>JANRMT010062814.1:65612424-65662650 GCA_026402145.1 Polypterus bichir lapradei
CCCCCCCCCCCCCCCCCCCGTCATGTATGTGTCTGTCTGGCTGGTCGCACGCCGCCCTTTTTCCGTTTTTACTCACCGCAGTTTTTATCAAATCCTTACACAGCCGAAGCAGGGTGACCACTCGACCCGCAGCCCGGACTTTTCCGTTAAGTACTGCCGGACTCTTCTTCTTCTCCTTTTTTTATATAATATTACAAACTTTTGAATGTTTCACTTCCTAGTTTCTCACAGTTCCAATGCGGCCAGGAAAGGTGGGCTGGATGACCCCTGAGCACAAGTTTCTTTGGTGAAGAAAGGCGGGGGCGGCGGGCGGTGTGGTCGGATAAATTGACAAAGGTGGCCATGACGGAGCGGGTCACAAGACTGTGAACGCCGTCAGTCCGCCCCGAAAAAATGGAAAGGTAAAGCAATGCTTGGGGCCACTCAGACACCCGGCCACTGCGCCAGAGGCGGACGATGTGAAGAGCCGGCGGCGGAGTCCGCTAATGAAATGGGGAGTCGCTTTGACGAAGCGCTGGATCGTTTGCATGGACCTCGGGCCTGCCGGGAGGCGCTTTGTCTTGACTGACGTCTTCTTTCTTTTCTTTTTCTTTTTTTTTTTTGGTAATTCTGCTGTGTTTTTGCATTCGTTTGTCCATTGCGCTTCTCTAACTGGTTACATTTCTCGCTTTGGACAAATAAAGTTCAATCGATCTCTCTGTTAACCTTAAGAGATGCGCAGGTCAGGCTGATTGACCGGCCCAGTTTGGTCTCCGTTAGTGCGACAGGTTTTTCATTTATAAAACATTGTCGGGACTCGAGTGTGAAAATATGTACACGCCAAAAAAATAAATAAATAAATAAAAGATTTATAAAAGCGGGCGTACGCACGCGACTACGCAATTTGCGCTTTGTAAAGCGCACTCATCTTTTTAAAATGCGTACGGGAACGTAAGTGTAACGCCGGTCTGAAACATCCATATAAGGAGCATGCTAATCAGCCTCATACATAGGCAATCATATGCTGCAGAACTTTATTGGCCGATACAGCAACCCCTCCCTGCTGACGTGTCGAGTCCCCGCCACACGTCTTCAGGATTAACTGGCCGCGCTCTGTAACTGCAGACCGCAGTACCTGTGAGGTCAGTCATGTAATGCCCGGACATCACGAAACAGCCATCGCATTAGGCTATGCCTAACATTAGGGCCCCATTACACTATAGCTAACATATAGGAGGGTTATCTGAGTCAACGGGCGTTTCGTGCCTGACGTTGTGGGCATTAGCTGACTCATGTCATCGGTATTGCCGGCAGTAGTTTGACCCTCCTCTCCTGTGTGCTCCTCTACGGGAAAGGCATAAGACGCCAGCGTATGAGCAGGTATTCACTGTCACCGGGCACCTGTGAATATGCCATTGCTGTTTCAATGAATAGTAAGGCAATATGAAGCACTGAGAGCAGCCACCACCCACACCATCTTCACGTCTGCCAAGGCTACTGTGCCTCAAAATAAATGAATCACGGGTTGACTCAAGTCCCCCGGACGTGATGTTTGTGAGTCTCCTCTTGGCCTCACAGATGACTTGTCACAGCTTACTGTTAAGAGAAGCAGCTTCATTCTCAGCAGATGCCCTTATTGCGATGTAAGTGCTGTAAACTGCTCCAGTCATATTAGGAGAACCAGACACCGCTAAAGAAATGCCTATTAATACTGACAAAAAAACAAAAAAAAAACAAACGCAATGTTTTAAGTAAGTGCACTCAAAAACTGGATGTAGCGCCTCACTGGTTGGTTAGAAGTTTCCACCACAGCACGCATGATGGAGAGTAGCTGGGCTGAGATATTCCTGACCTGTCGGCAGTTCACAGAGTAAATAAAAAAGCATAAGAAGTTCTTTAGTGGAAATACACGGCATTAACCCTCTTAAAGTAAAACAAGTCTGTGCGTCATATTCATCGTTTTGAGGTGTTAAGGGCTCGGTGCTACGGTTCATAACACTTGGCCGCTTTGACTGCTCTCCCCTGCTTGATCGAGGGAGTCGTCATTTCTTAGTTTCTCTGAAATGGGGCGTACACGTGGGTGAGGGTTGCCAGGTTTTCTTTTATACCCGTCATTTGTGTGAGAAGTCACAAGCGCTTTATAAAGGAGGACCCTTAGGCTGTCTGTGTCCAGTGCTGCTGGCAGGACACCTCAAATATCTTCATCAACGATTGAGGAATGCAAGGAGGTCTCGTGTTGCAAACGTCACGTCATTTGACGCCTTTGACCCGCGCTGTCCTCTGATAGATGGCCGCCCTGGCCTGCAGGGTTGGTTGGTGACTGGTGCTCAGTCCTTCTTGGATGGGCTCCTGCTGCACCTCACTTAGCCTGTTCTGAGCTAGAAAATGGAAGAATAGAAGACTTCCTGGTTCCTTAGCCATTTTGCCCCCCTTTTGGGGTGTTTTTAAGGAGTGACCAAACAAGTCTCTCTGGGGACTTTGCGTGAGTTCCTCTGACTTGCTGTCCACTCGCTTGTATTTGATTTTTATCAATGAAGCTGTACTGTGTATTTATCTTGTTTACATCCCTGTACCCCCTTGTCTCCTGTAAACGCTGCTCCATATCGTGTGGCTCAGCTCTTACACACCAATGGACGGTGAATGGAAGTTCTCCAGTGATCATGGATGGAAGGATAAGCAGTGAGAAAATGAAAGGGAGAAGCTCCACACAGTAAAAGCACAAATCCAGGGGTGGAGCTGGATGAGGTTAAACTCCACCCACCGGAAAGGTACAGCAAGCCAACTCAATGAGGCTGTTTGGTGGCAGTCGTGGCCTACCTGGTGACATCACTCTGACACGGCCATTGTGATTGTTGTCAGAAATCAAATCCATTCTGGGCAATTTATCGATGAAAGAAAAACATGACGGACTCCTCGATAAAATGAGTAACCCCATCCACCCTCTGTGGTGGGACACAGGAGCAGATCGGACTCCACCCCTGGAGTTTTGGACATGCTGAGAGGGGCACTAGGTGCAGTTAGGGGGTCATACTTGGTGTCTTATTTTCAGGGTCCACTCTTTCAGTTCGAGGGCATGGCAGGGATAACAACTTCATTGCAAGGCCAGGACTGAGTTGGCGTTCGAGTTAACACGCACATTGTTGGATGTGAAGATGGGGTCAGTTTTGAACCCAGAACTCCAGGGCAGTGCCACAGTACCCACCATTTGCGTTTGAATGAATTATAACTGGTGGTTGCCTGGAAGATGGGAGGCAAGAAGCTGGATGGAAGGACAGGCAGAGCGTTTTGATTATGACGCTTATTCACATTTACATCACAGTCCGATTAAAGGCCATGCAAATCAAAGCCGACTAGCTGTGTTCTTAAATGTTTAGAGGTCGGCTATCAGACAATATGAATAAAGATGATATATCAAACATTGTGCCTGCCACCTTTACATTTTGTATTCTGTGGTATAACCTAAATAAAAATATATATAACTATTAACCCTTGACACATTTTTAGGAAGTCACTGCCTACTGGAGAGATTCCAAAGAACTGGAAATGGCAAATATCATCCCATTATATAAAAAGGGTGACTGAGCAGATCCAAGCAACTATAGGCCAGTAAGCTTAACATGCATCACAAGAAAATTAATGGAAGGAATTATTAAGGATAAGATTGAGCAGCACATGGCAAGGACAGGAGTTATTCTGGCCAGTCAGCACGGGTTCAGAAGAGGGAGGTCGTGTTTTACTAACATGCTGGAATTCTATGAGATAACAACAAATGAAAACAATCAAAATGGAGCATATGATATTATTTATCTTGAGTTTCAGAAAGCATTTGATGAAGTGCCACATGAGAGGTTGGGCATCAAACTAAAAGAAGTGGGAGTTCAGGGTGATGTTTTTAGATGGGTGAAGAATTGGCTCAGACACAGGAAGCAGAGGGTGATGGTGCGAGGAACCTCATCAGAACTGGCCGATGTTAAGAGTGGTGCTCCACAGGGGTCAGTGCTAGGGCCGCTGCTATTTTTAATATATATAAACGATTTAGATAGGAATATAAGTAACAAGCTGGTTAAGTTTACAGATGATACAAACCTAAGTAGATTGGCAGATAATTTGGAATCCGTTATATCATTACAGAAGGACTTGGACAGGCTTGGGCAGATGAAGTTTAATGTCAGTAAATGTAAAGTATTACACATAGGAAGTAAAAATGTTAGGTTTGAATACACAATGGCGGTCGGAAAATCGAGAGTACACCCTATGAGAAGAATTTAGGAGTCATAGTGGACTCTACCCTATCGACTTCCCGACAGCGTTCAGAAGCCATTAAGAAGGCTAACAGAATGTCAGGTTATATAGCACCGTGATGTGTGGCGTACAAGTCCAAGGAGGTTCTGCTCAACCTTTATAATTCACTGGTGAGGCCTCATCTGGAGTACTGTGTGCAGTTTTGGTCTCCAGGCTACAAAAAGGACATAGCAGCACTAGAAAAGGTCCAGAGAAGAGCGACTAGGCTCATTCCAGGGCTACAGGGGTTGAATTATGAGGAAAGATTAAAAGAGCTGAGCCTTTACAGTTTAAGCAAAAGAAGATTAAGAGGTGACATGATTGAAGTGTTTAAAATTATGATGTGAATTAGTACAGTGGATCAAGACTGTCATTTTAAAATGAGTTCATCAAGAACATGGAGACACAGTTGGAAACTTGTTAAGGGTAAACTTCACACAAACATTAGGAAGTTTTTCTTTACACAAAGAACGATAGACACTTGGAATAAGCTACCAAGTATCCTGGTAGACAGTAAGACGTTAGGGACTTTCAAAACTCGACTTGATGTTATTTCAGAAGAATTAAATGGCTAGGCCTGGGGCGCTTTATTGGGCTGAATGGCCTGTTTTTTTCTGATTTTTCTAAAGTTCTAAAAAATTGCAAGCTTCTCACATGGGAAAAGTGCCCCCCTACATTTATGACTTCCTGAAACACCTCAGATTAGAATCAGGAGCACCTGGTTAGACCACCATTAGGGGGGATCTTGTCTGACTGTCGTCTTTAAACATCAGACACGGAGCTTGGTGTTGAAGTGTGTGTTATCACCATGCCTGGATTTGGAGAGCTCATTGAGGTCTTCAGAAAGAAGGTTCCAGATGCCTACAAGTCTGTGAAGGAATTAAAGAAGATTTCCAAACAACTGAAAATGAACCATTCCACTGACCAGAAGATCGTCTACAAGTACAGAAGATTCCAAATAACCAGGGGTGTCTCAGCAAATTCAGCCCGAGAGCAGAACACAAGATGCTGATGAAAGTCTCTAAGACCCTCAGAATGACATCATGGGACCACCAGGTAGCTCTTGTCAAAGTACATTAATACGAGACCCTGAATCAGAAGTATGAAGCTCAACTCAAACTCCACCTTGTAACGTAACTGTGATCCTAAATCCACCAGAAAATCGCTACAGAGGGCTTTGGAAGGACCACGTCAAAGTCCAGATCTGAACCCCATTGAGATGCTGTCAGAGAATTAAAACTGGCTGTGCATACAAGACACCCCCCGAAACACTGGACCACTGAAAGAATTCTGCATTCTCCCAGTGAAAGTCAGAGAATGCTGGACTTGAGGGGGCAACAGAGCCAAAGGGTGGACTTGCTTTTTCCACAGACAGAAATGGCTTATGTGTAGATTGGAGGTGCCTCGGGATCAGCGAATATGGAGGCTCAAACATTGGCGCAGATCACACGCAGCCTGTTCAGACCGGCCTGGGCAAGCCACGCAGCATCAGAAGGCAGTGGAAGACCCCAGGATGGCTGCTGCTGCCTGTCAGGGTCGGGTTACCAGGCAGTCACAAACACGGCCGGCTCAGATTTGGAGGAAACTCTCACCAGGATCAGAAGTAGTGTTTTTTTTTTTTTTTGGAAACTGAAAGAATACGATGAATGTTGCAATTCTCCAAGTATTAATCATCCGTATACAGTAAGTTCATATCCAATGATGTTATTTTTTTAAATTCAAGCAATCCTTCCAGCCACAGCACCCGGGGGTCAAGTCCTTCACTGTCTGATTTTTTTTTCTTCAAAACATAACAGAAGACAACTCAATGAAAACGAGAGCAACGCAGCAAATACAATGAAATACCTCAACACAACTGGCAAGAAGGACTCCGCTAATCGCAATGCTCTATAACAGCGATATAAACGCGGTGTGGCGGGCTACTAATAACGTTATTCATTTATTTAGCTCAGATCAGTCAGATTTGTTGTTCGTTTTGCCATCAGCAGCTCATCCTACCTCCTCATGAAGTGGGTTTGGGGGGACGGTGGGCTGTTATTATCATTCATCACAGTAGAGGGGACATGCATTCTTATAAAAGAGCCGTCATCTACATTTTACCCTTCATCAATTTGATTTTAAAAAGTCTGCCAGACTGAACCCCTCACACCCTACTGCCAGATCTATCGTTTGTAGCCCACCTGACTCTGCTTCTCCGTGGGGAGCGCAGCTGCTTCATCTGGGGTCTCCTCCCGCCCCCAACTTGCCATCACTTTCTCCATTTTCCTTCCATAGCGTTAAGATGTGCGTCTAAACCAATCTGTGACTTCTGATTGGGCAAATGACGGCTGGGTGTCCATGTGAGCACCTCTAGTGATGCTCGTCACGTGGGGGGCTCCCCATTTAGTGGTGCTCATCACTTGAAGGGCTCACATCCCTCATGTAGTGATGTCTTTCATATGTGAGGACCCCAACAAGTGTAGTGATACTCATAACGTGAGGCCCCCTGCTGTAGTGATCCTTGTCATGTGAGGACCCCCCTAGTGCAATGATGTAATGAAGCTTGTCTCAGGAGGGTCCCACTCAGTGTGGTGATGCTTGTCACATGATTACCCCCAAAATGGAGTGATGCTCATCATACAAGGTCCCCCACCCCGGTCCCCCCCAAACCTTGTAGTGATGCCCATCACTCCGTGATCCTGCACCTGTAAAGTCGATGTAGAAAGTCAGAGCATGGACTGCTAGACCACCCTGTGACTCTCGGTCCAGAGGGTCCAATCATCCTTACCCCATCTATGCAGACTTCCCTTATGCCAACAACTGACTCTGGCAGAACATGTGGGATGCCAATGGCAGAGTAAACCCTGGCTTATGCCATAAACTAAGAAAAGTTCAAATTCAGGAGAAGCTGATGATCAGTGGCATGAGGTTCAAGTTCATTTTCTGTGCCCACTTTGTCCAAATAAGGGTTGCAGGCTGCCAAGCCTATCAACACCAACCCAGGACAGGAGGCCAGTCCATAGCAGTGCAGACTCGCCACCCACACCAGATGCCAGTTGACTTGAGAAGACCCACAGAGAGACACCAAGAGCATAAACCCTCTCAACTGATGGGGCCACTCGCTGCGTCACATTGGTGGGAGGCGAGCTGCCAAATGCCTCTGCCATAAAAGCTGTAAGAACGACAACACGCAGGGCATTCATCAACTGAATTGTGAAGGCCGCTATACACAATGGACCAGACTGGCACATTCACTTACTCTCCTTTCCTCTTAAGGCACCTTCACATGGCATGAGAGCATCTGTGTTCACAAGCAAGCCCTGAAGTGAACTGGCATCGCAGCTCGACTTGGCAGTGGCAGTAAGCATAACGCCATACCAGATAGCATGGGCGCAGCTGGTCAAGAAAGCCTCAGATGCTCTGTCTATTACAACAGACAAGCAAGCCCACCTTCAGCCATATAGTGCCTTTCACCCTTTATTGGTCATCCATGCTGTTCTTTCTGCCCATCAGCTTTGTGCTGTCTGTGAGGCCCAGGCTGCACTGACCATATTGACCACTAGCTCTCCGCCTCTGGCAGCTTGTGCCACACAATTACAAAGCTCTGATCCTCTTGGCACCGGTGCTCTTAATTACTGACGTGCCTCCCAACCTCAGAGGCTGAGGCCTCCTCCTGACCAGCCATTTATTCTCAGCCCAGCGCTTTTGTGGTTTCAGACCATTTGCTGGTCATCAAACCTCTTGTGAACTTGAGGGCCGTGTCCACGTGGAAGGCCTGAGCGCTCCAGGGGGCAGCTTTGCCCAAGCCTGAGGTTGGTGGGCTTCTGCTCGATTCTTTTTGGCCGATCACTCCGTCCTTAAGCGCCGTTTTGTTTGCCTTGATATTCAATCAGCTGAACGAAAGCTGGCGCTTTGGCAGACGTGCTGCACATTCTTTGATGAAATGACGTGCGAGGGAAAAGGAGAAGGACCTGCGTCCGCTGGGACAGGGGGGCGGAAAATGGAGCAAGCGGTCCAGCTGGCAGGGGAGCCTGCTGGATTTTTAATGACCGGCCACCCCCGCACAACTGGAGCTGCATTTGGATTTTCAGCCCTGCTTTGCTCTGTGGCCAGGAGACCCACAAAATGAGGAACAGGAGCTGCTAATGGGGGGCTTGATGCATCACACCCATATCACTGCGGAGTCCAGGGCTGCCCTTTGTTTTAGATGTGACCGATGGGGTGCCCTCCTATATCCAAGTGTCACCTAAAACTCCAAAGGTAAGACAGAAGTGCTCAGATCTGCATGTCCAACCAACCTAAAGGGTCTGAGCCCCCTTGACTTTAACCAATGGCCTACCAAACGGCTTCGGCCATCGCTCAGCACACAAGTCTAACAGTCAGGTTAGGGTCATCTGGACCGACAGCTGGCAGTGTGGAGACAAAACGGCAAACGCCACACTAGCACCACTTTCAGTCCGTCCGCTTGCCAGGGTCTCCGACGTTTTATCAGGTCATCCTACTGTGATCAACTATTAACTGGGAGAAAAGGTTTTTGTCTCAGTTAAAAAGTATATTTTAGATTTGATAATAATGTATAAAAAATGTAGTTTTATAATCTGATTTTTTTTTTTTTTTAAATTCATCAAGTTGCATCAATTGCACGTACAGTCCTGGCAGACATTGAGAGCAGGTCGTTTAGACAGATAGATAGGCAGATACTTTATTATTCCTAAGGTGAATTCACATACTCCAGCAGCAGCATACTGATAAAAATAAACAATATTCAATTAAAGAGTGATAAAAATGAAGGTATAACAGACAGTAATTTTGTATAATATTAACGTTTACTCCCCTGGGTGGAATTGAAGAGTCGCATAGTGTGGGGGAGGAACAATCTCCTCAGTCTGTCAGTGGAGCAGGACGGTGACAGCAGTCTGTCGCTGAAGCTGCTCCTCTGTCTGGAGATGATCCTGTTCAGTGGATGCAGTGGATTCTTCATGATTGACAGGAGTTTGCTTAGTGCCCGTCTCTTTGACACGGATGTCAAACTGTCCAGCTCCGTGCCTACAATAGAGCCTGCCTTCCTCACCAGTTTGTCAAGGCGTAAGGCGTCCTTCTTCTTTATGCTGCCTCCCCAGCACACCACCGCGTAGAAGTGGGCGCTCGCCACAACCGTCTGGTAGAACACCTGCAGCATCTTATTGCAGATGTTGAAGGACGCCAGCCTTCTAAGGAAGTATAGTCGGCTCTGACCTTTCTTACACAGTGCATCAGTATTGACAGTAAGCAGGACATTATGAGACAGCACCCATGTGCTCACCGTGTCCATTGTGAAGATTTGACTTTCCTCCTCATTATTTGTTACTTGTCAAGACAACTGCCTGCAGTGAGCAGGTCTCCAGATGATGGAGGTACCGGCATGGCCACCAATGGTGGGCTGGCTCCTGGATCGTGTCCAACCCTGACAGGAGGGAAATCAAGCACAGACAGCAGCCATCCTGGGCCTTCTGCTATCTTTAGATGTTGGGTGGCTTAAGCAGTCTGGACAGGCTGAAGGCTGCCCATGGCCCACAGCGAGACTGCAATGTTACTGCTTGGTCAGCATCTGCATGGCCATTGTGCCAATGGGTTTCAGAATCCCATGTGATAACCACCGTGGCCAGATGTGAGAGCACAAAATAATACTTTACATGGGACCAGCAGACTAATGGAGTGGAGTAAGACTGTGATGTCAAGTTGGACGAGGTACCTCCACTCAGATTGGCACCAGTATGGCAGCTGCATTTTTGTCACCATTCCTAGTCTCTTCTTATCACTCATTACAATTGAATGCTGCCATGAGCATCGCTGAGAATTACAGTGGGGACCCCCCCACACACACACACACACACATACACATACACACGACTCCACTGTGCACAAATGTTCCAGTTCTCGAAGAGTTAAAAGTCCAGCACAGGTGGGCTGGCCGACCACTGAAGTGGTCTGGGATGCACATGGCAAGCCAGTCCTCGCCCATTAGCGTTTTTGTGCAGGCCGTGGAGAGACTCCAGACAGCTCAAGTTCTGAAAACCAGATGCAGTGACATCACGGGACAGGAAGTGCATGGGGTGGGGGGGTAAGAGAGAAAACAAGAGGCGCTGCCATCTCCTGACAGTGATGTCATCACCTCGGAATGCCGGGGTGTGTGTGTGTGTGTGTGTGTGTGAGGACCCTCTCCGGTCACTAGACCCTCCCCCGTCCACTGACACCATGAAAGTCAAAGCCCTTTCTACAATCCACACATGTGATCCAGGGCTGAGCACATGGACGCCCCCCTCCTCTCCTCTCAATGTGCAAACCAGACCCTGGACCCTGGGCCTCCCCTCTGCGCCATCAACCGCTGCGTGAACTCCTCGCACTTTTGGGAGGTACAAGCCCTTGCCCGCCCCCCAATCTCTTTGTTTTCTCCTCTGACCGGGTGGACTTCCTGATTAATCGCAGCGGTGTGGTGAGCCAGTCCAGCTGCCAGCACATTCCCGGCAAAGGCAGCTGTGCTCTGGAGTGGTTCTAGGGGGCCTCCGCAGCTCACTCAGAGGACCTCTGGCTTGGCCGGGCCCCCTGGACCGCCGCGTAGGAGGGAGTTAGGGCACGGGAACATTCCTGCCACATCTCCCTTCCCAGAAGTGAAGGAGCAGCCAGGTCCAGACGGCCATACCCCTTGGCGGCCGCTGCCCTGCTCTTGTCAACTTTTTATTTCCGTTTTGTCCGTGACAGGAGGGTTTCAGAGCTTTACAGAGGGGGTGGTTTGCGTGATTTTTTTCCCATCAGAATTTACACAAAGCTTTAGCAGCTGAGTGACCTTTGGACCTCACTGTGGAGGCAGCTGGCCTGTTCCTGGTCTGACCTTACAAGGCCGTCAAGCCCTTGTGCGTCACCCTCACCACCCACCCCCCCCCACCACAAGATAGACAGATGACACTGTGCCTTATGCAGAGTCATCGGCCGTCCTTGTGTGTTGCTCAGCAGAGCCCAGGCCTGACTTAAGGGCACATTGCACAATTTCTGTCGAATTCACAGCTACGCCAACGGGCACCTGCTTTGACGTTGCGCCTTCAATGCAAGGCGCTATAGCTGTAAGTTTGTAAGTTGAATGCTAGAATATGAGGCACAGAAGAGTTAAACCAAACAAAATGCTTGTCTTTCATATTATTTTCAATTCGAATAGCATGTGCTTTAGAACTGTGTGTCCAAACACAAAAAGCACACAGCAAAGTCATAAAGTCCACTAAAGACGCCACACTCACACAGGGCCTTTAGTTGTTATGCGGTATGCTACACCAAGGCGTGGGCAGCACAGCATGGGGTTAACGTGGCACACAGTCCATCTGCCTGCATGGAGTCTGCATGTTCTCCTGTTGTTCATGCGGACCCCCCCCATCTCAACAACGCACGTGAGGTTAACAAGTGACCACAAGGGAAGACGGGCCTTGGCCTCAGGTCCACTGCTGCTCGGTCATCTCAGGACAGCAGCTTGAATCAGCCAGTCATGTTAGGAAGACTTGCATTCCAAGAAATGAAGCCCAGAAGGTCAGCAAGAAAGCTGGAATGGCCCTCACGGCTCTGCCGTAATTTCTATTGACTTACTCTTTCAAATTCAAAACCTTTCATTTTTTTTTCTCTTATCCAGCAAGTCACACAAAGAAATGCAAAGCAAGCCAACAGATGACCAGGTAATCTGAGCCCGCTGGCATCTGTGGGTACATCATGCAATATGACATATGTGTCAAAAGAATATCTGAAAAGGGGAAATAAAAGTGCGAGTCTGCAGGACATCGAGCTGCTGTGGGCCAAAAAAACATCTGGACGGTGATCTGCTCAGCGATTATGGAAATGTCTGGCGTGGCACAAAGAGAGCACTAAAAAGCCACCAAATTAAGTAACGGATTTCATTAACCTCAAGGACTGGCCACCGTGAAAACAGTGGCCCTCCACTTACCGAGTCGGAGAACTCGCCAGTTTAGCTGGTCATCTGTTGGCTCTCTCCGCTGTTCTTTATTGTTTGGCTGCTAGTAAAAGAAGAAACAGTTAAGGGTTGTGAATATTAAAAAGCAACTCAGCTCAAGTAACAGTAGAAGGTGCCAAGATCCTGCAGCTTCTGCAGCCCACCAGGATTTGAGCTTGACGGCTAGGCTGTAAGGGCCCCTCCTGAGGTGTCAGTGGTGGACTTGACCATGACAGCCACATTCCAACCCTGCCTGTTTATTCATCTGTTTTCAAATCTGCTTTATCAATTTACAGGCTCACAGGAAGCTCAATTCTAGCCCACCACCATCAAGTAGTAGGTAGACACCCACCAGGGAGTGTACAGTAACCCTTCAAATGGCACAGTCACACCGGGCCAAACTCTGGCTAGTAGGTACCTTATCAGAAGTATCATTGCCCAAACCGATACTGGGAGAACAAGCAAACTTCATGGTTGACCAGGCTAGGATTCAGCCGCAGTCTCACGGGGCCGACAGACTAACCCATCCCACTTCAAAATGCAATGACACACCAGCAAGGACTGGTGAAGAAGTACAGCAGTAGGAAGGTACACTATAGACGTAATGTAGCCCTCATGCCAAGACTGACAAATGGGTCACATTGTACCAGTGTATTTGACAGACAAAAAGGTTAAGTGGAACATGTTTAAGATGATGCCCACTGGCATTTTGCCTGACCAGAGGTTCAGGTCAGGTGTGGGCAGAAAATCCTGGAAATGAGAAAAATGTCAGCAGGGAAGAAAGCAGGCCAGGCCAGGCCAGCATCAATGTCACACAGACTTGCATGCTCTTGTACAAAACGCCAGACATGACGACAGCACTGCCATCATAATACCATACAGCAACAGTGAAGTTGTCTTGAAAATGGCAAGGGAGGCCCCTTTACTAATGTCCCACTAGCCAAAGTCTGAATTGTTTCATCATTTCCAAACTTCTGTGTTTGAATTGCTGGACAAAGTGAATGCAGTCAACAGCTGACCTCGGCCTCCATGCAGTCTGCCCCGACTCTGAGCCCATCCCAAACAACCCTTCAATGTCTTACCAATACTGATGCTTTGTCAATCAGCAGCTCCTCTTCCAAGAGATCACCATGTTCATCAGTAAGTGTGCCACAGGAAAAACCTAGGATGGAAGAGATTAAAGCAGTCACTGTAAATTAAACAGAATGGTCAAGTTTAAGCATGTGCCCACTCAACCCATACTTCTCTTTTTATAACAGAGGGTTTCAAAGGAAACCAAGGGAGTCCCTCAGGACAAGAACCAGTCTTGGAAAGGATGCCAGCGTAACACACGCTCATTCAGAAGGGTAGAAGGCCTCCTTGTTCATTGCTGTTCTATAAACACAAGTACTAAATGGCGACCCACACTGAAGACTGCTACAGAAAGTGTTTAGAAATTTATCAGACCTCATCAGGCGAGTTCCCAAACCCCCTCTACATCTGGTATTTGCATACCCCTCACCACAGTGGCATCTTAATGAAGGCCACACGCCCTGTCACAGGGTCACATTAAACCCCCAAAATTGTCAGAGCCTAACAGGCTCAGTTTGGTCAAAGGCGCCTTCACAAAAAGAGCTGTTTGTTAGCAGCGACAGTAGCGACTGCCTTCAATATTTCATGTCAGCTGTGTCATGGACAGAAAATGTCACACACATTACTTTGTGGTTTCAGAGATGCTCCATCCAAAAAAATGGGTAATCACACAGAAAAAAAAAAAAATGTGCCCACAACGTCATGGGCCACGACCTCCATCTTTAAGAACAGAAAATTGGAGATGATTACAGGTTACTTATGAGCTTTAATACTTGTACGGTTTTATTTACTTATTAAAAAAAAAAAAGGAGAGAAAAACCTTTTTGAAAGTTTGGAGGAGGAGCTTTCCCCTGGCAAATCCGAACTTCTCCTCTGCGGATTCTTCTAAACTCTTGACCCCGGTGCCACCCAGACTGGGCTCAGCATCTTGGGATGTCTGTCACGCCAAACCCCAAGTGTGACATCTGCTATCCATAAAAGAGCCAGAACTCTCGCCACCACACAAGCGCAGCATCCAATGGAAAAATATTTTACCGATTATAACTCCAAAACCCATCTAACTGTGGCAGCCGGGAGCCTCAGGCATTCCTCTCTCCGGCAACACTAACCCTTTCACTGCCAAATCAGTGCCACAGATGCACACACCACACAGAATGGCTGCAGGAGGCATTTACAGCATCACGTCTAGTGGATGGGCAGACCAAGAGGCAGATAACAAGTTTAGGACACTGCAGAGGTGCCAGTCAGCAATCTGCCCCACCAGAGGTTTAGCTCAGGTGTGGGATGAAAGTCCCAGAAATGACAAGAATGTCAGCAGAGAAGAACGCCAAAACAGGACTTGTTTCATCATCTTTATTGCAGCCTTTCTGGAGACAGGATTTCTGGGCCTCAGTGAGGGAGGAGGAGGAGTCCTGGCAGAGGAGTGTTTTACAGTAGCAATTATGGAGCGACTGTGGAGAGATGGAAATGTAAATTTTCATTGTAATTATGATGTACAGATAAATAGGACAGCCATTATCATCATCCCCCGAGGTAACCAAGGTGTTTCATTTATGATGATGCACAGAGTTCAGCACACACTGGAGTTATGAAGCCACCGCCACCCAACGACATTATTACATGGAATGGCAAAATATTTCCTAAGGCCCATGTGGTGTAAAAGTTTCATTATTTGTTCATTTTTTATTAATAAAACCCAATGGATTGACCGTGCAATGAGAAAAGCAGATACGAAAAAATGAATGATGAGCGTTTTATTTGCAGCTCAGTGTCAATTTAAAACTGGAAAAAGTGAGGCTGTTAAAACATCCAACAAAGTATTTATTTAATAAAGATCAAAACAAAAGAAACTGTTAAAATTTACAATTCTTAAAAAAATTATAGAACCTAATAAATAGAAAAAAGCACTGGACTGTCCAGAAAGAGCATATAAGAAAGGGAAACTTTTCCCTGGATTGATGCTGTGGTTGTGAAGCATCCCGGTAGCATCCATTAAAATGCAACGGTGTAATACAGTGATGGTAGGCGCTGCTCACAAGGCCATATTAGGACTTCCTCACCTTGATACTTTTGCCCATCCAAATGATAATTTTAAAAATAATTGGCTGAAACACTTTAATTGTTAAAAACTGATATGGAACTTGTGTCTACAGCCATTTTCAGTAAGTAAATTATCACGCAGGAGTAAGTAATTCTTATTACAAACATTAATCTTCAACATTAGTGACATTTCACTCAGTGTAAACCAGTCTGGAATAAACTCTACTCTATTTGATTTATCCCAGTGGACAGTTTAACATGTTTGGGAGCCTTCTCAGAAGTCTAGCATTTGTCCCATAAACTTGCACCACTTTAATGTGTTTTGTGTCCAAGTTTATAAAGTAATCCTAAGCAGTAATGGCCGTTTTAAAACTGCACTCTTAGCTCCTCACATATAGCACATATGTGCATAGATACATTTCTGCTTTCAAACAAATCCAACTAATATAATTTGGGCAGTGAGGCTCAGCTGCAATAAGGAATCATTTAAAACAGAACAATAAATTACAATGAGAACAATAAAAAATGCAAATACCAGACTGCCTCAGCTGTATGACCAGCACAAGTCTGCCACCTGGTGGGCAGGAGCACAATTCGTAGCACTTGGAAACTCACAAACAAAGGCAGGCAAAAAAGCCAAAGGGACCAAACTCTACCCATAAAGACCCCAAGGATACTTTTCAGATTCTAAGAATAAAAGCAAGCTTTCTCATCATTGTAGATTTTAATTATTTTACTTTTTTCACAAAAGTGGAAGACCAATAAGATACTTCAAAAACTGATCCTTTCATATGAAAGCCGTAGCCATGTGCGTCATGTGCCTGCACCTTGTTTTATGTCATTGCTATCACATAAGACAATCTGCTACTAGCAGAATACAGTCATTACTTTTATTGCACTCCAAAAATTACCACAATTCTCAGACATTAATTTTATGATCACGTCAATACAGACACACACTTAAGTAAGTAAACGTGTTGATCCTAATAGTATAAACAACCCAAACATTTTCTATAGCGCTCAACTTTGTTTGCATTCTGAAATGGGGAGCAGGCATTATAAATTACAAACCTATGGTGACATAAGATTAACAATGCACTGCAACCTTATCATCAGCGGCTGTGAAGAGGTCAGACTCAAAGCAATTTGCTACTGAATTAGCATTTTAGTGCAGACTTGCATTTCAGTTGGTTCAGAAGCCAATGACTTCCAAACAACTTGGATTTTATCTAAATCATCAGTTCTTTAAAACACTTACCTGATGCCAGCCAGGAATTATTTCAGAGGATGCAATCAATTTCAAAAGTCCACACAAACCAATTTTATCACCAGACATCTTGTTTATATAGAACATCAATAAAACACAGTCTTACGGTGGTCTATCGGTTCACAAACCATCGACATTCCAAGAATTTAATGTAGCTAATTTTGCCATCAAAAGGTAAGTCATGTCTGATGAGCACCAGTGTGAACTGCAGGTGTTAAATTCCTAAACATTAAATATAAAATAGTAATGTTTTGGAAAGATTTGCAAATCAATAAGTATTTTAGACAATAAAAAAGAAGAAATGTACTAAAAAACACAAGTCCAGTAAGTAAGCATTCATTTACTGGTACAAGTTAGCTTGACTTGAAGACTGGCTAAAATAAAAATTCAAAAACACTGCAGTCCTCTAAGGCCAAACATCTTTACTACTGCCGCAGAGGACTAGCAGAAGCTCCAAATGAATCATAGCTCTGTTTTACAGCACTTTAAAATTAGTAATAGCCCATTAAGCAATCTGAACTTAACTTTTACTTTGAAGTCATTAGAGCCAATCCCAGCAGCACAGGGCCTGTGGCAGGGACCAAACCACAGACAGGGCACTCTCATTAACACTTCATGAAAATGCATTAAGAAAACGCGCTCTACTAACAAATCCTGATGTGCAGAGAGGCTGTAGATAAAACATAACCTTCAAGTAAGATTTCAAGACAGTCAGAAATAGCTCATAATGTGAAAATTAAGAAAACTGCAATAGAAACAGGATACATGATACAAGAAAAAAACCCTCTAGCTCTGCAAACTATTTACACTGTGTGCACAATTATTAGGCAAGTGAGTATTTTGACCATATCATAATTTTCATGCATATATTCCAACTCCAAGCTGTATACACTTGAATGCTTATTGGATTTAAGCATATCAGATGATGTGTATTTGTGTAATGAGGGAGGATGTGGCCTAAGGAGATCAACACCCCACATCAAGGTGTGCATAATTATTAGGCAACTTGTTTGACTCAGGCAAAATGGGCCAAAAAAGAGATTTAACTGACTCTGAAAAATCAAAAATTGTAAAAAGTCTTCCAGAGGGATGCAGCACTCTCCAAATTGCAAATATTGAGGCGTGATCATAGAACCATCGAGCGTTTTGTTGCAAATAGTCAACAGGGTCACAAGAAACTTGTTGAGAAAAAAAAAAGACGCAAATTAACTGCCACAGATTTGAGAAGAATCAAATGTGAAGTTACCAGGAACCCATGATCCTCCACTGCTGTCATATTCCAGAACTGCAACCTACCTGTAGTGCCTAGAAGTACAAGGTGTTCAGTGCTCAGAGACATGGCCAAGGTAAGGAAAGCTGAAAACTGACCACCACTGAACAAGACACATAAACTGAAATGTCAAGACTGGGCCAAGGAGTATCTGAAGACAGATTTTTCAAAGGTTTTATGGACTGATGAGATGAGAGTGACTCTTGATGGACCAGATGGATGGGCCCGTGGCTGGATCAGTAACGGGCACAGAGCTCCACTTCGACTCAGACGCCAGCAAGGTGGAGGTGGGGTATTGATATGGGCTGGTATTATTAAAGATGAGCTAGTTGGACCTTTTCAGGTTGAAGATGGACTCAAATTCAACTCCCAAACCTACTGCTAGTTTTTAGAAGACACTTCCTTCAAGCAATGGTACAGGGAAAAAGTCAACATCTTTCAAGAGGACCATGATTTTTATACAGGGCAATGCTCCATCACATGCATCAAAGTACTCAACTGCGTGGCTAGCCAGTAAAGGCCTTAAAGATGACAGAATAATGACATGGCCCCCTTCCTCACCTGACCTAAACCCTACTGAGAACTTGTGGGCCCTTCTTAAACAGGAGATTTACAGGGAAGGAGAGCAGTACACCTCTCTGAACAGAGTCTGGGAGGCTGTGGTTACTGCTGCACAAAAAGTTGATCAGCAACAGATCAAGAAACTAAGAGATTTCATGAATGGAAGGCTTATTGCTGTTATTGAAAAGAAGGATGGCTATATTGGCCACCGATTTTTTTTTTTTCATGTCAGAAATGTTTATTTGGAAATTGTGTTGTTTGTTTATTATTCTCACTTTAACAGATGAAAATAAATAAGGGAGATCTGGAAAATGTAAGTTTTTGTTGTGCACACACGTGTATTCCCCTGATAATGTTCACACTCACATTTCCTTTGCATAACATTCAGGTTTCAGGTTTAACAACATTTTGGATTGACTGATGGCACTGTATTTGTTTCATATTAAAATTAATCCCAAAAATACAACTTGCCTAATTGTGTACACAGTGTATTTGATTGACAGCACCAGCATGTGGAGGAACTGGACATCAAGAATCATACTGATCTTAAGTAAGGATGGATAAAATGTGACAAAGACAGCAAAGTATTAGAGCTGTGATGAGTGAACGCTTCACAACTAGTTCACAGTTTTTTTTTTTTTTTTATTGTACATGCTTTCTCGCAATAACAAATGAAAAAGTATAGTATGTTTTACATCTCTCTATTATAAAAGAAAATCCTGAGACAAGACTTCTTCCAAGAGATTTTTTCAAGTCCCAGGAGATGAGACTTTTGCCAAGAGATTTTGTCAAGTCCTGCCTGCCACTCAACCATTTACAACCACTTCCCCATATGCGAGTGGCAGATCTGTGAAGTGGCTAGAGCATAGCGCCCGCCCGGGGGTTGGCGAGCAAGCGAAGCAAGCAGGGGACAGAGCCCCCTAGTTATCAACAAAGAAAAAAAATAATATACATATAGAAAAACATATCTGGTACTACACCTAAACAAAAAAGGTCTACACAGGAGAACAGCCAAACCTAAAGTGAGCAAAACAGCTGGAGGTTCTGTTACACTTAGTATGACATAACAGAAGTGTGTATGGTTAGATCTCGTGCACCTACCAACAGATAGATTACAGAGGAGAGAAGAGAGCTGTATTATTACTTCATATGTAAATAAATAAATGTAAAAATCCTCATCAATACCAAAAAAAATATCAGACTACACATACTAAAAATCCCATAAAATATCACAGAGCAAATGCCCTTGCTTTATTAAGTTTTTTTTTTTTTTTTCTTTTTAACACTTTATAATGAGAGCTTTCATCCACACCCTTCAAACAGTCAAGGCATGCAGAGAAAAGAATTGGCAGACAACTAGAGGAGTCAAGCTACCTACCTTTGATCAGTACAAAGTAATCCGAAAAGGAAGCAATCCAAGCTCATTTCATCTAAAGGGTAACCCCTATTTGATTATCTCCACTTAATCTGATATATGCAGCATAAATCAAAATTTACCCCCACCCTACACCCTAAATCTGAAGACAAAGATGGATGTTGTGGAAGGCTGCAGGAAGAACCATAATAGCACCACACTGACGCTTTTTAAAAAAAAGATATGCTGATCTTCCATGCATTAGCAAGACAGTAGCAGACTTCTCAGACATTCTAGAGTCAATCCATGTCAATTTCTGCAGTATTCACTGAAGATTCATTCTTCACCCATGGGATTGCTTCAGGGACATGTGGGTCATATGTCCATTTTGGATATATACGTTTATACAAGTGCATCAGAATGGTGTCCTGGGAGCGAAGCTGATTGTCAAAAATGCACTTCATGTGTCCGTGAGTACCTGAACAGTAAAGGATGAGAACAACAAGCATTGTGAGTATTTGGAGAGTGAAGTGTTAAACTGTTAAACATGAGTAATGAGAATGGTGTCATACTGAGCAGAACTGCCACACAGTTACTTAACTAAGGTAATCTGGAAATTTTTCCAGATATCCTTACATAGATACATATGCACAAATTTAAGGCATGAGATCACCATTCATTGCTACAGCAAATAAATACGTTTAGGAACAGTGGTAAAATGCAGACACTTTTGAAACCAAATATCTTAAAAAAAAAAAAAAAAAAAAAAATTCTTTTTTCAGGAGAAGGCATGTTAAATTAGCAAAAAATATGAATTGCTCAAAAATTTAAATGGGCTATGCCAAAATCATTAAGAGTTGATCATCATTATTTATAGTATTTAAAGAAGTTAAAAAAGCTCCTAGTAACCATGTTATCTCCTACAGTAGCAAGACATTTTCATTGTTCTGAGTTTTATAAGGACTTCTAGTTTGTGGCAAGCACAAAATAATTTGAGTTTGCAAATATATGCCATTTTAGGAGTACCTTTCCAGGCTTCTTGGTATTAAAGGTGAGATTCCAGCACTCCTACAAAATGGACTCACTTCTCCTTGACAAACCAAGTATGTGAGGCTATGAATTAACACTAGAAAAGCATGTCCAATACTACTACCATTTCAAGCCATCAATTTCAGAAGGTGGAAATACAAAGCAGACAAAACCATGAAAAAAATTACATTGATGCTGAAAGTTACCAGATTTGTAATGAAATAATTGATAAAGTGAACCTGAATGAACAAACAGCATAACATTTTCATACTTTTTAATCTGTGTATTTCATAAAATCAATACAAACCCAACGTTCTTGTGTGAAAAAAGTAATGCAACCCTTCACATCAACTAATTGGTTGCAACATCTCCAGCTGCAAAGACAGTTTCCTGTAACTGAGATTAACTTCTGCCCACTTATCCATGCCACACAGCTTGAACTCAGTAACATTTAGTTGTTCTACCAACAGGAACTACATGTTTCCTGTCCTGCCAAAAAAGTAGTGTGGTGTTTAGGAAGTTTGCCTTGACCTTTCTAGGACCATTAAAAGAGAACAGTGAAAAAGAACCAAAAAAATAGACTTGTTTATATGTTGGCATTATTGATTTCCAGCTTGATCCACAATTCTCTCTTTCTCATTGTATGTTTAATGGCTATTTTCTAATTTCACCCATTACAACACATAAGAGTAACAGTAACCTTATTCTAACCCCAGGTTTGAGCTATAACTCATTTTTCCTTTATGGCCTAGCAAAGCAACTGGACTGTCATTCTCCATTAGAAATCTGTGCTCCAGCAATGCAGTATGGGTATCCCAGCAAGGTTCAAAGGTTAAAGTACACTCCATAGCATTCTCACTGGACAATGAAACAGACAAACTCTGCCAATTTATTTGTTTCTGTACAACTAAACATCAACATATAAAACAGTCATCACTCCACCAAGGATATGGACAAAGGCAAATTAATGAGATTTTTATTTATTACCATTCATTACTGTATAATGGTGTCATGAATGTTTACACACTAGTTCTGAAAGTTTTATCTGTCAATCATTTGTTCTGTAATTACAATCACAAACAATACATATAGGAAAATCATATTACCATTTTGTTGGTTTTATAGTATTAGAATATTATCCATATCTTTTGTAATTTCAAAAACTGTAGTCTTAACAAGGATATACAAAAGTATATTAAGCACATCATCTGCCCAATTAAGAGGGACAAATTTTATATCTACATGTTTCTTGGCATGCCAAAGCTGCAAAAAATAAGATGACCTATTAGTGGTCTTAATCCTAATTTAGAAGGAAACTAAAAATAATGGAAACTAAAAATAATCATTATTGATGGTGTACCTGTGGAGATAATTAACAATGTTAAAGTTCTGATTGGTCACAGAGCAAAAAACACAGCACCACCTTTAAAATACAAGATTTAATGAGTACTGAAATCCTGGGCAACTCATGATTTCACTACTGAGAATATCTTTACTGGCCAATCATGTCAGGACATTCAAACACATAAATTACTTAACAAAGAAAAATCACTGGAGTAGCTAGCTGCCATTTAATCAAATGTTGTCATGCTTTAGCTCCTAGTATTAACAAGACTATCCTTCATTTCAATACATTGCTTTTGAACACCTCTTTTCTACAGGAAAACTAAAATGAGGCAGAAATATTGTGGAATTTGGTACACTGTATTAATCCCCGAGGGGAAATTGTCTTTTTACCTAACCTTTTTAGGGTCAGATAACCGTTGTCACTAACTGAGGCCACAGGAGATCTTCACCTGTTCCTTTACAAGGATATCTGTTCAGTCTTATATATACCTGTATATGGAAGGGCCCTACAAAATGCTTGGGAAGGGTGTTAGCTGGGTTGAGTGTGCATTAAAATCTTACATAAAAAAAGGTATTTGTTTTGGAGAGATATCAAAAAAATCCAATGCAAATGCTTTTATCTCACAAACCGGTGTGTCATGTAAACATGGAGTGGGCTTTCTTGTACAACTTTCACTACTGTCAACGTTAGTAACGCTTCAGCTTTGGCTGTACCAGACCCACTGCCACTGTAACCAAACCTAAATAAAGGCCGCTTCAGTCACAACTTTCTCATTAACTGGAAGCAGCAGGAAAGCAAAAGCAAAACTCTCAAGCCCCTGCCTCTGGCCACTAAGAAGCAGCCTGCAACGCTTAAGAAAACACGTATGAGATATAAAATGAAGCGACTCATTAACCACATGTAGGCCATCAACCACCTTAGTATATCAAAGTTTAACCATTCCTACTAACAACAGCTACTTTTGTTGATCAGACAACCATTTACTAAATCATATTTGGTGTAGACTTTCTTAATATCCCTTACCTTCTGCTGAATTATTTTTATGATTATTGTCATTAAATATTTATAGTAAGCAAGATGTTCAGTGAATCTTTGGCAAAATGACTGAATTAAAACACTCCTGAAATTACTCTTCATTAGAAATGCATAGCAGAAGCAATATACCAAAATTAATCCATACCTACTCCCTGTAAAACCACCTCAGATTTTAAAACTGACACCATACTGCCATTAATTTAAATCTCAAGTTAATTTTAAATTGCATTCAACTTTAAGGAATAATTAGTCAAACTAAAATGTACTGGATTAATATCAGCAAGTTAGACTTATTTAACTGTAATTCCCAATGAATGTATACTTACTGAAGAGTAAAATATGTAGCAACAGTTGTTTCAAATGGCCAATGAAGCCAAAATTTACACATACACAGCTTTGCTATGGCTAGTGGGAACAGACTGAAACAAGTGACAGTCCTTCACCCAGATACAGCCAGAAAAAACTGCTGTTCACAGTCTTTCAGTAAAGTTTAATGAACTGCAAAAAGTGGTGTGTGCACTGTGTATAAAGTTATGTAATATTAAATTTCATACATCATATTCTGATTCCTACATACAATATTGCCTGAAACGCACATTCTTAGTTGGTATACTATCATTGCTGGATTGTGCAGAAAAATACAAATAAAGCAGGACTCACATATTTTACTATTTTGTTCATAGAACTTTCATCTGAAAGTTTCATATACTGTATTTAGAAAAAAACAAGGTAACAGTATTAATACTCGCTTTGTCATCTTTTTGCTTCATCATGAGTCCCATTTTACACAAATTCTGTACTTATTACACCATAAATGGATAGGTTACTTGGTTCCATTCCCATTATTAGCTGAAACTGTGTAATTCCCAAGAATGTAATTTACCTTTTACTGTTTAATACAAAAAAAAGATAAATATCTAAATACTGCTGTAAAAAAGACAATCTGAGCTCTGTCTTGTTTAGATGACAGAAATTTAAAAGAAAAGCAGCAGCAAACATTTAATTCCTACCTAGTGCCTCCTTGATATGTCCACGTCGTCCCCACTTTGTCCTTAGCTCTACAGGTTTGAACCACATCACATCCTCTGTAAGGACAGAAGAACACATTGGAGAATGTGCCGCATGAAACTGAAAACAACTAGACACATTTAAGTTTCAAGTGACTTGCATCCTTTTCTGCTTTCAGATTTTACAGCTTGGTAGAATGTAGACTGCTTTGAATGTAGGATTACAAGAACCAGTCAATAAAGCATTATACTATCAATAGAGCGCAAATGTACAATATACTTTAATAACACCGGAATGTAGGCAGGGAAAGCATCAATGGACCAACTGACTGAATTTTGGTTTAGAAACTGTAGAGAAAAACAGCTTGGAAAGAAACATTAACAACAAAACATTTTGTTCAATGATCAATTTATATAACTATTCGTTTTACTGTTCATAAACCATTTTACAAATGCAGAGCAACAGTTTGTACGATTAAGTAGACTTTAATAAAAGAATATTAAGAACATTAAAAGACTCTGCAACTAAAAAACAAAAATATTTGTAATAGGTTAAATACCCACATACTGTAGCTGTTCTACATTTGCAGTCATTGATTGCTCTTAATAACAGAAACTGAAAATAATTAACAATATAAAACTGTTATTAAATATTTACATAAATAACTTTTTATATAAAGTTATAAACATTAACCAACAAAAGTACACATATTCCCTCCAATGTTATTAGGAATCTTGGTAAAGCGGAGTAAAAAGTAACTGAAGTAAATTTATTCTGAGAAAAAATAATTCCTCATTAAGAAATAATTTTTAACAAAACTAAATGTGCCACGATTGTTGTCACCCGTAAAAGAATTTTTCTGAAGTATAACTGAATAATTTTTTGCATTTAGATCTTACTTTTTTAAAATGAACAACAGTAATCAATGACTTCCCATTTCACTGGAGTATAAATGTAAGGTGGCACAGAAGTCGAATCCCCTTATTTATCTAGCATGGGAAAAATGAGAGAACACAAAAAGAAAATGACAGAGAAGTGTGCTGACCTTCATAAGTCAGGGAATGGCTATAAATAAATGCTACATCAACTGAAAATGCCCATATCTATAATTAGGACAATAATCAAAAAGTTCCAATCAACTGGGACTCTTACCAACGTACCCAGAAAAGGACCAAAGTTTATTTTGTCCCAACACAAAGTGAGCAGGATGGTAAGAGAAGTTTATAATAATAATAATAATAATAATAATAATAATACCCATTTGATCACTGTTGGAGATATACTGAAAAAAGTATCATTTTAGGGTTACTACCATCAAAACTACCATCATACGCCAACTCCATGTTAAGAGGTTATTTGGAAGGCAAGCAAGAGAGAGAGAGAAATAAAAAAAAGTATTTCCTCATATTTAACCATAAACGTAAGCACCTAGAGTTTGCTAAGCACTACCGGGACTTTGATCGGAGCCATGTTCAACAGTCACACAAAATGAAAATTGAGCTTTGTTAGCAAAAAATTCTCAAGGTGGATTTGGCATAAAAAGAAGGATGAGCATAACTATGTGCATGCATATGCCACACTATTGACTAGCAAACCTCCCAGGTTTATTAGCTCTTTTGCTCCCAGTGTGTCAGAGATAGGATCTGAGTCCTTGCAACCCTAAACATACATCAAGCAGATTGGGAAAACTAAAGAATGTAAGGATGCCTCCTGGCATTTAGTTCATGTAGTTATTATTGTATCCTGACTTTTAATTAACAAAGTTATTTTAACACCTCACCCATTTTATCTCTGAATAATTCTTTAGGTTGTCTGTTAAACCATTCTTTGAAATATTACATAGTAAGCACTGGTTGCTTTGAGTTCTCTTATTATGACTATGTCCAGGAGATGTCAGCAATGACTTTCGCTCATCAGAAGTATGCACTGCCTGAGTTTCCTATACAGTGTCTGTGTAGCTAATACCAATAAGACCAAAAGGTATCAGTTCAAGCTTGATCGTGTACTGTACATTCCTTCGTTATTTCTTTGCTGAGTGCCTGTATAGCATATACAGAATTATCACAGAGAGTGGTAAATTTACAAATATATGAGATAAAAAAAAATTATTAAAAATCACTTGTTGCAAGTGACATTTTGACAAGAACAACCCCAGCCCAACATTTGTCGAGATGTAAAAAAAAAAGTTTCAACTTCGCTAACCTTCTCAAATCATGTTGAGCAATGAAGTCAGCTAGAACTCACCTCTGTTGAAAAACATATAACGTACAACTGCTGTCCTCCGCATAATTTTGAAGGGGTGCCCACTCAATACAATCCTCTTAACAATTACACGGTCAGGATCAGAATTTAGTAAGGAACCAGTTGCCACCAAATCTTGCATTCCTTAAAAATAAAATAATTATTTTGATATTTTCATCCTTTTCAGTAATCATTTCAGCTTTATACCTAAACAAAACCAGTTGAGGCAGAGGACATGCACAATATTCTGCATGAATCCACACTCACAGTCAATTCAAAATCTGAGTACTGAGCAATTCATACTTAAAACTTTACTACTTCAAAATAAATAATTTTGATAACAGATCATTGGCTAAACTGGACTTACTTATTCTCTGGGGCCTCTTGTAACATGCTGCCTCTTTATAAAGCAAAGAACCATACACAGAGATCAATGCTTATTGAGTATTCTGCTTAACTGCTGTGTAACGGCCACTAAAATTTCTTTAATGTCAGAAGCTTTCTTTCTTTTTAGTAATTCTGTTGTGTATTTGTTTGTTATCATATTTAGTTATTTATGACTCTGGTAAAAAATTAAATGTCTCACTTAGAACAAATAAAGTAATATCTGCAGGTTTGATCTTTATTTACTTCAGACAACATGAAAAAAGTGTTCTTAGGGGGTCATGCCTAAAGTGCTAGTTCAGATCTGCTTTGTAATATTTTGTTTTTATTTTTTGCCATCTCTAAAACTTAACTCTTTCAAAGGTCAGATATTTGCCATAAATGTCAAACTGAAACTTTGAAATCCACATGGAAGCTTACTCCACATGGTTTATTCACTTTTAATTTCCTGGTTGGATGGCAATTCTGCACTGTCTCAATAGATTTGTTGTATAAAATGAAACACTATTAAATTCATTAAGGCGCTAAACCCGTGTAGGTAGGGAGTGATGCAAATGGGATTGAAGTCTGTAGTTCATTTCATACGTAAATTAGGAGTCAAAAACTGAAAAAATTGAACCTGCTACCTACTTTTAAATCTGTCACAAATAAAATACATAGCACTACACTATATGACCAGGTCTCACCATTTGCTCTCTGTTTGAAAACAAGAACTCCTGCTGTAGGGAAGGTGACCGGAGCATAAACAGAGGCCACTACAGGCATGTCACATCGTAGAAAGCGCTCCATCTTGTGCTTGTCACCTGAGAACATAAGCAAAATTAAGGTTAAAATGTACATGCGTCCAGATTTACAGGATAATATCTAAAGTATCTAAAGTTTTAAAGTACTAGGAAGAAATGCATACTTCCAAGAATATAGCCGAACCACTTAAAAATATTTAATACCTGAAGTATGCTGGGAGTAGACTGGAGAAGCACGAAAGCGACGGAATCCACAGTGAAAGATAAGTTCCTCTTTGGATTTAATTGGTTCAGAGTTCCCAGGATGTCTGCGAACAAGCATGTGAAGTACAGACATCTGAAAAAGAGTATGTAAAACACCACCAAGAGAATTAAGCCTACATGAATGACAAGAAAACCACCTAAGCAATTTTATTTTTTAATGCAAGCCACTAATTAAGTGTTCTTTACTGAACATTCATATCTTGTACAGAATAAGCACTCAACACAGATTGCATACCTCAAATCCAACTACAAGCAATGCTCTTGTCACATAAACTAAGAAACCCAAAAGGTCTGATAAATGATGAAATTATGTTCAGTGTGCTTTATTTTTAACATTTCCATTTATCTAAATCATTACAACACTTTTAAACTACATTTTAGCACTCTAGATTAAACATATTCAATTTAATAATTGTATAAAATATGAAAATTAACTGGTATTAAGGATGGGAAATAAACAAACTAACTGGTCAGATAAATAAAAGATGTCCTTACCTTTTGTTCATGTGGCAAAAGAGACACAAGAACCAGTGGTTGCCCTTCATGGAAACTTTCTATAACTGTGCTAGGAACGTCCTTCACATGAATTGTAACATACCAGCCAACCTAGTGAAAAGAGAATTCCAGGTCATTTATTATGTTTCACACAATATTTAAGGTTTATTCCAAAAACAAGCTTCAAGGCACAGTAAAATAGGCAATAGGAAATGCATATACAATATGCAATACAACTTAAACCTGATGAACAGCAATCCAAAAAAACTGCCATGATTGAAAGAAATAAAGGTGGAAACATAGTTTAAACACAACATAGAAAAAATACTAAGCACACCTAAATTAAATTTGATTCAAAAAATGACAGTCCTGTATTCAACTTTTACAGATTTTAATAAGAGTACATAATAATGGTTGTAAAGTTTTTTGGACCAACCAGTTTCAAAATCATTAAATCACCATAAGATGATCTCATTGCTTAATTAGCTGTTCTTTTATATTCTGCATTCAGAAGAGTACAGTAATATGACGTTCACATTTAAAGCACTTTAGAAATATCGGTTATTCCAAAAATTATAATGAGCAACACACGTGACTTAAGAGACTTTGAGTATAGGATGACTACTGATCCCAGAAATGGTGGTTCCAGCTTTAGCTGCCCTCCTGGGATTTTAAAGTTCTATAGTGACTAAGGTGTACAGGGAGTGATGTACCATAACTGGTTTCACTCCTGTCAGCTAGGAAGACACAGTGGACACAGCTTAACTACAACAGTGTGATTTAAGACTGGAAAAATGTTGCCTGCTCTGCCAAAACTTGATTTCTGCTGTAAATTTACCATAAAATACATGTATCCATGGATCTATTCTGCCTTGTATCAGTAGTACAACCTTCTGGTGTAGTGTTTAAGTGTTGAGAATATTTGCATGCATTAAGCCTCTAGTGTCAACTAAAACCTGTTTGAATGTCATAGCACATATAAACTTTCTTGGTAACCATGTGCGTCCATTTGTGGCTGCAGTCAACCTTTTTCAAATGAATAAAAGCATTCATCATCTCAAACTGTCTTCAGAAACATGACAGCGACTTCAGTTTTTTCTGATAGCATACACAGCAATCAAATCATTTTTGGGGTGAGGTGGAACTGGAAAGCTGCCAGCATCAATCTGTGGCTAAAAATATAAAGGAACTGTGTAATGTTATTATGTTAACATGAACCAACAGCCTAAGAAATGATTCCAGAACCTGACTGAAACCAAGGCTTTGAAGACTCTGGGCATTCCTGGGGAAAAAGGGGATCCTAATCAGTATTAGATAGGTACACTTAATGTGGATACCGAGCAAATATATCATATACCTAGACTAAAGATGCAAGGAGGCACTTGGGAGACTCCAGTAGAAATATGAGGGATCAGGCACCTTTCACTTGGCCCAATAAGATTAATAAAGCATTTATTCTTCCATTTCAGTTCAAGAAACTGATAATAAAACATTCTTAAATTATTTTACATCTGCAAAAAAAAAAACTCATACTGTTCCATTCGATCTGAACTAGTGTGGTGCAGAGGTGCCACCCGTTGCATGGCTGCACTCGGGTCCTAATCTAGGATCCTGAGTTGGTTTGTCGTATGGTGGGTGCAGCAATGTGCTGTATCACTGCGTGCTCCTAACCTCTTGCTCTGTAATAATCTACTTCTAAAAAACAAATGCCGATTTTACACAGATCTGTGTAAAAGTCAGCAAAGCAGCAGCAACAAAGCACATTCATGTAAAACACAATGCAAATGTTTTTGTCCAACTTTAAAGATTTATAAAGATAATTCATTTTAAAAACTATTCATAATATACTCATTCATTTCTGAAAGGAAGATCTGTCTATCTTTAATAGGTTCACATGTTCTAGGCTTAATTTCACTCCTGTTTCACAAGATGTATGCTTAGATAGGATGAAATAAAAACAGGAGGAAAGTGAGTACATATATAAACCATTGATGTATATGTATCGCAAATCTTTGCACACTGGGGAAATCCCAAAAGACAATAAACCAGCACATATTACACAATTGTATAAAAAGGACAACCTGGCTGTTCTAAGTTACTTTAGGCCATTAAGCTTAATATGCATCAGAAGTAAATTAATGGAATCAATTATTAAGGAAAAGATCGAGCATCACATGTCAAGAACAGGTGCATCGATCATCGTCATAGTCATAATGGGTTCAGACGAGGATGGTTGTGCTTCACTAATTTGGTGGAATACAATGAGAACACATTATTATATTGATTATTGATATTGCTCATCTCTATTTTCAGAAAGCTTTTGATAAAGTAAAATATGAAAAGTTAGTGATCAAACAAAAAGAAATTGGAGGCACAGTGTGTAGATGGGAAATGCATCGAGTCAGACTGCAACAGTGCAAAATTTAATTGAAAGGTTCAGGAAATGAGACATTGCTGAAACTGAGCCAAGGTTGTTGCTGAAAAAAGTCAAATTCATTTATCAAGTTCAAAACTTCTTACAAAAACCTAAATTCCTAACACCCAAAGCTTATTGGATTTAACAGGAAATTTTCACACTAAAAATTTATAAATAAACATTATAGTTAAATGCATCTTGGCAAATGACATTTACCCTAAGTAAGGTATTACATGTGGAAAAAGAATGTTTGATTTAAAACACAATGGGAGGTTAAAACTTGAAAATTCTCCTTACGAGAAGAACATACGAGACATAGCAGACACAAATTAACTTCAACAAGAAGGCATACAAAAACAATCAAGAAGGCTAAAAAGATATTAAGTTACATATCACTATGGGTTGAGTAGAAGTCAAGGGAGGTTATGCTCAGGTTATAAAATGCACAAGTGAGGCATCACTTGGAGTACTGTGAATAGTTTTGGTCTAATTATTATAAAACAAATTGGAAAATGTACGCACAGCATAAAATTCAGGTGTGTCCAAAGACTGTGCAGGCTCTGCAGACCTCAAATGGATCAAATTCATTAGGTCTATTCTAGAACCTTCTCAATCCATTTCAGGGGCTCTCTCACTAGTGGTCCATCATAGGTACTACTCTCACTCAAACAGCCCATAATCATACACAATAACAGTTTGCAATTGGCAATCAACATAACATAAATAAAATGAAAAACGTTTATAATTAATTCTTCCTTGGTTTGAGCATGTCTGGCTGTTACAATTTTCATTAAATTTAACTTACAAACATATTCAGTTATGACAAATGTTAGGGAATACCATAAGTAAAAGGCAAACTTTATTACAGTAACTGACCTTAATGGACATCAGGTAAATATGGCAAATGATGGTAAATTATAGGATGACCAGATTTTTAAACTTCCAAACCGGGACATACAGTGGTGTGAAAAACTATTTGCCCCCTTCCTGATTTCTTATTCTTTTGCATGTTTGTCACACAAAATGTTTCTGATCATCAAACACATTTAACCATTAGTCAAATATAACACAAGTAAACACAAGATGCAGTTTTTAAATGATGGTTTTTATTATTTAGGGAGAAAAAAAAATCCAAACCTACATGGCCCTGTGTGAAAAAGTAATTGCCCCCTGAACCTAATAACTGGTTGGGCCACCCTTAGCAGCAATAACTGCAATCAAGCGTTTGCGATAACTTGCAATGAGTCTTTTACAGCGCTCTGGAGGAATTTTGGCCCACTCATCTTTGCAGAATTGTTGTAATTCAGCTTTATTTGAGGGTTTTCTAGCATGAACCACCTTTTTAAGGTCATGCCATAGCATCTCAATTGGATTCAGGTCAGGACTTTGACTAGGCCACTCCAAAGTCTTCATTTTGTTTTTCTTCAGCCATTCAGAGGTGGATTTGCTGGTGTGTTTTGGGTCATTGTCCTGTTGCAGCACCCAAGATCGCTTCAGCTTGAGTTGACGAACAGATGGCCAGTCATTCTCCTTCAGGATTTTTTGGTAGACAGTAGAATTCATGGTTCCATCTATCACAGCAAGCCTTCCAGGTCCTGAAGCAGCAAAACAACCCCAGACCATCACACTACCACCACCATATTTTACTGTTGGTATGATGTTCTTTTTCTGAAATGCTGTGTTCCTTTTACGCCAGATGTAACGGGACATTTGCCTTCCAAAAAGTTCAACTTTTGTCTCATCAGTCCACAAGGTATTTTCCCAAAAGACTTGGCAATCATTGAGATGTTTCTTAGCAAAATTGAGACGAAACCTAATGTTATTTTTGCTTAACAGTGGTTTGCGTCTTGGAAATCTGCCATGCAGGCCGTTTTTACCCAGTCTCTTTCTTATGGTGGAGTCGTGAACACTGACCTTAATTGAGGCAAGTGAGGCCTGCAGTTCTTTAGACGTTGTCCTGGGGTCTTTTGTGACCTCTCGGATGAGTCGTCTCTGCGCTCTTGGGGTAATTTTGGTCGGCCGGCCACTCCTGGGAAGGTTCACCTCTGTTCCACGTTTTTGCCATTTGTGGATAATGGCTCTCACTGTGGTTCGCTGGAGTCCCAAAGCTTTACAAATGGCTTTATAACCTTTACCAGACTGATAGATCTCAATTACTTCTGTTCTCATTTGTTCCTGAATTTCTTTGGATCTTGGCATGATGTCTAGCTTTTGAGGTGCTTTTGGTCTACTTCTCTGTGTCAGGCAGCTCCTATTGAAGTGATTTCTTGATTGAAACAGGTGTGGCAGTAATCAGGCCTGGGGGTGGCTACGGAAATTGAACTCAGGTGTGATACACCACAGTTAGGTTATTTTTTAACAAGGGGGCAATTATTTTTTCACACAGGGCCATGTAGGTTTGGATTTTTTTTCTCCCTAAATAATAAAAACCATCATTTAAAAACTGCATTTTGTGTTTACTTGTGTTATATTTGACTAATGGTTAAATGTGTTTGATGATCAGAAACATTTTGTGTGACAAACATGCAAAAGAATAAAAAATCAGGAAGGGGGCAAATAGTTTTTCACACCATTGTATGTGTAACATGTATGCCCACACATAAAGATGGTTATCATTTTTTTAATGCCCGTTTTAACTCTGAAAGGGATCAGGACACAGTAAAAAAATAAATTAACAAATAAAAACACATGATTCTTTGCAGTGGTTAATGTTGAAACAAATAAATGGGAGTACTCAGGGATTTGTTTGCTTCTTTGTTGCTTCCTCACGATGCTATTCAAATTTAATACAAATTATTAATCAAGTTTTCCCCATTAGAATTTTTAACCGCACTATTATTATATATATATCATTGAGGGAGATGATGAGGGGTTGATATGGGGGATGCCCCTTGGAGTTTTGTATGTACAGTTCTAAATATATTGTGAGGCTGGTTGTTTCAACGGAGTAATGTTTTATTAAATGGGCTGCCTTTTAAAACTTAGACATTTTGATATTCTTCAATTATTTATCAGAACGCATAGTAAATTATACTGACAGTGAAATAGTGAATCATTATAATCTGCAGATAATGGAGCTGTGAGGTTGGTTTAGTTTAAGGTAAATACTGAGTAAATGGTTATTTGCTCTGTGCACAACAGCTTACACAACACGGAGTACTTCATTCATATCTAGATAACATTTTGCTTTCCTTTCTTGCATTTAATATTTCTATCGCTGGTAAGATCATTTAACTTACTTGTGATAACTAAGCATTGGGAGATGTGAAATGCTGATGCACTAGTTCTCATCTGCTTGCAATTATCTGCTGGGAAGACTTCATAAAGCAGAAATAACTTGGAGATAAAGAGGTCTCCATGCACAACTTACTGGACTTGCAAAAACAACCAGTGACAGTGAGTTTCTACCCATGCATGATGTCTGGTAGTGTTTCAAGAACTTGTACTGAAAATCTGTATGCCATCACGAGTGGCTATTGTAGGTGAAAAAATGCAAAATATACAAGTTGGTGTAACCGCTGTCAAGGTAAAATTGAAACAGTAAAGTCATTCGTGGTTGAAGTCACACTGAATGTTTCTCCGTTTTAAAACAGATGTGTTTGCAAATTAACCAACTGCATTTCACTGGAAGATTTTGAAATGTTAAAACTGTGAACAGTTTGATCTGTTCAAGATAGTCTCTACTAATTTCCTTGAAGAAATTTAGTAATGAAATTTCCTTGTACCAGATTTTCAACAAACTCAGTCCACGAGGGGCTACGGTGTTTCTGTAGAGAAAGACACAGACAGAAAGACAGACAGACAGAAATGACAATTGCAATAGGTGCTTTGCACTTTATATGCAAGCACACTTAAAATGACATTTCAATGCTAGAAAAAGTTACAGAGGAGATCAACTAGATTGATTCTGGAACTGAGAAGTATGAGCTATGAGGAGAGTTTGAAGTGGCTGAACATTTTCAGTTCAAGCAAGCAAAGATTAAGAGGTGAAATTATCAATGCAAGGTTGAGCCAATGGTCGATGATATTGTCCATCACTGATTAACTGGACACATCATCAATTGGCTCCAAAACAGTTGCAGATATTTCCTCAAAGTTCAAACTGTAAGCGTCACGTTAGATTTATTTTTTCTTTCTAGCAGTGCCTGACAGCTTTCTTGTGAGACACAACATTCATGGCAGGAAGCAAGTGAGATTCCAGAGTTTAACAGGAGTGCACTTTAGCTGAGAGAAGGCGGCCTGATCAGTGCATCAAGTACACAGTTTGAATGCAAAGAATGCAGGTACATTTGTAGCACCAAACTGCTGTGGTTTCTGCAGACTCTGAGTGTCTGTGGTTTCCCTGCTCATTGCATCATTGTTTTAGGTAGCTTACTATCCTTAGAATAATCACACATTGTGGCCTCACAAGTAAGAATTCTTTTGCTACTACAACAGGTTTGCCCCTTTTAAGTGGTCTCCTTAAACTGGTCATTTGTGTGATAGAATGTCAGCTCATACAGTAAGTGACTAACCCCCAGGCTAATGCTACGTGTCAGCAACATTACAATATCTTTCATTCACAATCCATTTTCCTAACCTGCTTATACTGAGAAGAGTCATGGGGCAACTGCAGTATATCCTTGTGGTGTTATATTTTACATAACCTAATCAGTGAGATTCGGGTGCTGGACAAGAAAAGTGGCAGTGAGATGTTGCTTGTTTAGTCTTGCAGGCAGTGCTTGAAGTGGGCCGGTACCAGTGGTGCTTGAGCTTCAAGATGACCCCCCTCCCTAACATACATATGCACTGACCTCCAAGAGAACGCCCCCAGCTCATTGTATAAACATTATAATTAATTGGGATCAAGGTGCTGACTATAGAGAGTACTACCATGTGCTGTATACGTGCTGTGTACACTAGATAATAAATCTGACCTAGACTGATTACACTGTATATCAAAGCAATCCTTTACCTTTTTGTTTTTTATTTTTTTTTTTTTAAAGCCAGACAGATTGTCTTCCTGCATTAACACCATACAATATCTTGCAATACCAATCAACAATAAGCTATTTGCTGCAAGATGTTTGCACACATGACAGAAAAAGCTAAATATCTGCTATAGTCATGCCACGATGAAACACTACAAAGTATGTTTTGTTTTTTTTCCTATAACGCATGACAAGTCACTTTTTTTGTTCAGAACACAGTAAAAAAAATAACCAAGGGCACCAGGTTTGAGAGAATAAGAGTAATTAGTAATTTCTAGATTCCTGTTTGATAAACATTTATTCAAACCCATTTTATGATGGGGCAGATCTAATTATAGTTTCGTACCAAGATAGCTTTATAACTTGCAGCAATTTTAAATGAACTTGAAACGAATCACCTTTAAATCATTGTGATAACATTACTGAATACTGCTATATGTGCTACGTTGCAGCAATCTGTGGGAGAACAAAACTTGTATGTCCTGAGCTACAATGCCAATGCATCATGCCCCTCCATGTCCAGTATAGATGCTTTCCACAGTACATGGAGTAACTATTTATTCATAATGCACAAGCATCTTTCCATCCACCCCCAACCCAGGCAATGGTATTGTGCATCAATGTTTTGAATGAAGATGTGAACTTCTAAGACATTAAGAAGTCCTAGAATAAGTGTTTAAAATTTATGAAGGGAACCCAGCTTCTACTTTAAAATGAAATCTTCAGCAAGCACACAGGGACAGAGATGGAAACCAAAGGGGAGATTATGAATTAAATATGAGTAAGTTTTTCTTCACACAAAGAACCATGGACACTTGAAATAAATTACTAAGCAGTGCAGCGGAGAGAAGGACTTTAGAGACCTTCAAATCTTGACTTGATGTTATTTTGGGGAATCTAGGTGAACTGGATGAATGTTGTTGTTGTTGTTGGTGGACTGAATGGCTTATTTTTGTCACAATTGTTCTAATGAAATCTTTCATGCTTTCACGGTGGGACCTAGTGCAGAGTGTTAGGCATTGACTAACATCTGAATCTTTACTGATTTGAGCAAAGTGTTCTTTTACTTTATTCTCTTTAGAATTTCCAAAAGTAACAACTTTGTTCATCAGCCTGGGAAAATAAAATAACTTTGCAATATAAACATGATCAATAGTTTTAAGATTAGCAATCATTTGTGTCATTATTGTTAGCCCCATGTTGGGACAGGCCCTTAACTTTTGAAATGCCTGCTGCATGGATAGAGAGAAGATCTTCACCAGCACCTAGACAAGAAATCTGCACTCCCACTAAAATTTGAAAGATATGAAACAAGAGCAGACTGAAAAAACTTTTAAGGAGTGATGCACCTAGACTTGAAGGGACTCATCATCATCACCTGTATCCTTAAAGAAAGCATCCTTAAGGAAAACTTTCAAAATATACTTCTTACTTTTAGCTACTACTGGTTTAACTGTGCTTTATTAATTTAGCTTTACTTGAAATAGCGAGTACATTTTGTTTTTATTGGGTCAAGAAACAGTGCTAAGATATCCATATGTAGGTAAAGCAAGGGAACTTCCATTGCAATGGAAATAAATTGATCCTTCTTTTCATCTTTTATAATTTATATTACATGTTCATCTTTATATGATGGTATTTGAAAAGAACAAAATAAAAAAAAATGGTTAAAATGCATAAAAAGAAACATAAATGAAAGAACTAAACTATGTAAAAGAGTGAAATTATATGCAAACAAGTGCATTTTTAGTTTTGGCTAGAATAGCTCTCTTATTTAAACATGCACACACAGCAAAAGGAAATAAAATATTAAAATGCATAAATGTGAACCAAGTTATTGTTTCGTTCACCATTGCTCCCTCGGGTTCTTCTTCAGCAAAAGCAAAGGCACGCTTGCGGGTTCGTTCAAAGTTCTGAAACTGATAGATGCGACTATATTCTGGGGGCAGGTTCTCCTTGGGGTCCCAGGGGGATGTTCGGAAGCTCTTGAGACCCCTATAACGCTGAAATCTGCAGTGGAAAAAAATACATGGATGCAGACCATTATAAAAAATCTTCACTGGTCAAATACAGTATGGAGGTGACTCTCCATTTTATAAAGTCAGTCCATTCTTAACAAGCCCCAATAAAAAAAAAAAAATCAGCAGTCAAGGGGTATTCTTCATCTTTTATAGATTTTCTTTATCTCAAAAATTACTTCAGCAGTTACCTCTTACATCTGGTTTACACATTTCATTTATTGCTCATCATTTAGAAAACACATCTGTCATTTGAAATAAAAGAAAACTTTTTTTTTTACTTGATGCATCACCTAATGAAATATAAAGTACATGAGAGCTAACTTGCTTCTTTCCCCAAACTATACTAATCATCTTAATGTTCTACTGACCTAACTAGTAGGAGTCTTAAAGATGCCTATACTAGCACTCAAGGCTTAAAAATAGGATTATAGTCTGCATAATGAAGATTGATAATTAAAATAGTGTAAAGGTATTCTGGAACTATCAAAGGGTGAAATATGTACTTATATAAGTAACACCATTTTCGATCAAGACAAAAAAGCTGAATGTGCTTATTAAAAAGAAAAGAAAAGAAAAAGCACTATATGCTCAGCTTTGTAAGGATAAGAGGCGAGTGATATTCCAGTTACACACCGGATTCTAGCAGGTGTATCCATGGGCGTGTCAACTTCATCAGGGAACATTTCATCAGCCCGAGCCTGTTTGTACCGCTCCAGCATCTCTTGTTCCTCTTGCTCATCAATTTTTTCATCATAGAGTTTAATCCGGCAGTTCTCTGTTGCAGCGGTAACTTCTTCTGCCTCGTCTTCTTCTTCCTCCTCCTCCTCTTCTTCAGATAAATTACCTTCCTTCCAAAGAGGAGATTTTAAAAGGTTTAAGTAACATTTTAATTATAGAACTGCACAGAACTGTAGTGAATTGCACAGAAATTCCAGCAATTTAGACAGCAAAATAAAACTTTGCCTTCACACAGCATTTTAGATAAATCAAATCCTTTTCAAAACCACACACTACAGTGGCTGCTTCTTTTGGTTCAAGCCAAGCCTTCAATCATTAGATGATTATGTATTTTGGCTTGCATTCTTTCTTATGGGTTCTTCTTATTTTGCAACATTGACCCCTACAGTGGATTAAAAACAAGGGTTCCAAACTCAGACCTTCAATGCTCAGATCTGTGTTGTAAGACCTTACATAAACAACTTTCTCTATCAGATTTAGAAATTACATATTTGTACTTGATGAGTTAAGAAACAGATTAACATGTAAAGCTGGTATTTCATTTTAAAAATGGCCAGAGATCATAAAATCTGTCCTGTGACACTTCACTTAAAGTCTGCTTTCTTGAACATAGTTTAGTACACACACAGAGGCAGGTTTCTGTCATTACCTTATAGTAATAAATCACCACTTCATCTCATATGCACGGGTGTTTTACACAAACAGCCAAACAGTATTTAAACAAATAACCCCTCAGCAATAGAAATAGCAAAGAAGCAAATAAACAAATCTATGTGCTTAAATATGACTTGTTGTAATGAATGAATTTAGTAATGAAATAAATAGCGAAATACTTAGTTATTCTATTTGGAGAAAGAATGCACACTCTTCATATTTCACACGTAACATCATATAAAAAAGATCTAATAAAAAGAACAATATCTAGATTTCCACAGAACTATACTATGCAAGCAGTAAAAAAAATGATCAGTTAATTCTACAGGATGTGATTAACAGACTGGCTGAGTGGGTCTACAGTACAACACTTTCAACTGTACCAAACAAAGAACACTCACCTGAATATTGCGGTCATTTCAAGCAGTTTTAGTCAAATAATGTTTCTTTGTCAATAGACACAGTAATCAATATTTGACAGAGCAAAAGACTACCAGGGATTTGATGCCTATGAATTAGTAATCCCTGACAGGAGCAGCTTATTCCTTAATTTTACATTAAATAATATGTTATACTTTTCCTCTATATATACACCATGCGTGCACAAACATACATATGAATACACAGTAAATAACTCATAAAAATATTGTGAATGGGTAAAATTTTGCCTTTAGTCTGTAGCAGTGTACTTGTTTTAGGCATCCCTGAATATAATTTGACTAATTTCAGAGTGCTATGTGGGTATGCAAGTTAATCAACATGATAACTGAAAAACTCAATCCAAATGAAACTTTACAGTTAATAGCTCTGTAAAATTTTAGAAGCTTATTTATTTTGAGAAAAACTGCTATAAAAATATCCACACACAGCATATATCTGTATGTCAAAGCTATTGTACAATTGGGGAGGGAGAATACCAGAAGTAATTGGCCTGCAATATTTTACCGGCAAAATAAGCGCTTTATGAAGGCAAAGTCATGTGCAGAACACATTTTTCTCATTTTAATTCAGAGTCCAACTCCAAAAAAATTAAAGTTCTGTTACTTGACAATAAAATATATTGTTAACTATTTCAAGTTAAGCATTAAGTCAATAAAACCTATTCATCAAATGAAATTTTAAAATTGTGGTAAATGTTACTTGTTACTCTTACTATAACAATAATGATGCCAGTCCTAATCCTATGAACCTTATAGTAACTATAAAATACTTTAAGCAGATTTATGAACACAATCATAAATGGTCCTTTAAAACCAAATCAGTAATTTTTTATACCAAGACTTTACCTATTATTTATTTTCTTCTTCCCACTGCACATGTAGACAATATAAGCTTTTTGATTCGACAGCAACATCATCTAAAAGAATATTTTGTCTAGATCAGCCAGGAAATGGATGAACGTGCCAAGGAAGACTATGTTCAGAGACTTAGTGTGGTCCTTAGAGAACAATAGCACCTTGATCCTCAACACAAAGACTCCTCTGCCCACAGATAAACATCACTGCTGACGGTTTCCTGCCCATGCTCCGGAAGATAGCAAAGTTTGAACAAGGCAAGTTCATAACATATTATGGAATGACTCTAGTGAGGTACGGGGCTTGCAAATACATAACACACACCATAGCAAATGTTAAGGGTGTAATTAGTATTACACTTTCTAATGCTTCTTAACAGACTGTTGTGCCAGCCCAAGAGATTCTCACTATACATTTGTAATTTTAAAAATGGTAAAGTGCAGTCACAAAGAAAAATCAATCTCTGGAATCCCTCCCCTCCTAAAACAACAAAAGCACACACATTAGCTGTTATAGAAACAATATTCAGGAAGCTACGACAATTGACAGGAATATACGCTCTCCCTGCCTTCTGGGACTATATTCTAAACGCTATTGTTCACAGCACACTAGTTTTGCATTCCGGCACAGTGCTGCCCAGACCAAGACAAACAGATGCCAGCACACCTCACGTACGCATCTTAAACAATTGTGCAGACAGCAGCCAAGTATTAGGCTAACTGCCATGGATCGTATCCCACAATTACTGAAGAAAGGCTGCCATCACCATCAAGTTTTGAAGTATGTCAATCAAGCAGCATAACTTGTACATAAAGCTGAATGCCTGGGTGGCAATCTTAAATCGGTTCTGAACACAAACTTCCCAGCTCTATTTGCTCATTCATATCCTACCAGCACTGAGCACAAAGTAAGTAAGAGCTCAAGTTCTTCACAGCACACAAACAAGCAAACCAACATTCACTCATATGGCACCAATCTAGGGTTGTCTAAATAGCCATACTTTAAGGATTTGTGGAAGATAACTAGGATACCCTGGCAGGAAGCAGAGTAGCAACGTTGCTAACCACTACAACACCAGGCTACTCCCCACTTTACAAATGTGTGAAAAAAAGTTTTTTTTTTTTTTTTTTTTAAATAAACAAACTATGGAATTTATTAGAATGGATTCATTTCTACCTGGGAGTCAACCTCCTCCAAAATATCTTCATATTGCATCTGTTCATCTGTCTCACTACTTTCATCTTCCCCAGACTCTTCTTCCCCCTCTTCATCATCTTCAAGAATCCAAGATGCCTGATATTCAGAAGTTCCCTTTGGCACCTTCTTAAATAACTTCTTCTTTTCATGAAGTGCGTCTGTAACAAAAAAAAAAAACAAAAAAAAAAACCATTAATTAGTGAAATTACTTACATTTTAATAAAGGAGTGTTGCCTAACAGATAACCTCTGTAAAAGGCACGTAATTAACCTTTCATCACACAGGGAAGAGGGTCTGACAGTAGCTGTCTGCATCACTAGCATAACATCAGAGAGTTCAGAATCACTAGCACTAACTTTCTTTATGCCACTAATGTCATGCTTGACTAAAAAGGAAAACTGTTTTCAAAAAACCACCAAGGAAGAAGCTATAAATGTAAAGAGCAAATGAAGGCAATATGTCAATGTCAATTTATTTATATAGCACATTTAAAATAACATAGGAATGCTGTGCCCAAAGTGCTTTACAATAAAAGAAGAAAAAACATACAATTAACATAAATAAAATAAAGAGAAATAAAATAAATGAACATGAATAAAATAAATAATAAATAGAAGTAAGATTACATAATCAAAATGAGGAAATCATCAGTATTATTGAAGGTCACAGAAAGCAAGTGAATAGAAATGAGTCTTTAATCTTGTTTTGAACAGTTCAATTGTAGACGATTCCTTTATGTAATGAGGTAAAGAGTTCCACAGGCAAGAAGCAGCAGCTGCAAAAGCCCTGTTCCTTGGTACGAGGGACAACAAGAGACAACTGACTAGAAGATCTAAGCACTCTAGAGGTCTGGTATAAAGCACACAATTCAAATAAATAGGCAGGAGCAAGCCCATGTAAAGATTTAAAAACTAGCAACAAGATTTTAAAATCAGTTCGAAAACTGACAGGCATCCATCGTAAAGAAGCTAATATTGGATAAACAGAATCATACTTTCTTGCCCCAACCAGGAAGCGAACGGCAGCATTCTGGACCAACTGTAACCTGCATATCAGGGATTTGCTAATCTCAGAATACAACGAATTGCAGTAATCAAGGCGAGAAAAGATACATGCATGAGTAGCTTTCTCAAGATCCCTAGAAGATAGAAAAGGCTTGATCTTATTAAAGACGAAGCTGGTAAAAGCAACTCTTAAATACAGAATTAATTTGTTTCTCTATGAAAACAGTTACGTTTCTCTGTTAAAATAAATACAGTTTGAACATCCCTAATCTGAAATTTCAAAATCAGAAATGCTCCAATGCGTTTTAGGATGATGCAAATATGCAAAATATCCATACACCTGAAAATATCTGAAATACTTCTGGCCATGCATTTTGGGAGGGATGCTTAACCTGACTTAACGTGTGTTGACTAAAGAATGTCTCATTTGCCACAAAGACAAATTCCACCTACACGAAAAAGGATAAATAATCTTGTGAAATCACAGTTCAAACAGTGACTTTAAATAGTCCAACTACAGAGTTCCGTGCAAAAGTCTACCCACCCCTATCCAAACTACATAATCTGTTGATATACAATTTAAAGAAAAATAGTGACTGAAAATGCAACCAATGAGTCCAAAGGGCAGCTCATTCTTTAAAAATATGTAGCCAAAATCAAGGGAGAATAATACTAAGTATGAGTGAAGAGGTAAAGGTTATTGTGTGCTGTCAGATTAAGAAAGGTAGAGGATTTTGCTTTTGCTACAGAAGAAGGGGTGCGGAAATCCAACGGCCAACTCGTCCGACACGGGTAAATTGACCGTCGGACAAGTGCAATTTTCTGGAGGAAAAAGAATTATATGTGCTGTGCAGGGCACATTTTTACCACTACTTTCAAATTTTAAACATTTGGGTACGTACTTCATGCGGAAACAGTCTACTTAGGCATGTTCTTCATGTCTCAAATTGGTCTTCAATATTGTTTACAAAATGACGGCTGATTTTTCAAAGGGGAAGCACTCTTACGGTCTTACGTAAGTATTTTACCTGACTATGTACATGCTTGGAGATGCTGTCATTTTTTTTCATGCCGACATCACGATGTAATCTGATGATTTTTCATTATAATCGATAACTTTTAAATATTGATAAAATTCATTGTTTCTACATAAAAATGCGGTCATTTTACTTACAATGTAAATGTTTTCACCACATAACAAAGCTTGTTAGGCAGTTAATCTTTCCTGAAATTTGCGATTTCGCGTAGGTTGTGATATATTGAGGAGTTAAGAAATTTATTGCGTGATAACATCAATTTTGATGAGCTGTCTATAGATCATTTTTGATTAGAGAATTTTTCATATAAAACAAGTTGGTTTTGCGCTGTCAGTTTATTAAAAATAAAGAAGAAAACATTCTAATGGTTTTCAAATGTTATGAAATATCTATAAAAATCTTCACTTAGACGCAATTTTTTTTTACCCCCCCGACAACATCTGTAATATTTACTTCTTTGGTAAATCAGTCCAGGAACCATGCAGTTCAGCTAAAGTAGAAATGAACAGCATTCAGCCCATTCTGTCTGAGATGGTAAAGATTCTTGGGGGAGAAGATGTTGCAAGACAAAAGCTGAAGAACATGGCAGAAAATGAATCAGGACAGTGTTCTGTTATGTAACTGTAGTATGTGAAACAGAACTAGTGTAGCTATAATGAAGGCATTGATTATTAGTGAGTTAAAATAAGGGAATCTTTTATATAATGTTCTAGAGCAAGGTGGCAAAATACTACTCCCTGAAAGAACTTTTTTCAGTTTTAAAATGGAAGGCAGTTTTGGTATCAATAAAAGAGATCAGAAAAAATAAACTATTTTTCACTTTTTATGGGCAAGTGAGTTTAACTGGCGGACAAGTGGATTTTCTAAGTTTACTTGTCCGTGGACAAGTAGAAATAATTTGATTTCCACACTCCTGAGAAGAATGGACTTCTAAATTTATATGTCATCTTGGGAAAGGGGACAGTACACACCACCGAATCACATACTTAGATAAACTGATTCATGTTTCAGACTGCTACCAATGGATGCACTCACATGCACATTAGGTGGTTTCAGAACAAACTGCAGTGAGCCTCTTGCTTTGGGAACTAACAATAAAAATCAATAATCAACACAAAAAAATTTCTGATTGATACATGGAAAAGGCATCAATATCAAACCATGTCAATGAACTCAATGATGAACACAAATTTAGTGCTTTCAAAATTACTTTTAAAATTACATACTGTCATTAGAGACCATTACTTGCCCTGTGTTTTAAAGGATTGAGTTCTGCTGAAAGAATGTGTTGAAACACTAAGTAAATAAATTTAATTTTGAAATAGCTGAAGGTACAAAATAGCCAATTGATTTGAAAGTTGCATCAGATTTTTACATATTATACTTGTATCAAGCTTTGCCTATGAAGAATTCGCTGTGGAAACATTTTTTTCTCCCACATCGTAGGTTAGATTACCTAAGGGCTCTTCTTAAAACAAAAAGTACATTACACTACACAGGTGGCTGAGCAAAACCTATCACATGTTATACAGGTCTCATAAAAAAACAATAGTATAGCACCCTATTAGCCAGACTTAACGCTTAGTCAAACAGAGTGTGCCATGTTTTGTATCTACTACACAACATTAACAACGTTGTAACTTTTGATGAACGTCAGTTAAAAAGTAAAATCACAGCAGTCACCTCGTGGGAATTTAATAGAATAGTAATTGAATTCACCAAAACAGATGCAAAAGTAAATAAAAATATGATATTTGTACTTAAGATGGTAAAAATTACACAGAAACTAGTAGGAACCCCCTCTAACCTCATGCAGCTGGAGCAGTCTTGGAAAGAGCTCTGCAACTTTTAGCCCTTGATTCAAAACCCAAAGTAGGAAATGTTTTTAAAGAAAAAAGTTAAGTGACTGCCACAGACAGACATCCTGGTGAGTTAATAAGAGCAAAAAATTATAATCAGTACTTCTTTGTAATTAGAGTTTAGTTACTCCGACTACTGCATTTGAGGATGTTAAATTTTAAAAGCTCAAAGATTGAGCTTCGGTTTGAACTCAAAAGTCCACAAAAGTCTCTGTTTCAAAGTCTTAAATATAAAATTTGCAGATGACAAAACAGTGATTGGCCTAATTTGCAATAATAATAAATCAGCCTACAGAGCAGAGGTGAAAAATCTGGTGAGCTGGTGCTCGGTATACAACCTATCCCCATGGTATTTCAGTTGCATAGCTGCTCATCAGAAAGCTCTACAGCAAGTTGTGTCAAGAGTGCAGAGGATTGTTGATGAGGACATCTATTGCATACGCTCCCTCAGGAAGAAACACACACATTTCCAAAAATTACTAAAAAAAAAAGTTCTAGGGATATTAAATCATGTTTTTCCCTTGAAAAGCCAAACTTGATTTTTTCATGAAAACAATACTTTCTCCATACATGAAATATATAATAAAAATCTTTGAAGACATACTGGTCTGGAACATGAAAATTGGTGGATCAGTAAATCCCATTGTTTAACTAAAAAGCATTTTACAAGCCATTAAAAAGTTAACTTTTTTATTGCAATGGTGTTAAAAAAGATTTCTATAATTTAACAAAATGGTTGCATTCAAGCTACAAAAAAGTCACTTTGAACAGCTTGCATCATATTTGAAAATATAGCTTTTTTTAAACTTTTTTTTTTTTTTTTACTTCGTAATCTTCGGCAAATCAGTCAACAGTGCTTTTTTTGGTACACTGTCTTTGGGAATTATTGGAGATCAATCGCATAGTGTTAACAATGGAGAAAAAAAAAATGTATCAAGCTTAACAAGTTGGTGGGGTGAGCAATACAGGATAACAGCCCATGAGTACCAAGTCTGCAATCAACACTGACACCTGCAGGTCTAGTGACTTGTCCATTAAACATCAAAGAGGGAAGAATATAATGAAGACCTAATTGAAATAAAAACTGCATACAACCTTGTTACAAAATCTCTATGTAAATGTTAATCCTTCTATATTTTTTGGTAATAACTTTAAATTGGTGGTATCTCTTACAGCTTTAATAGTGGTCAATAACAAAACAAAAAAAAAAAAGATTATGTACTCAATGTATTAGTTACTTATAGAATTTATGGGTAATAAGTGGAAGTATGCTGAATAAGAATACATTGAAATTAACTAATATTTACAAAAATGTGTAAGTTATTATTAAATTATTTATTGTGGACAATAGTTAAGAGGTTGATTTGATGTCATCAGTCGTGCTAAGAGAAATTAAGGAAGTCACTATTTTAGTACATTTCAGTAATCATTTCTGTTGGAAGAACACAATATCTTAAAAACTGCAAATACAACACTAGCGGAGAGATAAAACAGATTACAAAAATGCTTTAAGTTGCATTTTGACCAAACACCTCAAATTCTGCATAAAAACAACATACAAAAAAGCATCCAACACAATTTACATAGTTAAAAAAAAGCTTCTGATATTGTTCTGCATGGATGATTAGTCATAAAACTTCATGACAAGACATAAGCAGTAATGAAAGTAGACTGAGAGCTGGTTAATGGTTAGAAAACAATTATTACAGATCTAAAAAGAATGATGCACATGAAATAAAGTCAGTGAAATCTCTCAATAATATGTCCAAAAACATTATTCTTTCCAAAATGAAGGATTCAGATGCAGAGTAAACTTTACATCACATATGAAGTGAAAATATTGTAATTAAAAGATTTCAGAAAGTCTTGGACAACCTTCAACAATGGAAACACACTTGGAAAATGCAATTAATTGTAATTAAGTTAGAACATCACACATTTAGGAAAATAACATTTATCATACATATTGTGTGAAGCAGACCCACCACCAATTTACAGTCTCCAATCAAGTTAATACACACATTTTTGGGATATGGGAGGAAAACTAAAGTACCCATACACAAACTCACAAAGACATGGAGTGAACGTGCAAAATCCATAAAGACAAAAGCCAGCTCTGGGTTTGAATACCCAGGAGTGTGGATCTGTAAGGCATCAAAGCTATTCATTAAACCACCATCTTAACCAATGTTGGAAAAGCAAAAAAAAAAAAAAAAACAAAGGCAATTTAACCCGACCAGAAAATGTCTGCTTCTTTGCTCATGACTAATTCTGTAGCTATACTTCACCAAAAAAAAAAAAAAAACCTTCCCAATGTTTGAAACCAGCCTATGAGCAGTTTCAGAATTTGGATTGGCCTCCCGCTTACTGTATAAGAAAGCTACTTAGTAATAATATTATAAACAATAATCTAAGTAGCCCACCCACTATGTGGAACTATAAGACATTACAAAATGACTTGATTATAAATATAAAAGTTAAATCATTTTATTGTTGAAGCTTAACTACTACAAAAATAAAAACCCCTCTTAATGACTGGATGTTTCTTATATCGCCTCTCTTTAGCACAGCATTTATAACACACTTAAAGATGCCTAAACAGCTATTATCAAAATAAAAAGATAAATTCAAGTTTTTGGGGTTGCTAATGACACAGATGATCAGAACAACAAAGATATAATGTTAATCAAAGTGCCAAGCCTATTCCGCTGATAAAATTTAAGTACAAACACAATACTACACTCACTCTTCTCATTATTTGTTCATTTACGAAAACTGCAGTTGATAATGGTGTAACCCCAAAGAATCTTGTGGTTGACTGAAGTCTAAAAGCAGACAAAACCAAATTAACTGGATTCTAATAGTTAGCAGAAGCCAGAACAACTAGTTATGGTTATAAAGTTGCTGCTCGACTGTTCAGCTTTAACTTTTCATTTATCTGGAAAATTATTTTGAAAATATGCAAATCTGTCACCAGAATTTTTCTGGCGTATTCTGTGTCAGTACTGAAAGAAGTATGATAAAAATGTAAAAGTTCAGAATTCAAAACAAGATGTCTGGTTTTAATGTCTAAAATTAAGATTTGGCATGAGTTCAACAACCTATTATTTTTGCTGACACAGACAAGAGAGACGTAAAGAACAGGAGTCAGTACCTAGAGCAAATAATGTTACAGTATGTTAGTAAAATAGCTTTGCAGCAACAGGAACAAAGTGAAACTAGGAATGGTATGTTCAAAACTGTTTATACACAATGGTTCTTCTCTCTGTGAGGAGGAAAGCAGACATTATTGATCAATTGAAACAATTTTAATGTTAAAATGTTTCATAATAAAAAGGAGTTGGTATAAAAAAAAAATATAAAAAGAGGCATGTTGTGCCAGGTGTTCACAGGATAGACACTAAGCCTTTAAGCATGACTATTAACAGGTGCTTAGATCCTATAGCACCAGCCTTTTTCCCCTTGCTGACAGGGAAGCTCCATGGACCAAATACCTATTATGTTTTATTAGCAAATACAGTAGCTAACCAGACCAAACAAATGACCGGACTGCTCTTTAATAATATGTATATACAGAACATAACATGTCAATTTGAAACCTTCTAAAATGTCACAAAGCATCACTCACATGAAAGCAATATTAAGAGAGGACTTTCAGAATGTCTAGTTTCACTTTTGAATGTAATGCACATATGAACATACTTAAAAATTAGGATATGAATACAATGGTAGATCTTACTAGCTTATATGAATTGGGACTAGAAAAAGATAATATTCTATGTCCAGCATGACCATCAGTCTGACCTCTTGTAAGCACCAAAATGATTGCTCATGTACCTATAAGTATCAAACACCTGTAATTTATTCATAACCTTGAAGCTACAGCCATCACTTTTACTAACATGCAGTGTGCTTTTAAGTCTTCCATGTACTGTATACTTCTCATCCAGCTCTGATTCTGTCCCAGCAAAGCAATCAAAAACTAAGTGAAGTAGAGCCTTATGTCAAAATAAAATCTCAATGTCTAGAGTCACACATTCTCTTACGAAGTTAAAGCACCAACAGTATAAAAGCTCACCAGCAAAAGCAAGTTGAAAAATGCAGAGTCCCACCATATGACAAAACAAAATTAGGACACTCCGTCACAATCAACAGTCTACTGAAACACAAATGAAAGGCTAAACCACTCACTTAAAGTATTTCTATTGTTAAACTGCTTTATCTATCCTGATATTAATTAAAACACTAAATGACTAGTAAACATTTAGCAAAATTATTGCTATATTGTTTTATTATGTTAACAAAGACTAGTGATGACTATTGTAGACTTTTACAAGCTTTGGAATTCAAACTGCTAAAGAACAAAGCAAAAGATTTTTTTCTCACAGAATGCATTGCATCTCAAACTCCAACTGATATGTATTAAAGCAAAAAGAAGTGCTAGCTGTAAACTTCACTCAAAAAACCCTCTAAAGAAATTAGGATTCTCTATTTACCATCCTATGTTTTAAATCTAGACAATTCTAAGTAATTTTCATATTTCTGGAATTCTTGTGTTTATTAGAGACGTGCATTCTAATCACTACCACATGCCTATACATATATACATACATATATACATACATATATATATACACATACATACACATATATATATATATATACACATACATACACATACATATATATATATATACATATATATATATATATATATACA
>JANRMT010062814.1:65677650-65744832 GCA_026402145.1 Polypterus bichir lapradei
CTTTAAAATGTATAATTTGTATGTGGGATGACCAATTTGGAGTTTGTAATGTGTGTTTATTGCTACCAACATATTCATAGCATTAATAGTCGTGCACCTCCATTCATTTCCATGTGTAGCATAGCTTTATGATATATGCTGCCTGGGAATACAACCCCAACATTCAACCTTCTAAAATGTAAAGTTATCCATGAGCCATATACAAGTATAATGATAATGGCTTATAGACCTGCAGCATCATGTTAACTACTAAAGGGTGTTTTTAAGTTTTGAATATGTATTGGTACACTATAAAATCAACTTAAAACAAGAAATAATTAACAATATTTTGTCCTCCAAACTAAAGCCAATTAAGATGAAAAAGACAAATAAAAAATTAGCAATTACCTCATTTCAATAATCTGTGCTGATTAACCTCGTCTAAACACATGAACTTGTTTGCAAATCTGCTTCTAAATAAAATTTCCTTTTAGTGTTAGCTCAGAATATAGCTTATGAATATTAGCTACAAAAAGTGATCATCTTCTTGCAACTTTTCAAAAATAAATGATCCCGGAATAGAACATAAAAAGTGTATAAAATAAAATTGTAGGCAAATTTAAATTTTCCTTCATGTTCAACAGATAGAGGGCAGAGTGATTACACAATACAGAAAAAATACAAATAAATGCTCCCATAAAGTCATTATTTAATGTTCTTGCTTCAAGACTTAATCCATGTACTCAAACTATTGATCCAACTTCTGTCCAAGATAAAGATCCTTTAGAACAGAAAGCCGCGTTAAGTTTTACACATTTTTTATTATCAAACAATCAAAAAATATTATGATCATGAAAAAACGTATGTATAAGGCTGCCCAAATTAGCACTACTGAAACAGCGCCATTCATTATGGATTGCATGGATGTTCTCATTTCTATCACAAATGTGTATTGTATACATAATCAATTTGTTCACACTTCTACACTAGATATCTTTATCACATTTCTTTACGAGTCCCTTGCCTACAATCTTCAGCATGTGCAAAACTCAGAAGCCAGAATTTTCACATCTACTAAAACCTGGTAATTTAATAGATACTAAGCAATATACATAGTCTAGCCTCCTGCAACTTCAAATACTGCCTTTAAAATGTATTAGTACAAACATATGTATTTTTAAATTATATTTGGATAAACTCTTCTGTCCTTCTGGATACAGTATCGGCTTTCATTTAATAACAACATACACTTAGTTATGCTTCTATACTACACTTCCAAAGACAATGCTTTTTCTCTTTCTGCTAAATCTCTGTATTTTTTAATGTGATGTTTAAGAAAACAAACTCTGGTCTCAGAATCAATTTGAATAAAAGTGTGCTCTTCCCAGTTAATCCTTAAGCATATAATATTAGATTGGACACATTCCCTTTTATCATCGCAGATCAGTTTAATTTCCTAGGGGTAAACATCACAAGTAAATATAAATCTCTTTATCAACAAAATTTTGCCGTCTGTATGGAAAAAATTAAGCAAGACTTGCATAGATGGTCAACCCTTCATCTCACTTTATCTGAAAGAATTAACATTGTTAAGTTGAGCCACCTTTTCCCACCCTCTCAAACATACCAGCAACACATTTCTTTCAGTATCTTCAAATATGAAACTTTGTTAAAGAGAACCTGTCCAATTTTCCTCACCTGCCACCTACCTCTATACCGGAAAAAATATTGCTCAGTCTCGAGGACTCAGAAAGCATTTCTGTAATATATAAAACTATTTAACAGTCTCTCCCTTTCAAAGTTCCAAGAGAACAGTGGGAAAAGGATCTCTCCCTCAACATATCAGAAAAGGAGTGGAAAGTAGCAATGCACAGAATTCACTCGAGCTCCATATGCGCAAAGCATAGAATTACTCAACTTAAAATTATATATCAAATTCAGTTTTATCAGTTTAAAATTGTCCAAAATGTTTCCAGGGCAAGATCCAACCTGTGAACGTTGCAATCAAGCTCCGGCCTCACTCGGTCACATGTTTTGGGCCTGTACCAAATTAACATCATTTTGGACCAAAATCTTTAAATGCCTTTCAGACAGCTTGGATGTCACAATCCCTCCTAATCCACTAACAGCTGTTTTTGGTGTACTTCCAAATGGGCTTAAAGTGGAGAAGGACAAACAAACTGTAATTGCCTTTACTACATTACTGGCATGTAGACTTATCTTGCTCAATTGGAAGAATCCTAACTCACCTATTCTAAGTCAGTGGGTAGCTGATGTTATATACTATTTGAAACTGGAAAAAATCAAATTTGCACTTTGAGGATTTGTACAAAACATTTTCAGTATCTGGCAGGATCTAATCAATAACATTTTAGAATAAGCACTTAAATTGAGGAAGCAGGTTCTCTCCCCTCTTGTACTCTATCTGTATTAATTTATTATTTTATCTATTTGCATAAAGTTTTAAACTGCTGGCCTAGCTCTCTTTCACAGGGGTGGGGGTTGATTTGCTTTGAACTTTTTTTTCCATTTCTTTTTGTAAAACTTGAGTTGTGTATGGAGTGTTATTTGACTTTAATAAATTCAATAAAATAAAAATAACTCTGAATTAGCACAATACTTCTACCCTGCGGTACAACTGGAAGAAAAGTTCTCCATTACTGTATTTATTCTTAACAATATATTATTAAATACAGTACAGATCTCCAACATAGCGATCCACTTTGTCATTATTTCCATCACATACTTATTGCATTTTAATTTAACAACTTACCCTCTGCTTCCTTCAGTTCACTTTCAGTTGGCCAAGTCTGCTCTCCTTCCATGGGGTCCACTTCTGCTTCGGACTGAAGACTTTCCTGTCTGGTAGGATCTGCTTTCATCAGCACTCTTACATGCTCATCCATTGTATCCAATGTGTCACTGTCCTAAGATGAAAGTAAGAAAGATGAAGAAAAAAATATATATTCTTGTCAATGTGACAGGTAAAACACAGAACCTACAGTCACAAAGCATTAAATTGAGCCACACTGGAACAACTTAAAAAATAATTTTAAAAAAATCAAATAATTAGTATGAATTTCCTAGTTTGACATTCTTAAGAGAGAAATTTTCTTGTCAGACAACTTAAAAAAATTCAATCATATTTTTTTCAAATCCTCTTAGTCCAATTATGTATCTTTTTCTGTGTCAAAATCAATCCCAGCAAAACAAACTGTAACCCATAAAACTAATTCTGGACAGGGCACCATCTTACTGTAGGGTCTTCCCTTTATTCATATGCCCAAACAGGGACATTTTCGAAACACCAATAATATACACACATATTTTTGAAGGAAAGACATAATTACCAGAGGAAAATCAATGCATACATGCAGAGATGTGAAAGTTCCATACAGGCTACGATTGGAAATGTGATTCAAATTCAGGATAGCAGAAGGCACTTTGTCACAAAATAAAAAAAAACTGAATAAATAAAACAAAGCATTGTATTTCACTCTGGACTGTACCACTTTCTTAAATAATAAAATAAAAGTATACCGTATGCTATTCTACTCAACAGGAAAGTAAATTATAATGAGGATATTAGAAAAACATACTAAAAAAAGTTCATCATACAGGATGATGCAACATGATATAATATTGTTAATACCTTGAAAAAATCAATATACACAAAAAAAAAATACATAACATACTTTGAAAGCCATATGCTGCAAGTGCATTACAACTCAGGCTTAATAGCCTGAGCAATTAACAGTCCAGCTATTTCCAGTTTTCACCTGTTAGCTGAAAGATACAGTCTAAAAAAAAAATTATATTTAAGGGAGTTGGTCTCGTCTGTCGTGAGAGATGAACATCTGAGATGGTGCTCCGCTGGCAGCAGTGGTGTTTAACTTTTTTTATCTATCCGAGATATTCTGTATTTAATAAAACTGATAGGATTCCATTACAAGTATATCAAACACATGAGTAGGAGACCAAGACTCAGAAAGAGAAGGAGAAGGTAGCTAATGTTACATCAAAGTCTAAGCCGGTCTCAAGTTCATGTTACAGCCTGTAACAGACAGAGGTGGAAGAGACAGGAGAAAGAATGGATCAGCATGGACATCATGCTGCAGCATCTGTTCTGGCCGACAGTGAATGTGGGAGCAAAACTGCAAGCATGGCCTCTTTATTCTCACTGTCAACTACTACCAACAACCCCTGTGAGTTAACAACGTTAACTCCAACAGGTTATGTAACTCTGCTTTCGGAGCACAAAGAAGATGGAAATTAGCTGCATGAGCTGAAAGGTATTGATTACCACACTTGGGGTAAGTAAATGATGCAAAGGAGGATATACACAACAGAATTGGGGCACTGAGCGCACACTAAGGAGAAGCAGTCGGATCATTTGCTGGCGAGTTGCGTATTCTGCTTGTCATTGTTTTAAGAGCTAGGAGTACATGATGTCTATCTGCTAAAAGCATTCCAACAACTGCTTGGTTAGATGTCCGTGAACTTGTTTTAAATGTTGTCTCGCGTGACGTTAAAGTGTCTCTCGAGGGATGTCAATTTGTCTTCCGAGAAGATCATGTCTCTTCTCCCTAGTCTCCCTCCCAAGAATTTTTTTATAATAAAAAGATTACTGGAGCGGATTTTAAATCAGACACTGATAACTCAGCAAATGCCACAAAACTGTGAAGTCTGATTTTCTGATTCGGCAAACTACAGGTTAAAGAAAATTTAACATCGATTCTCAGAGAGAAAGAGGAGATTATATTGAAAATAACTATATTTGAAAAAAAGGAAATTCTATATCATTAAACAGTGCTTATGTAAAGCTGAAATCAGATACAGCCTATTTCCAGCTAAAATTAAAGTGAGTTTTGATGGCCAATTCTAAATCTTGTTAGATCTCCCATAGAAGCCGAAAAAGAGCCAAAAAGACTGATCCCAACATCATCTGAAATATGAACATGAAGCATATCGTATCCACATAATGCAAATAAAATTCTGCTTGCAACTGGTCTATCTGTAATGTAAAATTTGCCATAATGACACATTCTCTCACCTTTTTGGCCACTTTTTCAGTTACTATATTGAACTTTATTCCATTAAATATACTTCTATTTTGCTAACCATTAAGTAACCAGTAACTAAAAGTGTCACTAGACTTAAATAATTCCTCCTGTTTTTCCCCAAGGAGACTATTTAACATCATACCCTATGGTTATTGTATCTTGACTGTACTTTCATGCGATCTAAATTCTTAACCCTTTCCACACCACTGTTGGGGGTTTTTGTTTTGTTTTGGACATGCCCTGTCTCTTAGCATGTCAGAGGACAGGGGAGGTTTGGAGACAAAGATACCAAGCTACTTCTTGGTTAGTTTATTCATCCCACAACTGTTAAGTGCCAACATAACAATAAGCTCCTTAGCCATAAACCTGGCAATAATATGAAATCAATGTTAAAGCTGCCATTCCTGCTTCTCAGCAGTACCTCACAGTTACTCAAGAACTGATTATTTATGAATAATCATTTATTTCCCACTATCAAATCTTGCAAGAATGACATTGTTATCTCAGATCATACCCCTCTGACCTTGAAAATTAAATCACAATGCCCTGCACACTCATTGTTTTGGAGACCATGCAGTGGGTAAATGATCTTTCATTTAATATTTCAGAAAAGGAGTGGAAGGCATCATTGCATAGAATACACTCTAGCTCTGTATATGCAAAACATTCAATCATTCAACTTAAAATCTTTCAATCAATCACATTTATCTTGGTTAAAATTGTCCAAAACTCAGGGCAAGACCCAACCTGCAAACAACACAATCTACCTTCAGCATCAATGGACCACATGTTTTGGACGTGCACCAAATTAACATCGTTTTGGGCAAAAAACTTTCAATGCCTATCAGATAGTCTTGGTGTCGCAATCACTGCTAACCCATTAAGAGCTGTGTTGGTGTTCTCCCAAGATGGGCTTAAAGTGGAGAAGGCCAAATTGATTGTAATTGCTTAAACTACACTACTAGCACATAGATTTATCTTGCTCAGTTGGAAGAACCCCAACCCACCTTTTATAAGTCGGTGGTTAACTGATATTCTATACTGTTTAAAATTGGAAAATAATCAAATTTTCACTTACAGGATCTGATCAAAACCTTTTTAAAATACGGCAAGATCTAGTTAACAAAATTTTACAATAAGCATAGTCAAGGATAGTCAGGTTAATTAGGAAGATAGATGGATGCCTATAATGTCCGCTTGTTTTTTGTCAATAGAATGCATACAACGTGAGAACACTCTATAACTAAAGCACACATGTGCATTATCAAACCAGAGGCAGCAGGCAGTATTTACTGAAAATCACGTGACTATTTTCAGTAATTGTTAAGTTGTCTGCAGAACAGAGAAAGCAATTCACACCCGGGCATCAACATTCAATGTCAATAACAGCACTTGATAATGACTTTCTGAAATTAATCCACACCCTTGAACTGAAAGAGTGCCACTGATAAAGGTGAACTTTACAAAATGAGGTGCACATGCAGTCTCCTTTTATAATGGCTGAACCTCACTACAATGGTTTTCTTTTTTACCTTCTTAAAACAACATAATTATGATGTTTTGCAATGTGTGTGTAATTGCAAGACAAATCAAAACGAAAACATTTTTGGCTTGAAAAAGTGTAGGTATTTCATATGTTTTAAGGCATTCATTTTTTTTATAGTGAGATCCCAGTATCCATAAGCTCCATCATGAAACAAAAGAGCAGGCTGATCATTTTTTAAAATGTATACAATATGCTTCACTTCAGAACACAATATTACTTGGTAAACTAATGAACACCATAATTGTGGAGAAATAATTTCAACTTGAAAAATACCAAAATTATCCTTTAAAGTCAGTTATTTTTTCACAATTATGGCATACATTAATTGATAATAGGAAATTGTATTCTTAAGTGAACTATTTTTTAATAAATTAAAAAAATGGCACACCTGTCAAAATGATGTCAATGTGAAATCAGTAAAAAAAAAGTAAGGACTTAAAATTTACTGAATACATTTTCAAGACAATAATGTTCTTAAGCATTGATCTGTATGTTGAGAATGTATGCATAAGGTAAAACATTACACCCATGTCATTTTTGTTTTTATAAGATTCTGACATTTTAAAAGAAGCCAGGCTATGTTCTACACCTCATTGCCAGTCTCCCTCCATGACAAATGCCCAATACAGTGTTAGTGCCAGACAGACAAAAACGGCTTATATTATATAGCTGCTTCACCACAATTTTCCATGAGAATTTAATGTATTCCAAGACTGTGACAACTTTCATTTGAACCATAATGATTTTTTACACCGCCAGTTCCATTTCCAGAATGATGTTTTCATATCTACACATTTATTATATTGTTTGAACGAACTGACACATGCAAAGACTCAAGTCAGTAGCAATTTGCTCAAACACATGTACGTGCAAGGTGTACCGACTTAGCCAGAAGCAGTGAGAATAAATACAACAGATGCACAAATAGAGTGTTATGTTAACTAATATTAGTCTACTGGCTTTTTCTGATATCCAAGTTACAACAAATGCTACTTAAAAAGGGTGACCTGCTACATATTTCCATCTAACAAGGGTGGAGGAAAAGGTCTTAAACGAAAGCCATCCCCATCACTGTACTTCTCTGGGACTCCCAATTCCTTACCATGAAATCTCTTTATAAACGTGCAAAAAAAGTTAAAGTTTTAACAGTTATAATACAAAACGAATCAAGACAGATACCATACATTGCATGTTCAAACAATACACACTCTACAAAACTATTAAAACAAATCTTTGAGTCTGCTGCTTGATGAATTTACAGAAATATGTCTTAATATCTAAGAAACAGACAGTTTAGACCAAACAAAATAGTCCAGTTTTAAATGTGGTGAGTGAGTGAGCCAGCAGAGCAGGTGACAACATTTATGAGTAGCACTATCACCAGCAGGAAATGCTAGTGCAGTCTTACCAAATTTAATGTTGGGGAGTGCTCATTCACCACACCAGTGGTGCCAAAACCAGCACCTATGACATATCCTAACAAATGCCTGAGGATAATCACTTTGAAGGGCTATCATTAAGCACCACCCCACTATATAACACAATTATCAAAGTAACATCAGGAAGACAAAAATAAATGATGGCATAGGCAACAGAGAACAAATGAAAACACTGTACAATACAAAAGTTAAATAATTAGTATTTATATAATGATGACCATGAAGAAACCTATCCTGAAAAAAAAAAAAAAAAAAAAAAAAAAAAAAAAAAACATCAATGCTCATTTAAGCTTCTTAACCATCTAGATGATCCTTTTACCTATTTGCCCACATCAAAATAATGTCAATTTCAATGAAAACCTAGCCCAATCCTACCATATCAAGATAGCAATATTTTCGACTACCAAACATTCTAGTGGGAGTGTCACAATGTGTAGTTGCTGTTCTGTTCATGGAACTAGAGAAGTGGCAATCTTTACAGGTACCAAAAATTAAGAGGCACAATATTTTGGAGGATAACATCAAAACATCTGTCCTCAAATTCACCTAAAGTTATCGACATAAGAAAGTCCTAAACATTTCATCAAATCTAACACAGAATGAACTAAGAAAAAAAAAGCTTTAGAATAATCACATCACATTCCAAGAGAAATATTCAGACAAAAGCTAAATTTAAAATTGACTAAATTTTGCAAGGCAGAGGCTGATTTGATTACTAAGTTTAGGACAGTACCCAAGTGATAACAACTATGAATAGGTAACCTGGAGGAAACAGATAATTGAAACCAGGTAAGAGTGACAATTGAAGAGCTAGCATAACACAGGCTAAAGGAGCTAGGCACATCTTAAAGTAGAAGCTCGATATCTGGAACATAATAAGTCATGGAATTAATAATGTACATGAATTAAGACGAATGCATAACAGGAGGTCTGTTGACTGGGTTTTATGTTAATCTGACTGCACTATTCCAACCGTTTGCCAACCAAAACAACAACCTAGTATTTCACTGTAAAGTTTTTTGCAGATACTAAGGATTAACTGGAAAATTTGGAGAACCTATTTAAACTTTTTTTTCTTTTTTTTTTTTTTTTTTTTTTTAAAAAGTAGCTACCCAGCATTAATAAGCTACACACATTTCTTTGTAATAATGACTCTAAACTAGAAAATTCTTCAGAAGAAAAACTAAGGAGCCAAGCGCACTCTATTTATTTTGTCCCTGAAGTGTTTAAAATTATTTTTTTAAGGATTTTCTACCCAACAGAAACTTCTGACAGTTTTATTAAACCATATTAAATTAGTACAAAACAAAGAGAAAATGACAGATACTCTACCTGCATTTCCACATCTCCCCCTTTTGTGATTCTGTTTTCCACATGCTTCAAAATCAAGGGGTCACGAGAAGCATCGATTTGACTCATTTGGAAGTCTCCATGACCCACAATATGTAGGAGACGATTGACACTGAGTGGCTGCCCACGGACATATCCAGAAACTTGAAGAGTGCCAAGTGCCCCAGGTCCAGGTTGAAAAGTGGCATGCTGGGCCAATAAATATGGACGACGAGATCTGAAGAAAAGTTTTCTCTGCTTCTGTGAAACCAAGTGGCGCAGCAGAAGAATGGAGTCCTGGGCTGAGTCAAGACTGAAGAGTCGTGATTCGGGAAACCGCACTTCCACCAGTCTGTTCAGTAAGCGTCGTGCCTCTGTCCGCTTCTTCACTGGCACATCAGAGAAACCTACAGTGACAAGTGCTATAAAAAAAAAAAAGTTTAGACAATTGTATCAGCTCACAAATAAAAGTTATCAAGACTATTTGGAGCTAATGTAGCTGGGCTCTCCAAAGTCTTGTATTAGCCCATGATGTACTTTAAATCCAGCACAAGTATTTCCTGAGAAGTTATTCCATTGCTTAATATGTGCAAATGTAACCAAACCAAGGCTGATCAGTAATTATTCCTAGAGTACGAGAAAAGCGTTCATTGACATGGAATGTTCTCAGAAGGATCAAGTGCTATAACTGCAGTAGAGGAAGCAGTATAATGTGACACCAGAATGTTATCACTAGGGAAAGATGTTCAAAGTGCCTGTAATAACAGGAAAATCATTTTCCATGGCAATGAATAAATTACTAAAGACCCTCTTTTAACCCGACAGAATGCACTACATTTTTAAATAACTACTAAATTATTAAGTTAATGGGTAACGTAATAAAAGAATAAACTCATATTGTTTACAGAAATGTACATTTTATTTCTGCAACCATATTTTTAAGGTACAAAAAAATTCTACTGAATGAGTTTTTAGTTTATAAATTCTACACAAATCCATTGTACTGATGCAATAGTTTTTTTCTATAAAGAAAATCAAAGAGTAAGATACATGTTATCATTACATTCATCACACGTGAATTGTCTGCATAATAAAAGCATTATTTATATTTTAATGGGTAAAATTGCACTCGGGTGAAGAGAGGGGTGGAGCTGTCAACCGATCACCACCTGGTGGTGAGTAGGCTTCGATGGTGGGTGAGAATGCCGGTCAGGCCTGGTAGGCCCAAACGTGTCGTGAGGGTCTGCTGGGAACGTCTGGCAGAGTCCCCTGTCAAAAGTAGCTTCAACTTCCACCTCCGGCTAAACTTCGATCACATCCCGAGGGAGGTGGTGGACATTGAGTCTGAATGGGCCATGTTCCGTGCCTCTATTGTTGAGGTGGCTGACCGGAGCTCTGGCCGTAAAGTGGTCGGTGCCTGTCGTGACGGCAATCCCCGAACCCGTTGGTGGACACCGGCAGTGAGGAATGCTGTCAAGCTGAAGAAGCAGTCCTACAGGACCCTTTTGTCCTGTGGGACTCTGGAGGCAGCTGATAGGTACCGGCAGGCCAAGCGGAATGCGGCTTCGCTGGTTGCTGAGGCAAAAACTCGGGCATGGGAGGAGTTTGGAGACGCCATGGTGAACGAGTTTCGGACGGCTTCAAGGAGATTCTGGTCCACCATCCAGCGTCTCAGGAGGGAGAAGCGGTGCAGTGTCAACACTGTATATGGTGGGGACGGTGCGCTGCTGACCTTGACTCGGGACGTTGTGGGTCGGGGGGTGAGGGGGCTGTACTTCGAAGACCCCTCCTCAATCCCACTAACATGCCTTCCAATGAGGAAGCAGAGCCTGGGGACTCGGAGGTGGGCTCCCCACCTCTGGGACTGAGGTCATCGAGGTGGTCAAAAAACTTCTTGGTGGCAGGGTCCCGGGGATGGATGAGATACGCCCGGAGTTCCTCAAGGCTCTGGATGTTGTAGGACCGTCTTGGTTGACACACCTCTGCAAAATCGCATGGACATCGGGGACAGTGCCTCTGGATTTGCAGACCAAGGTGGTGGTCCCACTGTTCAAGAAGGGGGACCGGAAGGTGTGTTCCAACTACAGTGGGGTCACACACCTCAGCCTCCCTGGAAACGTATATTCGGGGGTCCTGGAGAGGAGGATCCGTCAGATAATCGAACCTCGGATTCAGGAGGAACAGCGTGGTTTTTGTCCTGGTCGAGGAACAGTGGACCAGCTCTACACTCTTAGCAGGGTCCTGGAGGGTGCATGGGAGTTTGCCCAACCAGTCTACATGTGTTTTGTGGACTTGGAAAAGGCGTTCGACCGTGTCCTTGAGGGAATCCTGTGGGGGGTACTCCGAGAGTATGGGGTACCGGACCCCCTGCTAAGGGCTGTTCGGTCCCTGCATGATCGGTGTCAGAGCTTGGTCCGCATTGCTGGCAGTAAGTCAAACCTGTTTCCACTGAGAGTTGGACTCCGCCAGGGCTGCCCTTTGTCACCGACTCTGTTCATAACTTTTATGGACAGAATTTCTAAGCGCAACCAGGGTGTTGAGGGGGTCCGGTTTGTTGGACTTGGGACTGGGTCACTGCTTTTTGCAGATGATGTTGTCCTGTTTGCTTTATCAGGCCGTTATCTTCAACTCTCTCTGGATCAGTTCGCAGCAGAGTGTGAAGCGGCTGGGATGGGAATCAGAACCTCCAAATCCAAGACCATGGTCCTCAGCCGGAAAAGGGTGGAGTGCCCTCTCAGGGTTGGGAACGAGAAACTGCCCCAAGTGGAGCAGTTCAAGTATCTTGGGGTGTTGTTCAAGAGTGAGGGAAGAATGTAGCGTGAGATCGACAGGCGGCGTCCACAGTGATGCAGGTTCTGCATCGATCTGTCGTGGTGAAAAAGGAGCTGAGCCATAAGGCAAAGCTCTCAATTTACCAGTCAATCTACATTCCTACCCTCACCTATGGTCATGAGCTATGGGTAGTGACCGAAAGAACGAGAGCTTGAATACAAGCGGCCGAAATGAGTTTCTTCCGCAGGGTGTCTGGGCTTTCCCCTAAAGACAGGGTGAGAAGCTCAGTCATCCAGGAGGGGCTCAGAGTAGAGCCGCTGCTCCTCCGCATCGAGAGGAGTCAGATGAGGTGGCTTGGGCATCCGATCAGGACACCTCCCTGGTGAGGTGTTCCGGGCACGTCTAACTGGGAGGAGGCCCCGGGGAAGATCCAGGACACGCTGGAGGGACTATGTCTCTCGGTTGGCCTGGGAACGCCTCGGGATTCCCCCAGAAGAGCTAGAAGTAGTGGCCAGGGGGAGGGAAGTCTGGGTATCTCTGCTCAAGCTGCTGCCCCAGTGACCCGATCACGGATAAGCGGAAGAGGATGGATGGATGGATGGATGGAAAATTGCAGCCAAAATGACAATCTGTTAATTTCATTCTCTTAACAAAACAAATACAATTTTTTATCTACATACAATATGTTACATTTTTGTTTTAAATGAAATTGGCATGTTTGTATTAGACAGCACAGTGGTACGGTAGTTACCACTGTCATTTCTTGATTCCAAGAATACCAAGCCATGCCACTGTCTGTGAGAAGTTTGCATGTTTTCCCTGCCAAGGTGAGTGTATTTTTCCTCCCAAATATAAAATTGTATTAGTGCGATGATGTTTTCTGATTGTTACTATTCAGGTCATACAATGATTTCTTCAAAATGTCACATATATTTGTCTCTTTCTTTTTTTCCCCCCCAGGTGCTGCGCTGACAGCATACACCAGAAGACGTGAGCTTATTCAGTACTAGCAGGAGCACGCAGGTGGCCGGTTGCTTGTGCTATAGCAAGCTTGACCTGGTGGTGATCAATGCACATGTACTGTACAAGGTGTGTACCGGGTCCAATGAGAAAAGAAGAGCGTTCATGGCTCACCTTGCAGGGGAACATTCTTTCCTCTGCATGTCCTGGAGGCTTGTGCAGACTGGGCAAGATCGGGGGGGGGGAAAAAAAAAAAAAAACGGGGTCACTGATTACAAATGCAAGAAGGTACACGAATTAATATGAATAATATGAATAATGTTCAATCCGTGCCATGTTTTCCGAAATGTACTATACAGGTCATAAAATTAATTATTCCAAATATCATATATACCTATGTCTCTATTTTTTTGCTAGTGTGGCTTTGGCATCATGGACCTAAGGCACATACTAATTCAGCGTAAGCAGGAACACTCAATAAAATTGAATTAAAAAAATCAAGTGACAATGAGATACAAATAAGGCAGATTCGCCAGCATTTGTGTGTCAGCTTGTATCCCTCCAGATCAGAGAATTTCAAGTTCCATTGTCTCAAAACACCACTCACATCTACAGTTATTTCCAGTTTCAGATAAAAAATAGTAGTGTCAGATCTCCTTTGGGGGGGTTTGGGTGGCGGTAGTATTTATCATGACTGAGAGAATAAAAGTGGAAAAAAGAAAAAAAAAAGGATCACTTTTACAAGTACTATAAATGTACACCGGATGTTACAGAAGCAAATCAAATGTATGCGTTTATTGTATAATATTAACAATAAGAGGAGCTCACTACTCAAATTGGTAAATATACGAGGTAGTCAGGATCAAACCGCGGGACTCTTACCGGTGAGCCACAGAACTTTGCACTTAAGGTTTTACACATTATATAGTTTATGTCTACATTTTGTCATTTAGTACTAAAATATTAAAAACATTTCTGTTTTAATGATGTGTTTATACAGGTTATTGTAGAAACGGAACACACATGAAATGCATGTATTCCAAATAATGATCTACTGTATTATTTCCATTCTAAAACTACTGCACTTCACTCCCAGATAATGAAGGCTGGAACAGGGAGAACTTTGTGGTCGTTCTGTGGCGGTGGGGGGATGGAATAGTAGGCTGCTTGCTGCTTGTCTTGATCGGCACATTTAAAAGAACAAAGACATTGACTGAGAAGTGCGAAGGGATTTAAGGTAGGCCGGATTTACGAGTTTTTTCGTAGGCTTTGGTAATTCTAGTGTTAAGAACATTTTACCCTCTATTAGGGAGTCACAGAAATTCACTACAACTTTAAATTACCAGTTTAAAATAACGGAGTACAACTTGCAGACCCCTTTTTTCCCTAAGGTTCTAGCGTTTTCAAAAATATTAATTTAATTAAAATGTTTCTAACTCTCTGTATAATATGCTATAATACTTACCTATTTAAGGGGGAAGTTCTACTTGTTGACATATGGCTTCACTGTAGTATTTATCAAGGTGTGCATTTTTATTTTTAGATTTGGATTTGCAATTGTCTTAATTTTTGTATTGAAAAATGACATGTAACACACTAAAAATGTATTCCCCCCCCAAGAACCACATCCTGCTAACAGAGGAGAATCATATCTTATTTTACTATCTGTTTTTGCCCTAATTCCAGGACCTGCTGCAGAGCAGTGCTTCTAACAATGTATCTTCAAAGTAGAATACCATGGCTCATTGGTCACATCGGTTCAGAAAAAGCAATTATAGTGGTTACATATCAGTGGGGATAAAATGGAAACCAAGAATACGGCACCCATTATTAAAAAAACCTGTCCATGGTTTGGCGATGGTTACGGATAACAAAGTAAAACTTGATACAATTTCACCCACATTCTATTTCCCAATGAATTTAAGCCTTCTCTATGCCCACTCAAGCAACCCACCATTCAATTGCCTACAGCACCACATGATTCATCCTTCATGGGTTAATGTACATAAGGTATTCAGTCCAGATGGAATTTTACAATGTGTTTTGAAAATATGCAACAACCAAACAGCTTAAGTGAAGTCTTAAATATTTTGTTGAGAGAATATCTGGGAGCTGCCTACTTCCAAAGAACAATTACCTGTACAAAAAAAACAAAAGTGGACTGTCTGAATGACTGCTGAGTGATGACACCAAAATCACAATTAAATGCAGAGCTTGAAATTCATTTTTGAAATTGGGGGGAGCTCACCCCTAAATTTAACACATGGGGTGATTTCTGACTCAATCTTAGAGATGAAGGGGGGGAACCCATGTTCAAAAAACACTTTTATATTAATATTGCAAGCATTTATTAATAGACATTCTACAAATTTGAGAAGACAAAAGATAGCATGTATTTCAAAACGTTTTATGTTTACTATTTTAATTTTAAATATTTATTTTGCAATTTAGATATTTCCACATTTTAGCCAAAAAGCCAGACTTTAATCTAGAGAAAGTAAAATAAAATATGATGAAAAATAATATTTATTACAACCCATACTGTAATGTTGTTCCTGTCAGGCTATTAATTTTCTACAGCTTTAAAGCAGTTGCCAGTCAACTTAAGGTTCAAAGTGTGACTGCTGCTATTTTAAGAAATTTCAGATAACGTATTTAGTTAAAATAGTTAATATGACCTATCTTAGTTGGCACAATACTGCAGAATAATTAGCACTGCCACGTTATAATCCCAGCACCTAATTGTCTCTATGGAGTTTGAATGTGTGTCCCTGTCCCTGTTTTCCAGTTTTCCTCCAACATTCTCAAATCTATGTAGGTTTGATTAATTGGTCTCTGTCCAGGCCCTATTCCTGCATTATTTCCAGTACTGCCAGGGTAGGCTCTTGCTCTAAGGCTCCTCTGAATTGGAGTAAGCAGGTTTCAGAAAGATAGGCTTTATTAGTTTGCCTACTGGACATATTTGCTTTGAGATTAACATCAACTGCTGCCAAAACCAAAACATATTTATAAAAGACCAAAAACAGAATGATAGGCTGAACTGTGGCATTATAGTGTAAATCACACTACAAAGTGATTTTTACTCTGAAATGTCCTTTTGTGAGTAAGAGAAATAGCAAACTTATACATGCCATACTCAATTTCCTAGAAAGTAATCCACGAGTGTTGTTTATCATTTTGTATGTCACTAATTTTACTTTTCTGATTCAGGTTTAAAGGCAGTCAGTCCACAACAGACATTTTAAATAAATGCAGTTTATGTAAATTAAATTTAGTCACAACATAGCTACAAATTTGCAGCTGCTGGTTTCTCAAATAAAAACAAGCAAAGCTGAATATGAATTAAATTAAACATTGCATATTCATTTCAGGCACATTTTAACACTAGAATCCCCGAAGCCTACAAAAATATTCATGATGCCAGATCAACTAAAATTTCCTTGCACCTCCACATCAGCCTCTTTGTTTTGCAAATGTGTCAATCGGCAATGGCAGCAGGCAGCCTGCTCACCCTACCCCCCACTGAGGCTGGTGAAGTCAACACAAAATTCTCTCTGCTGAAGTTTGTGTATCTGGGAGTTAGTCATATGAAAAAGTTTAAGAACCACTCTTAATTCTTTGGATTTTTGTTTATCATTGGCTGAGCTTTCAAAGTAGCAACTTCCTTTTAATAGATGACATGCCTTATGGAAACAGTAGTATTTCAGCAGTGACATTAAGTTTATTGGATTAATAGAAAATATGCAATATGCATCATAAAATTAGACAGGTGCATACATTTGGGCACCCCAACAGAGAGTTAGTTGAGCCTACTTTTGCAAATATAACAGCCTCTAGATGCCTCCTATAGCCTTTGATGAGTGTCTGGATTCTGGATGGAGGTATTTTTGACCATTCTTCCATACAAAATCTCTCCAGTTCAGTTAAATTTGATGGCTGCCGAGCATGGACAGCCTGCTTTAAATCATCCCATAGATTTTCGATGACATTCAAGTCAGGGGACTGTGACGGCCATTCCAGAACATTGTACTTCTCCCTCTGCATGAATGCCTTTGTAGATTTCGAACTGTGTTTTGGGTCATTGTCTTGTTAGAATATCCAACCCCTGCGTAACTTCAACTTTGTGACTGATGCCTGAGCATTATCCTGAAGAATTTGTTGATATTGGGTTTAATTCATCCAACACTCGACTTTAACAAGGGCCCCAGTCCCTGAACTAGCCACACTGCCCCACAAGCATGATGGAAGCTCCACCAAATTTGACAGTAGGTAGCAGGTGTTTTTCTTGGAATGCAGTGTTCTTCTTCCGCCATGGAAAGCACTTTTTGTTATGACCAAATAACTCAATTTTTCTCTCATCAGTCCAAAGCACTTTGTTCCAAAATGAATCTGGCTTGTCTAAATGAGCATTTGCATACAAGCGACTCTGTTTGTAGCGCGAGTGCAGAAAGGGCTTCTTTCTCATCACCATGCCATACAGATGTTCTTTGTGCAAATTGCGCTGAATTGTAGAACAATGTACAGATACACCATCTGCAGCAAGATGTTCTTGTAGGTCTTTGGAGGTGATCTGTAGATTGTCTGTAACCATTCTCACAATCCTGCGCATATGCCGCTCCTGTATTTTTCTTGGCCTGCCAGACCTAGGTTTAACAGCAACTGTGCCTGTGGCCTTCCATTTCCTGATGACATTCCTTACAGTTGAAACTGACAGTTGAAACCTCTGAAATAACTGTAGCCTTGCCCTAAACCATGATACTGAACAATCTTTGTTTTCAGATCTTTTGAGAGTTGCTTTGAAGATACCATGCTGAGTCAAAGGGAAGCACAACTTGCAATTGACCACCTTAAATACCTTTTCTCATGATTGGACACACCTGTCTATGAAGTTCAAGGCTCAACGAGCTAATCAAACCAATTTGGTGTTGCAAGTAATCAGTATTGAGCAGTTACATGCATTCCAATCAGCAAAATTATAACGGTACCCACATTTTTGCACAGCCAGTTTTTCACATTTGATTTACCATAGATCCCGGAATACAAGCCGGGAATTTCGTCCTAGATTTTTGGCTTGGAGTTTGGGGTTCGGTTTATACAACGAGTATCATTTCAGAAATAAGATTTCCAGTGCAATGCCGGTTTTGCCGATGAATACGGAAGTAAATAATGACGAAACCACAGAGCCATCTTTCAGATGAAGAAGTAACTTTGCATGCCGGTACTTTAAATTAAATAAAGAATTTATTAAAAAAAGTGTTTTAGTTGTTGATTTTATTGATAAAATTTATAATAAATTATCGGGAAGTTTAAAATAAAATTTTTTATTTTGATTTACAATCCACATCTTGCGTTACGAAACGGATGCGGTCACGTGTATCCGCTTGCGCGATTGTAAACAAACAACCGAGAGCGTTAGTAGCGTCAGTCAGAGCCCAGATACATGTGTTTGTGGATGTAATTTCGAAACGAAGATGGACATTGTGTGGAAATATCTCCTCCTCCTCCCTTCCTGCAGCCCAAAGATGTCAAATTAAATGGTGAGTACAGTATGAAATTGTTTCTAGAATAGAATGCCTTTTAATGTCACTATACACATCTACATTGAGATTAAAAGCAGCTCCTTCAGTGCAGAAAAAAGTTCTGTATAGGGCTTGTATGGTTGTTTTTTAGCCTTAGCATAACGCCGTATCTGCGGCCCCGCTTCTGCTTTCTTTCCCTCCTCCGTCTGTGTCGTCTCTTAGACCCGACAACAAACCACGGAGAGCCCGCTGGTCTCGCTATGTTGTCTGGGATGTTGTGCGTGTGATGAAAAACACTCAAAACAGATGTCTGGCTCTGGACACCGATGTCTATAAGGTTCTGAATGGTGTAGCGGATGTTCGCCGAACCGATCGTGCACAAACAAGGACAAAAAAAAAGTACAAAAACAACAAAAAAGTGCACTGAAAAAGAGAGCCCTGAGCCGCTGTGCGCCGCCATGCTCCTAGCCTAATCGAAGTAGGCTAGGCACATTTTATAACTTTTTGGTTAGTACATTAAAAAATTATTGGTGTTTTTTATTATGAAAAGGTTAAGGAAGTGTTGCAGTGGGAGGTTCGGAACGCATTATGGGTTAGCCTTTGCGAACGAATTAAGTTCGTAAGTCAGGGGTCCACTGTATTGCGTATTTAAGTTAATCAAATTTATAACAAGTCTCCGGAAATCCACCCGCCGATGTACCGTATTTGCGTATATAGTTTCAACACAAAGGTTCCAATTTACCAAACTTCTCCGCAATCACTTCCTGTTTTCCATCAAAAATGCCGGCAGTCTCAAATTCTCGCCGATAAACATTATAAATATACCCGAAGAAACACTTTTAAGGAAATTTAGAAAATTTTGCTTGGAGAAGGGGGTCGGCTTAAATACCGGTCATCGGCAAATACATGTAATTTAGTCGGTAGAGAAGGGGATCGGCTAATATACCGGGTCGGCTTGTATTCCGGGATCTACGGTAATTTCATCCAACTAAATACTGCTATACCAAAACTCTTTGTTCGGAAAACACCCCAGTACTCAGATGATCCTAGGAAATAAAAGACATACCACTCTTATCTTTTTTGTTGAAAGTAAATTATTATGCAGGCTGAGAGGGGTTCCCAAAATTTCATATGATAGTATGTGCCTGGAATTGTATAGGGTAAATAATATATCATTATTTGGAATACATACATTTCATGTGCACTCTGTGTCTACAACAATCTGTGTAAATGTAGGATGACAGGAAGTGCGAGGCAGGAAATGTTGAACACATAACTAAAACAATTTTTTTCATGTTATAAAATATTGACATGAAGTGTATATGTGAAGACTGAATTCCAAATATCAAAAAATGCGGTTTTACTCAAGAACATAAAAGAAATTGGGCAATTTACATGTTGCTGTCAATGTGTAAAAATTGAACCCCAAATATCAATCGATATGAAGGGGAGTGGTCTGCTTGGTTGGTGCAGAGGTAAGAACTGCTGCTTTATAATTAGGAGGTTGTGATTTGAATCCACAATCTCCCTGCATTTAGCGTTTTAAGTAGTGAGCTGCCATTATTATTAATATTATATAATAAAAACATATACCTAACACCCAGATACATAGACTTCAGCGGTGAGACTTTTGTGTCTGACTTCAGCTGCCTCAGTGGGGGATAGGTGAACAGGCTGCCTGCTGCCAGTGCTGATTGACATATTAGCAAAACGAAGGCAATGATGAGGAGATGAAAGGGAATTTAAGGTGTTCTGGCATTACAAATATTTTCGTAGGCTTCAAGGATTCTAATGTTAAACACTGGGCATCACACACAACCCACGTCTTTGACTAACAATCCAAGGCCAAAGTCTGTAGGTGCATGCTCTAGTCAAGAGTAACTGCAACATACAGTAACATTCTTTGCATGCAAGCTTAACAAAATGTAAATTATGAAAAAAAAATTCTAAGTAACAAATAAAGCACAACTATAAAATTGTGAGTTAAAAAAGACACTGAATATTCGTGCAACAAGCAGAACAAGATTGCTTACCAAAGAAATGTATGGAAAATTCACACATTCGAAATAGGAATTTGGCAACAATTACTACAGTTGTTGCTATAATCCCATGCCACATTTCAAGCCCTTAAGTACTTTTGAAAGGCTGGTGAATGGACACATTAAATAGAATATTACAGACAGTTATGATCAACCCAAATTTGCATAAAGATGCCAAACCTTGGTACTTCATGTCATACTGGAGCATTTGGATAATAAAAGCAGAGATGCCAGAGTCCCATTTATAGATTATATTTCAGCATTTAACACCATAATGTCAGCAGAGCCAATCACCAAACTCCTCTGAGATTGAGTGCCACCACTATAGCTGAATTTTAAAACTTCATAACTGATAGACATTTTTGTGGGCTGGAAGTATCACACTTTCCATTTTGATCCTCAACACAGGCACCCAACTGAGCCTCCTTTGCACTCCTTATTCATCTTGACTGCATCGCCAAACACTACCCTAAAGGCATTGTTAAATTTGCTGATGACACCACCATCATAAACCTGTTCATCAAGAATGATGAGAAGCTTACAAACACAGTTTTTACCTGCTGTCTCAGTGGTGCCAGGACAATAATCTTATCATTAATATCAGCAAATGCAAGGAGCTGTCCACAGACTTTAGAAAGCAGATTAACACTCCCATTTATATTGGAGGAGATGCTACTGAGAGGGGTATCAACCTTAAAGTTTTTGAAGGAATCATCACTAAAGAACATCTGAGGAAATCTCAATATCTTCATGTTATTACAAACATCTACAAGTACATTGTTGAGTGCACTGTCACTTTCTGCATAACATTCTGGTACAGCACCTGTACAGTATTTATGTATTTTAGTATTTGTTTGAAATTAAAGTGAAAATATGTCACAAACTGTCAGACTACAAACTGTCCAAGTGCAAACATATAAATATGCTCAGGAGTCAGTCATATATGCCGTGTGTTAAATGTCAGGGCTTAAATATTCTTCAGCTCCCACATACAGTATGCACAAAGTATTTACTAGAATTCAAGCCAGAAGCCAAGAAAAAAATGATCCGATAGCACTTATGTTCCAGACATGCTTGAGTAGCTTCTCACTTTGGATCAAGATATATGTCAAATCTACTACTGACAGAGACTTGAAGTGTACATGCAAAATACACTATAATGGATTATTTCTTTGGAAATGTGAGAATTAGCAACACACAAATACTTATGTAATGGTGAACACGGTTTTCCTGCAAGTCCCCAATTCTATATAGCAGCAGTTGGGTTTTGTGAAGGCTGCCAGCTGTACATGTTGCTATAATATTTGGGCTTGTAACACCACAGATTTCATGTGATAGTTTTCATGTGTAGCAGTAAATTATTGTGTTCTAAGTCCTAGTTGTTACAACGGTCTAAATGTCAATTGTGAGTGAAATGTTTTTGGCTATAGCTAGGGGAGTACCACCGTTTTCATTTGTCATCTATATAATGGTATGTTGCACCTCTCCATTAATACAGACAGAAAGCCTGAGTGAGAGATTATTTGCTGTGACTAGTTGGGTTTTCAATCTTATCAACAAAATGTTTTTCTATATGGCCGGTGACAGTAGTTCAGTGGAATGTGGTACAATGGCTCAAGGTAAGAGATTTCCTCTGACCGAAGACCATTACATTTTTTCCCTGTAAGTGCTGTCAACATGGGAATTTGCTACATTATGACCCTTATAGATATGTTTGCTTTGTATGTGGTAATGCACTTTAGACGTGCTTCTTTAGTACTTCAGAACAGTATACCACATTTGATAGTGGGGTGTTTACCAAGTGCTGTTTCATGGATTGCCTTCAGGACAAATTATTGCACTTGCTAGGGTTGTTTAGTTTTGATTAGATTGTGTTTTTGTCATTGCATTTTGGTCTTGGAAAAAGAAGAAAAAAGAAACAAAGAAATAAAACAAAGAAATAGGTACACTTTTCTTACCATGGCTGGGCAGTCCCTGGGCAAACAGACAAGAAAGGGTGTAATCACCATAGCTATCCCAACCCTCAGTGGAGTCTAGGACAAAGAGCAATGTGTCTGCCACTTTCGCTATATCCAAAATTGCGTGAAGGTCAGCTAAATAAATAAGAAAAAATAATAATAAATTACCTTGAAACAGAATTGCCAAAAATCTGCTTTCTTCATGCTTGCTTAATTAAAATAGAAGGCAGTAAAAAGGTGACACTTAAACAAAAAACCCCAGAAGAAAGACGCTCACTAATCTTTTTAAAATCAGTAGTGATATTTTGCAGTTTTATAGTACAAGTTCATCTGAAGTAAATGGTTACAGAGAAGTGGAAATAACAGTAAAAGTGCACCCTGATCCTTTCAAGAGAACATTACAAGTAGTCTCCTCAAGTTTGAGAATTTACCAGGGGTTGCCTGGTAAGTTCTTAAAGTACACCAGGACCTCATGTATAATGCTGTGCGTAGAATTCAAACTAAAACATGGCCTGACTAGAAATGCGCATACGCATTAGATGCATAAAACCGTGTCTAAGCAAAGTCCCATAGACTTCCCCCTTATAAATTTCAATGAACAATTTAAATGCATGTGCCTACAACCCCAACCCAACTCCTCCCCGAATTGTGCATATTCGAATATGCAATTCAATAAAATAGCACCTTCCACTCAGTGTTTTGCTAAAAAGCAACGGCAAAAACACATGGAAAAAAGAAGAATTTCAGCAAATGCGAAGTGGAGGCAAGGAAAAGCATACTATTTGATGGCTTAAGAAGTGGTATAAGCAACAAAAGAAAAGTGATGCAGTAATATTGTAGGCATGGAGCTGGACAGTTTGACATTCGTGGCAGAGTGACAGGCACTGAGCAGGCTCCTGTCAATCATGGAGAATCCACTGCATCCACTAAACAGTATCATCTCCAGACAGAGGAGCAGCTTCAGCGACAGACTGCGGTCACTGTCCTGCTCCACTGACAGACCGAGGTTATCGTTCCTCCCCCACACTATGCGACTCTTCAATTCCACCCGGGGGGTTAAACGTTAACATTATACAAAGTTATTGTCTGTTTTTACCTGCATTTTTATCACTCTTTAATTTAATATTGTTTTTTATCAGTATGCTGCTGCTGGAGTATGTGAATTTCCCCTTGGGATTAATAAAGTATCTATCTATCTATCTATCTAAAACAGCATGGCAGAGGCACTTGAATATTCAAGTTTAGAAAGTTGCACACTGCCTGAAATACAAAAAGAAATGGTCAGATATCAAAGTCAATGTGAAAAGACAGGTCGCAGTCTACTGTCTGTTTATTGTGTCTCAGACAACATTCTAAAAGCTGACCCTCATGCCGAGGATGTAACTCCAGGTGATGGTGGCCCTGCTGTGCGCAGCACATCTTTGGGCACTGGCTGCGCACACACCGCTGCCTCGGAAACTGCTGACGACCATCTGGCTGTGTGCTGACAGACACCGTTCTGGAGTCACAAAATGCAATAGTCGATGCTGTAAGAGATGTGGCCAATAAACTAAGGAATATAAGGGCTGTACTATGTGATATTGAATACAAATTAAATGAACTGATTAAAAAATAAATGCTGCATCTGATTTTTTTTTTTTTTTTTTTTACTTTCTTCTAATTACATTCAAATGAAATTGTAACTCTGTCAGATTTGGCTGATCATTTGGCAAGTCAGAGTTAGGTTCATCATACTGCATCTTTAAGTTACGGACAAGCCACAATTGTGTGCTACATTCAGCAGCATGCTACATGCTTGCACAATACAGCACAGTTTCTGTGGACTACAGAGTGTGACGGTGTGGGTCCAGCTCCATGCTCCCTCTTCTCATTTGGGAGGATCTTGAACCCAACGCCGTCAATAGTCAAGACCAGAATGAGCTGTACAAATGAGGACACCACATGAACCAAGGGGAAGGTGCAAAAGTGTTCAGTGCTTTTATTAAAAACAACCCAAAATCAAAGTGTTCATAAGTGCAGTGCTCCATCAAAAAAAATAATCCAATTAAAAAAAAAGGTGAAGTGGAGGTTAAAAATCACAAATAACTCCATTAAAATTAGGTTTTTTAAAACCCGGTGCTGCCTTCTTTTAACACTGGCAGCTGCCCCGCTTATTCCATGCATGCCTTGCAGCAGAGGAGTCGTCTTAACAGTAGACGCAGCTGACCATCCACCAGTCCGGTTGCCTGCTTTTCCTTGGCTACAGACAGGTTCCCTTGCCAGACCAAGACTTGGGTCCGCAATGGCCAGGGCGCTCACGCTGGGAATTTTCTCCCAAGCCTCCTCAATCCCCACTGCCTTCTTGGTCTTATACAGTGAGTCGCTCCTTTTATGTACCTCACTCTGGCTCTCGGAGTTGCTCAGCCATAGTGATCACTCCTTCAGCTCCCGGGCATCAACCTCTCGTGCCACTCAAAGGGCTCTCCTTCCCAGCTGCCTGTCTTCTCTCCCTTGAGCCTGCTCCTTTCAACTTGCTCAATCCCACACCGGCTCCTTCCTGCCTTCTTCTTCTATCTTTAACCTCTGTTCGTTTTCCTCTCATCTTTTTAATTTTATGTTTGCCAATTCAACCACTGTGTAAGGAAATCTCAGATTATCTGGATGACAGGCAAATAATACCATCCCAAAAAGCTGGCATGGCATGACTCAGTGATGATCATGAACTTGCTGACCGACTGTGTATTTCACATTGAAAAGCTCCTGTGGCTAAAAACTCAAAAGTGGACAGAACATGCAAAGGAGTAGGTAGAGCACAATTCCTCAGAGTCTGCCTTGATAAAGATGGTGCCAGTTCAGCACACAACTCCAAAGGGATAGCTGCTGGAAATCGAAATTGACTTAGAAACCAGTCATCATCATCATCATCCATAAATATATATAGTATTATTTTTAAATGTATCTATTAACAATACATCTGATGGTTACATTTTAACAACCCACAACCAGCACTGTTTAGGAAAAGTTAATGTTCTATAAAGTAATGCCATACCTGTGTTAGGACTAGTGAAAATCAATCTCTGTTTAAAGCGAGGAAGGGTGAAGCCAAATCCAGGCAAATCCCCTATATTTTCATGCAGTATGCCAGTCTCGTCACTCTGCAACAGCCGCATGACACTCTGAACCTTTACCGTAGCATGTAAAGCGATAACAGCAACCAAGTGTGGAGGGCCATCTTTGCCACCCAAATGCCGCTTCTCTGTAAGGACCTGAAAATAAACAGTAGGTGATGAACCACGTGAATTTTTAAGGGTCCTCAGGTCAGCCCTTACAAATGCAATCCAACAGCCTCACCGCATCTTTCTTATTACAACGAAGCTGTCTCGCTTTGTGGCGGCGATCCAATCGTTTCTGCTCCTTTCTTTGTTTCTTACTAATGGTTTTGACTGGTACACGTCCTGCAAAAGGAACACAGGAGAAGCAGATTCATGCATAATTGACTACGGTTAAAAATAATAAATTTAAGAAAAATGTAGCACTTTCCCAAAAAACAAATACAAAAGACTGAAAGCCAATAAACTTTAGAAAAGCAACTTTGAATCTATAAAGCATGTCTTATGGAACTATATCAACTGAGCATTTACTGGATATTTTTATATACAATCACAATGGATAATTAGAATATAGTATGCACAGAAATTAGAATGCATAATATGATTACACACTTATTTTAATTAAGCACTTGTCTTACTATGCGATTCTGTACCATATAAGATTTTATTATTTTCAAACAATATTGTAATCTCACCAATATGGTTTAAACACAGGAATGTGTCTTACATGTAACTACTCCACCAATGTAAAATGACACCCTGAAAGCCAAAGACTGGGCAAAGGATCAGGAATAAGGGGCATGGATGGACAGAAATTACCAATGAAAAGTGGGCATGACCGAAAGGTAATTGCACAAGGGTGGAAAAAGCCATTAGCTGTTGTCCATTAGCATAGATAAGATTCCTTGAAACACCTGCTATGTTAAGCTAAGTATAAAATATCCTTGTGCCCAGGAACACTGGCTCCATCTGAAGACAGAACAAGGATTTTTATTATATTAAATAAAAGCTTAAACTGAAACCAGAAGGCTTTTGAACTCTGAACGATTTCCTGGCATTGGATATTATTGATTTGGAATTTTATACTATGACAGTCTTTAGTAATACAGATCTTTGGGATTAACAATTTCAAATCAAGTAAGTTACACACCAAAAAATACATAATAGATACTAAATTTAAATATCACATAGAATTTAACAGTATAGTATGTGTGAATGTGAATCACAAATGACTGAGGTTTACAAAACAGTTGAAGATGGAGGGGGGAAAAAAAAAAAAAATCACAATACCTTCAAAATGGGATGAATTGTACACAGTACAAGGTTAATGTTTGTAATAGCCTGACCTAATCAAAATAGTGATATTTCAAACACATGTATCATTCTTATCAAATCAATTTGAGTAAATCTACCAAATGACACAATGTAGATAGATAGATACTTTATTAATCCCAAGGGGAAATTCACATAATCCAGCAGCAGTATACTGATACAAAGAAACAATATTAAATTAAAGAGTAATAAAAATGCATGTAAAAACAGACAATAACTTTGAATAATGTTAGCATTTACTCCCCTGGGTGGAATTCAAGAGTCGCATAGTGTGGGGGAGGAACGATCTCCTCAGTCTGTCAGTGGAGCAAGACAGTGACAAAAGTCTGTCACTGAAGCTACTCCTCTGCCTGGAGATGACACTGTTAAGAGGATGCAGTGGATTCTTCATGATTGACAGGAGTTTGCTTAGTGCCTGTCGCTCTGCTACAGATGTTATGTGCATAAGATTAAGGCACTCTGCTTAAAGGTATTTTAACAGTAAAATTTCTTCTGATAAAAACCATCCTGGAAATTGGTTGGATCCAAAAAAAAAAAGGCCCAGGAGACAACATTGAAGCAGAATGACTGACATTAACCAGAATAAAAAAGCAGAAAATGCAAATTACACTGAAATTGACCAAAACAAAAATATTTACCGCAATCATCCTCAACACTACAGGTAACATTTTAGACTTATTCAAACTGAGGCATACATTAAATTAATTGGTAAAGAAGGAACAGCTTAAAAGTGCTTCCTTCTTCCTTTATAACTATGAAAATAAACAAGATAACAAGGCAACAACAAATGATCAAAATGAAAACTTGCAACACAGATGGCTGAACGATCAAGAATAATTAGAGTAGAAAAATGAACAGCAGAATAAAGAACCATTTGTGTCGAATGATCGGTTGTTCATGGAGTCCCGAATTAGTCACATTACCTGCGTTGTCAGCTACGGCACTACAGTCATGGGGCTTGATTCCCTGAGGGTGATCCAACTCACAGGATCATCATTGGCGAGGACCCAAGTGGCTGGACCAGACCCAGGGGACTCCCACGTAAAACCTGGCTGTGGCAAATAGAGGGTAATTTCTGGAGGGTGGGACTGGACCGTGTGTCTGCCTGGGGGGTTGCCAACCAGGATCCTGAGCTGTTTTGTCGTGTGGCGGGTGCGGCAAAGCACTCTACCAGTGCATGCTCCTCGACCTGACCTGACCTGTGCCCTTCAACAAGATAAGGAAGCTCAGGACAGTTTCTACAAAAATGAGTGGTGGATTTATTGTTAATGACAAATCATGCTCTTTAATAAATATGGCAATATATATTTTGGTTGAATTCATGGTATGGCATAGACACAATGGCAGGAGTGGTCACTGTCATCAAACAGTGCTGATGTAAACTGAACAGCAAAAATAATAGCACCGTTTTTCCTGCTTGTGCCATGCTATGAAGTCATTGAACAAACAGTGTAGAATAACCCCTGAAATTGTTTAAATTATTGAAATGGGATTTTCCTTAATCCCATTATCCACAACCAGGCCAAACATCATTTATTTTAAACACCTAATTCTATGGAACCTATGACTTCCCAGTGTTAAACAAGTGTGACTCAAGCATTAGCAGTGACTTTTAAATTAGGCTTATAGTATACTCATCGTGATTCACACAAAGTTGGTTACTGAAGTCTGCTAAAAGACCATCCTGTTTGCATATTAGTAACTGGAAGAATATTACAATACTTTTGGTTAAAATGTACCCTAAAAAAAAATCTTACTATTATTTCTTTTTGTGGTCATTGCTGCTTTAAAAAAATGACATGGTGGGCAGAAAATACTTGTATCTAATGTTTCCCTGAAAGACTTTAAGCCGTGAATAGATACATACAGTACATAAATAAAAACTTAATCAAACCCACATAATCCAATGAGTTAAAGCCCATCCCAGCAATGCAGGTAGCAACACTGGAGAAGCTTCAGTTCATTCCAGGCTTCCTCATGTAAGTATAACAGTGGGCAAATTTAGATTTCCAGATCAGCCTAACTCATACACCTTTGTGGATATGAGAGGAAAACTGGAGAAACTGAAGGAAAGCCCACAAAGATACAGTGATATTAACCACTGAGCCACCATGCAATCTTACAGAAATCTAAGGCTAATAAAACAAAACAAAAAAAAGTAAGCATTTTGAATTTTCCAGGTAAAACATATTAAAAGAAATACTCTTCCCAATATATTTTTTATTTATTACTTAACCCATGTTGTTTGTAGTGATGACAAAAATATAGATATAAAATCTCATGTTTAACTTTTGGCAGAGAATCGAGAAAGCAAAACTCCTGACAGAATTCTCTTCAAATGATATAACAAATTCTAATTACTCATATCACATAATCCACAGGTCAGGTTTCTATTTGTATGCTCATAACATCCCAAACATGTAACTGACTTAAAATATTTTTAAGTAAACCATAATAATGTTCATTCTCCATGACTGTACCATTTCTCACATACTGTTCAGAACATTTTACCTTGCTCTCAGAGTTTCAGTGAAAATAATGCTGTACTGTCCCAAGTTGCCTGGCCTGAAGGCATCTGTAATTTAATGACACCGTGTAACTATTGTTACAAAAAAGTAGGCCCTGAAACAAGATACACTATTCCTAGTTCATGACAGCACAGCAAGCACATTTTTTTTGATTTTCACCATTTAAAAATGGCCATCAATTTTTCCCCTCTGTGTCTTTTAATGTGCATTCCAAGTTTTTTGAAGAAACATGTTTGGCACTGTGATTAGCCAAAGAGGTTTTAAATGTATTATTTCCAAACAAAATCCATGTGATAAGCACATTCTCTTTCCCTTGCATCTGCTAAAAGAAAGAGAATTTAACCTTTACTTCTGTGCTGTCTTACTCTTCCAGGACTTTTAGCTCACACCAGCAGCAATTTATATTTATTTCACACACTTTCACAAGGCACTTTATCCTGTAACATTTTCACTATGATGCACAGAGAAAAATGACAAATCTTTGCAAATGATATACTAAGACAAGAACGCCATCGCCTTCCTAGTTAATTGTATATTTCTTAACAATGAAATTCTTGGAACAAAATATGAATTCTTCAAAGACATGCACACATCATTCTAATTTCCACCATTTTTCATTGCAGGAAAGGTAGGTCTCACGTGTTACAATTACAAATGATATCCAAACCCTTAAATAGCACTTGTCTACTTCATAAAATCCTCATTTTTAGTCAGTGTAATTAAATGTACCGATACATATTTTTCTAATTATTAAGGATGGCCAGAGTAAATAACATTAATTGTGCGGCTGCGTGCAAAACTTACACAAAGCAAATAATTATCCTTACAATTTTAAAGAGGAGTATTCCAAGATCAGGTTTGGTAATCAATAAGCTAAATGCCTTGCTTAAACTGATGCCGCACACCTTTAACCGACTAAACAGCCAAAATATATCAGTTTTTTTTTATTCTCTTCTTCCATTCTGTTTAACACTGCATTATCAAACTCACTTAATCCTGTTCATGGGACTATCTAGACAGTGTCAGGAACGTGAAGGAGCAAACTCTAAACTGACTTCCCACACACAGAGCTCAGGCCAAGATTCAAACAACATTCAGGAAAAGTGAAGTAGCATCGATATCAAACCCTCCCCAGTGAGAGCACCTTTGTATTTATGATACTGGGGATTAAGAAAGGAAGTGTAACTTAAGTGAGTAAAATAACATATCACATAACCACTTCAGAAAACAAGGAAATAACATTAATCTTTTGAGATACAGTATTACTAGGGTGTTGTACCGTGTTAGCCATTACGAATGTAGAGAAGAGCCAAGCAAAATGACACCTTTTATTGGCTAACTAAAAAGATTACAATATGCAAGCTTTCGAGGCAACTCAGGCCCCTTCTTCAGGCAAGATGTAATACAGAAACTGAAGTTTCCTGTGTTTATATCCACACACTAGGACAAGAAACAACAATGGTAAATCTTTAAAGGAAAAATCTTAAATGTAAAAAATTAATAGGTTCACTCAGGCTAAGATTAATTTAACAAGAGAGAGAAAAACGATGTATGGTCAAGAGATTTTTGGATAAGATAACTGTCCAACAAAGTCCTTTGAAGTCTGTGATGAGTTTTTCAAAACAATATGGGTCTGTAGTCAGGTTATCTGTGTCAGTCTGAGAGATGCAAACAGTCCTCATACCTGGCCATAAAACTCTTGTCTCTATTCAAGCCATGCTGTAATGTATTAAATTTTAACATGAGCTTAACTTCCCATTCTTTTCTCTCTTGCTGTGTTTTGAAGTTGCCCATAAGCACTGTGACTTTAAAGTCCCTCTCACAGTGTCCATGGCTGTTGAAGTGGGCCGCTACAGGAACATCTGTGTTGCCATGTTTAATGTGGAATCTGTGCAAATTCATTCTCTGACGGAGTGTTTGTCCAGTTTCTCCCACATAGAGTGCAGTGTCAGGACATTTCATGCAGAGAATTAGGTAGACAACATTGGATGATCTGCAGGAAAATGATCCCTTTATGTGATGTTCAAGTCGGCAGTGTGGTATAACTATACGGTCTGTATTGTAGATGTGGGCACACGTTTTACATCTTTTCTGTAGGCAGGGAGATGTGCCATTTGCTGTCATTTCATTTAGGGAGCTTCGGACAATAAGTTGCTGAAGGTTTGGTGGTTGTCTGTATGCCAGGAGGGGAGGTTCAGGAAATACACTTTTCAGTGTTTGGTCGCTGTTTAGCATTGGCTGAAGTTCTTTTATAATTTTTCGAAGTGTTTCAAGATGTGGGTTGTAGGTGACAACAAGGGGGATGCGGTTCTTGTTGTCTTTGTTTTTATATTCCAGAAGGTTGTCTCTGGGTATGGCAGTAGCTCTTCTTATTTGAGTGTCTGTTGTTTTGGGGGTATAACCTTGTTTGATGAAATCTTGTCTGAGCTCCTGCAGTTGTTGATCACGGTCTATCGGGTCTGAGCAAATACGATTGTATCGAATTGCTTGGCTAAAAATAATGGAGTGCCTTATATGCTTGGGGTGGAAGCTGTCACTTCTTAGGTAGGTTCGTCTGTCTGTTGGTTTGTGAAAAACAGAAGTTACAAGGGTGTTGTTTTTTAGTTGAACAGTGGTGTCAAGGAAGCTGACTTCTGTTTTTGAGTAATTCAGCTTCAGCTTTATGTTGGGGTGAAAAGAATTATATTCATTATGAAATTGGAGGAGGTCCTTCTCACTGGCAGTCCAGATTATGAAGATGTCATCTATGTAACGGAGATATAACATTGGTTTTATGATGCACATTGTCATGAAATCTTCCTCCAATTTTGCCATAAATAGGTTTGCATAGTGAGGTGCAAAACGACAGCCCATTGCAGTCCCCATTTGTTGTAAGTAGCAATCTTGTCCAAAAGAGAACAGATTATGTGTCAGAGTGAATTTTATCATTTCTATTACTGACTTTGTGGGTAAATCATGTTGTCTGAGGTACGTTTCACATGCCAATATGCCATCATCGTGGGGGATGTTTGTGTACAGAGCCTCAACATCCATTGTGGCCAGTAAGGTTCCCTCAGGTAAGGGGCCTAAAGCAGACAGTTTTTTTAAGAAGTCAGTGGTGTCCTGGATGTAGCTGGTTGTGTTGCGGGCAAAACGTGTGCCCACATCTACAATACAGACCGTATAGTTATACCACACTGCCGACTTGAACATCACATAAAGGGATCATTTTCCTGCAGATCATCCAATGTTGTCTACCTAATTCTCTGCATGAAATGTCCTGACACTGCACTCTATGTGGGAGAAACTGGACAAACACTCCGTCAGAGAATGAATTTGCACAGATTCCACATTAAACATGGCAACACAGATGTTCCTGTAGCGGCCCACTTCAACAGCCATGGACACTGTGAGAGGGACTTTAAAGTCACAGTGCTTATGGGCAACTTCAAAACACAGCAAGAGAGAAAAGAATGGGAAGTTAAGCTCATGTTAAAATTTAATACATTACAGCATGGCTTGAATAGAGACAAGAGTTTTATGGCCAGGTATGAGGACTGTTTGCATCTCTCAGACTGACACAGATAACCTGACTACAGACCCATATTGTTTTGAAAAACTCATCACAGACTTCAAAGGACTTTGTTGGACAGTTATCTTATCCAAAAATCTCTTGACCATACATCGTTTTTCTCTCTCTTGTTAAATTAATCTTAGCCTGAGTGAACCTATTAATTTTTTACATTTAAGATTTTTCCTTTAAAGATTTACCATTGTTGTTTCTTGTCCTAGTGTGTGGATATAAACACAGGAAACTTCAGTTTCTGTATTACATCTTGCCTGAAGAAGGGGCCTGAGTTGCCTCGAAACCTTGCATATTGTAATCTTTTTAGTTAGCCAATAAAAGGTGTCATTTTGCTTGGCTCTTCTCGAGATACAGTATAATATTTTGTCATTTTTAAGTAGCCCCTTAAAAAAAGAATCCGTTAAAATTAAAGTAATACATTTTCAATTCATATCCCAGTAACACTGGGCACAAGCAAGGCAAAGTACCCATCCTGAATGGGGCACCAGTCTGTCACAGACTCCCTCAAAAATCTACAACAAATGACTAAAGGTGCATTGAAAAATTTGGTGAACAATATTTTAAGTACCGTAAAAATAATGAATTCTCGGCAAATATGAAGCGAAAACTCATGGACTTAAGCTATAACATCTGAATGCTTGAAGACAGCATTTCGATCTTTAGAGCGCATAACTCAGGATCCCCTGTCAAACAGCAGATTGTCCGTACTGCAACTGGAACAGTTTTCTATTCGTTCCCAGTAATTGTGCACAACTGCTGCGAAACAACTAACACAAACGCTAACCAATTTCGCAAGAACGGAAAGAATCTGAGTAAGACTAGTTACATGTTACGAGATGATCTGCTTACTTATGCAACTGCTAATCAATAAATGTGCAACTAGCTTTGATTGTGATGAGTTGGTCCATATTTTTTCTGTTTTTGATAAAGGAATCGGGAAAATAAGCTACAATATAAACGTTAGCTTTATATCTCAAACAACCAGTAATAGCATAAAATAATTTGTCAGTTGCTATATAGCGCCCTTCCTGCCTGGACGTTTTACTGCAAGACTATCAACACAAAAAAAACATCTTTGCACTTGAAGGAAAACTTTGATACATACCTAAAAAAATCTTTGACGCAAAATACTTCATTAAAGACGCGCTGATCATTCTATAATTATAGTATATTTGAGGTTTTAACCCCTATTCTTTCCAAATAACTATTCTCACCTTTATTTTCCCGTTCGGTTTCACCTTTCGTCCGGTGTTTCCCATGCTTATGTTGCTTGTTCTTCTGTTTGAAAACTCCTGGTCTATGCGCCTGAGTTAACTCGCCGGCCGCCATCTCTCCCGTGGCAGACTTTGCACGTGTTGTCGCTCGAGAACTATTTCCGGGGTTAAAGTTAAAAAGTATTGGTTAAGGAGCAGCGGTAGAATGACGTTGGGTTGCGGCTGTATGCTGAGTGTTGTACGATCGTATTTTACAATGTACATTAAAAAATCTTAGCGAAGCCTTGATACAGGTATTTTCTATGTGGGCCTAGTTTTTAGATGAGTTGTTTGGTAAAGGGTGACACGTTATATATAACACGCTTATCTATTTTCTTCGGAGTCGCGGTAGCAGGTGAGTGTGTCGGCTGCATTAGTCCAAGACGGGAATAACACGCATGTCTTTGGGATAAAAGATGGACTACCCATTAGGAGACCGACAGAAGTACAGAGAGTGACGTCACTGGGAGTTGAAACCCGAAATCTGGAGCTGTGAGGTTGCTGGGGTAGGCACCTTATCAGTATTACACTTCAGCCATTTCAATCTATAAAACCGTGCTATCATTTTAGAATGCAGGAGACATCAACATTCGTTTAATCACCTGATAACGATTTCTTGACTTAACAGAGTATTGCTACACAACTGTTTGTGAATTTTAAGTTGTTTGGACGCCTTCCTTCTGAAACTTTCCACTTGGCCCTGTTTATGAGGATTCAGTACTTCTGAAAATCAATATAATAAAAAAATGTTTATTGCTGACTGTAACTATTGTTAGTGAGTTAATACTTTGAAATTTGTGTGAAACTAGTTTAGCCCATCTCTAGTTTCAGTTCCATCCATTTATATAATCCAGTACAACAGGCATAGCCTACCCAGCTCCATGGGATGCAAAACAAGTACCAGTCCTAGAGGGCACATCAGGCTGGGTTTTAAACCCAGGTCCCTGGAGCTGTGAGTTTTTTCTTCAGCCGCGTTCTCTTTTTTTCTTTTTTATGATATTTTTCTTTAGAAACTCTTGTTTGTACCATCTTCTTGTTTTTATTTTATTCTGTTTGTATACATATTTCCATAATTTATTATATATTGAATTCCTCTGCAGACCACTTCAAGATGCTGCTTCCTGTTAAAGGAGCTATGTGAAATGAAGACTGTTTGAGATCCTGACCAGATTTGTATAAATAAATGACAAATAGATGCAATTTACTGATATAGACAAAACATAGAATGGGAAAGCAGAAACTCAGCAACTATAAATGGATAGTTGGTGTCACTTTAGAGATCTTCTGATCCAAACTCAAAGTAGGTTTATTCCAAAAACAAAAGGACAAAAAAATGTCCAAAATGGATAAATAGCAGCATTGTTAAAAAAGTAAAGAATCACTGTAAAGAAAATTTAAAAAGACAGAAAATTCTGACATAGAGGAATACCGGACCCTACAGATCAAAAAAAGCATTCAGAATGTCAAAAAAGAAACCAAAATAAAAATTGCTAGTGAAAACATGACAAACAGCAAGCAGTCTTTTCAGTACTACTCAGTAAAAGCATAATAAAAAAGAATTTAAGAAACCATAGGGACACAAATGGATAAATCCTTGAAAATGAGAAGGAAAGAGCAAATTAACTAAACAAATATTTCACACATGTATTTATAAAGGAAGATACAATTGGAATGCCTCGTGCAGAAGTAAAAAAAAATTCTTCAGTTCACAGAATTTAAAATCAAAGAGCTGAGCTTCAAGTTCTCAATAAATTGAAGACTAATAAAACCCCAGGTCCTGCTTGGATTTTAACAATTGTATTGAAAGAAATGAAAGACGTCATTTATAATCCCTTATTAGACATATGTGAGCATTCACTTTATAAAGGAGAAGTACCATAGAGCTGGAAAGTTGCAAATGTGGTTCCAGTTTGCAAGGAGGCAGACAAAGTGGATCCTGGTAATTACAGACCAATAAGTCTTATTTCTGCACCATGCAAAATTATGGAAACTGTATTAAAAAATACATTAGGTAAGTACATAAACAAAAATAATGTACTAAATAACAGCCCTTTTATGAGAGGAGGGTCCTGCCAAATCAGTCTTTTAGATGATTTGAACAGGCAACCTGAATAGCTGAAATCTAGCCCCCGGGGTGGGGGGAACAAACTAGCTCAGCTTGCTGCTGGTCCCAAGCCCAGGGCATCTGCCTGTAAAACTTTAGGAAAAATCTTAATGATGGATTTAATACAATAAGCTTCGAAAAAAGGTAGGGCGTAACCCATAGGTAATGTGATTGGGCCTTTCCTTACCCCTGTGGTAAGTGAGCAAGGACTACCTGGCAAAGGGCAAACCGGGTAAAGAACTTAGTCCAGAAGAAGCATAAGAAGAGGACAGAGGAGGGTAAAGAAAAGGGTAAGGTAAAGGTAAGAGTGGGGACACTGAATAGTTGGACAATAACTAGGAAAGGAATACAGTTGACAGATTTGATGGAAAGGAAGAAAGTGTTGTGTGTACAGGAAACTAGATGGAAGGGGACAATGGCAAGATAATTGGGAGGAGGCTTTAAGTTGTTTTACAGTGGAGCAAATGAGCAAGTGAAAAATGGTGTAAGTATAGTAGTATCCAAAGAACTAAAGGCTAGTCTTATCAGTGTGAATATAAACATAGTGATAGTGTAATGAGATTCAAGCTGGGACACTAAGGAGGTTAATGTCATTTGTGCATATGCTCCTCCACTGGGCTGTAAGGAAGAGGAGAAGGACGTTTTATGGGCACAAATGGATGAAGAACATAGGGCGGTACAAGAGCGAGAAAAGGTGTTTGTTGGTGGTGATCTAATTCAGCTTGTGGAAAAGAGTAGAAAGATGATAGGGTACATGAAGGGTGAGGAGTAGGGGAGTGCATAGTATATTTTGCCATGGCATCTGCTTTGGTAATAGTTTTTAAAAAGAAAGTAAAACATCCCATGACTTAACAGTAGTGGAGGAAAGGAAAGCCAAATAAACTTTCTGCAACATCAACAACAATATTTATTTGTATAGCACATTTTCATACAAACAGTGTAGCTCAAAGTGCTTTACAAAATGTCAAAGAGAAAGTTACAAAAAAAGAAAAACAAATAATATTGAAGAATAAGTAACAAAGAGAAAATATAAATTTAAATGATATTTTAAAACAGATAAATATTAAGTAGAAGAGTAGCATCCTTATGTACAATGTCATGGTGTAAGTCTCTAAAGGTGAGTCCAGTGATAAGGTCAAATGGCTGGGAAGGCAAAAAAAAATTCCAGTTAGGCTGTAAAAAGAAAATCTGCAGGAGTTCCAAGGCCAAAAGACAGCCCAGACCCACTGGGCATTCTACCTAACTTAAATGTTCTTAAGTCATTCCTCTTTGTTTCCAGGCTACATATGAGAGGATTTAATCAAATTGGTCTCATTAACAACTGGGTCATCACAGGTGGCTGAATGGTACCTTAATCATATGGTGATGGCACAAATTGCCACCACAGAAGAACGGGAAAAGACAACAGAGATTAGTAAAGATTGCAGATCCTTGCAGAATATGATAATTCTATGCCTAGTCTATTAGGAGTACAACTAAAATGTAGCTATGAGAAAGCCAAATTATAATAGTGGGATTTTAGCAGTGTTTTAAAATGCTCTAAAGTATTAGCCTGTTGAATTTCTGTTGGTAAAGTATTTCACATTTTAGGCACATAACAGTAAGAGGTCACCTTAGCACTTGTTTTAAACTTGGCTCATGGGATTATAAGCAGACCATCATTAGAAGATCTAAGGTTTACGACCTGGAGTGTAGGGACACAGGCATTTTAAAATACCAGAAGGGGCAAGATTACTTAAGGATTTATACACCATTAGTAGTATTTTAAAGTCAGTTCTGAATATCATAATTAACCAGTGTAACAACACTAAAATTGGTGAGATATGCTTAGATTTTCTTTTTTTGGTTAAGATTCTGCCTGCTACATTTTGCACTAATTGCAACCGATTGATGTCTTTCTTAGGTAGTCCTCTTAGGAGTGCATTGTAGTAATCTAGTCAACTAAAAGCAGAAACATGAACACATTTTACAGAATATTGTAAAGTTATTAGAGGTCTAACTTTTGCTATATTCCTTAAGTGAAAAAATACCCTTGTTATTTCCATATTTGACAGTTATTAAGGCTTCATTCACTAGGAAATACTGCTAAGACATTGGATCAGAGAGCCCAGAGCATCAGGCTCATCAGGCACTATTGATAAATAAAGTTGCATGTCATCTGCATAGCTGTGGTAACTCACCTTGTGCTTAAAGATAATCTGACCTAATAGAAGCATGTAGATTGTTAAAAGGAGCGGACCCAGAATAGATCCTTGTGGTACACCATATACAGTATCATGTATCACTGAAGTATAATCACCACAACTAACAAAGAATTTTCTACCTGTTGAGTAAGACTGAAACTAGTTTAAAACGCTGCCAGAGAGGCCCATTGTCTAAGGCAATTTATAAGAATACTGTGGTCTGTGGTGCTAAATGCTGCACTCGGGTCTAAGAGAACAAGAACAGATATGCACCCTCTGTTCGCATTAACCTGCACATCATTTACTATTTTAACTAGCAGTACAGTTTCTGTCTTATTATTTTTTTGTAAAAGCTGACTGAAACTTATCAAGAATGGCAAATTTATTCAAGTAATCATTTAACTGATTAAAAACTGCTTTTTCTAGAATTTTACTTAAGAAAAGCAGGTTAGAAATTGGTATAAAGTTGTCAAAGACAGAGGAGTCAAGATTATATTTTTTGAGCAGGGGGTTTAACAACTGCAGTCTTTAGACAGTCAGGGAAGACCTCTATATCTAATGATGAGTTCACTGTGTCAAGTACACTATCAATAAGGACATCAGAGATTTTTTTGAAAAAGCCTGTTGGTATTGGGTCAAGGACGCAGATGGAGGGTTTCTGCTGAGAAGTTATTCTAAGTAGTTCAGGTAGATGTATTTCAGTGAAAAAAATGTAACTCGCTTAAAAGACCATGCTGGGTTTCAACAGGATTAATTTTAGGTTGATATGCTATATTATTTCTAATATAATTTATTTTTTGTTTAAAAAATATAGCAAAATCCTCACAAGTTAAACTAGTAGTTTTTAGGACACCAAGATATGATAGTGCTGAAGGATTTACTCCCTCAGGGCATTTTTCACTGATCTCCACCTGAGGAGGAAACCCTAAAAAATAGCCTTATTATTCAAAATGTAAAAGCAGAACAGTGGATTTTTCACAAAAATTTGACAGATAACTTCTCAAATGTTGCAAAATCTTTTGTTAAAAATTCAATTGTTAAATTGCTACTCACTACTACCCACAGTGGGTAGCACTGCCATTTTTGCAAACCTAGTATTCCAGGTTTGAATCCCATGCCAAGTTGTTGTCTGTGTGGAGTTTGCAAGTTCTTCCTGTGGCTGTATCTGTTTTCCTCCATATGCTTCAGTTTTCTTACCACATCTAAATGGCAATTTCAAATCGGAGTAGGATAGATAGATAGATAGATAGATAGATAGATAGATGAAACTTTATTTTCCTCCAAGTATGCATAGGGGCCCAGTGATTGGTTGCTTCTCTGTCCAGTGCTGTTTCCTACTGACATGGACTGGACTAAGCAGGCCTCAGAATGTTATGCTGTGTCAAATTAAACTACTATGAGTCAAATAGAATAAAGGAGGAAGATTTGATAATATGTGATTATTCTTTCTTGGTTAAGTTCTTGGGGCCAATATAACATTTTTTATACAAAAGTACAAAACATCATGTAGTGAAACTGTAAGCTATTTACTATGTGGGGTGAACTGTTATTTGATAAATGAGAGAATAGGTTTAAATGCTGCTATAGTAACAGATTGCATTGAACGTTTTATAGTCCCTTGAGCTCACACTTTATTTTCTTGATCTTTAAAGTTGTTCAAGTCCATTCAACTTCATTTCTATAATCTCTCCTAACAGCTGGATGTGTGACCCTGTATTATTGTGTGCAAGTGTTTCATCATGAAAACATACTTTAACAGAGCCATCTGCAAACATACCCATTGTGTTCTTAGATTAGAAAAAAAAAATAATAATTATAGTTCCCACTATGGAACAGAACAGAATGAATCATTGCCTGCCTTTCTCCTCACTCTCATGAGCAGATGATTCACACCACTATCTTCTGTTTTAGATGTTGTAATTAAAGGTTTCTCATTCTGTAAATGCTCAGTTACTTATAATAAACCTGCAATGCTAGTCTGTTATCTATCACATTCACTGTTATGAAAGCATTCATTTTTAATTTAACATTCTGCTTGCAATCAAAACAAACTTCACAAAAGAAAATATGTAAAACAAAGTCTGTATAAAGCATTTGAGAATATTTAGAATATATTAAAAAAATAAAATATCAACAATATATTCTATTAATATCTGGCCTGGTGTTATTATGGTTCCCCAGCTGTCAATACACAATAGTTACACATAGCATTACAGGAATAATTTTGCCATTCATCAATTTTTGAACTCACCTAATCCAATTGATAGTCAAGAAGAGCTAAAGCCTTTGCAAGTAGCTTAGGATTCAAGGCTGGGAAGCAAACCTGAAAAAGATGCTAGTCCATCACAGGCCAGTCTCACTCAAAGTCCATTTAAAGTCACCATTTAACATACACATCTTTGGGATGTGACTGGGCACTGGTGTACATAGAGAGAACTGCCACAGAGATGCAGAGAGCCTTTAGACTCAAGAAAGAACGTGACCAGGTCCAGTCACATAAAGCTGAGAGGCAGCTGGACTAGCTACTGCAAAAACATGCTTCAAACTTAACTTGATTTTTTTTCAAAATATACAACAAAATATGGTTTTTTAGATGGCCTCTGTCAATTTGAAGAATTGACAAAAAAACATGTCAAGAGAAGAGAACACAACATGTGTTTATGTTCAACTGGAGACACATTTCCTTCAGTCCAAGAATGAGGTAATTTGAAAAGATCTATAAATAGGCAAAAATAGATTATCTAACCATCTTTGTAAAAAAAAGACGGAAGATTTGGTTAAGTAGATAACACTGGAACCAGAAATAATAGATAAATACATACACACCTAAACCAATAAACCAAGTGTGCAGCCTTAAGAACATGTCCCCAGTGTATATGTTTTTGTGTATGTGATACTACATCCCTACCATCTGGAACATACAGTTGTATGACTGGCCACTAGATGTCAGCATAGGGAAGCGACTGCAATTTCTGCGACACCCTTCAGAGTTTTCGAATTGACTAACCCAACAAGGTATAGCCAATAAAGCATGAACAATAAAGCAGCAGATGAAACTGACCCCACCTTTATGACAGTCTTTAAGCAGCACCATAGGAGATTAAATGGACTTAATTTGAAATGTATTTATTTTTTCTTTTTTTATTGTGTACTTCATTAAGCAAGGCATCAAAGGTACAGTAAGTAAAGAAAAATATTACCTTAATCCAGGACTAGCCTTAACACTGTTGTAAAGGAAGCTTATATAACAAAAAACTTGCACCCCATTCATGTTTCTTAGGTGCTGTCAGGATAGGCTATGGCACCCTGTCAACTTAAACTTGGGCTAAGGGGGGTCCAGTAAATACTGTAAATGGATATAAATGTGGTATTTTATTCTTCAAATGTAGTCTTATCTTCTATGCTACCATGGTATATTTAGTATAACTTTGACCCTGTCTGGATGAAGTCTGACAGTTAAATTTTTTTTATTTCTAATATGAAATGAGTATTGGTTTTATATGATAAGTAGAAGTGTTACCTCAGAAATGTTCTATTGGATTACCGATACAGGGGAAAAGTTGTTAAAAGGAATGAACAGATCATTGATTAAAGTAATATGAAATAATTAAATTGAAGTATACACAAAAAAGGCATGGATATCCTGCTTATTAATGTACATTTGACAAAATACAGTTTTGATGGTATACAAAGAACAAAAATACACCTTCCTCTTGAGCCTGTGAAGGAAAATAGAGCACACAGTTCTCTTCAAAGCAATAGGCTGTGAAATAAAAGAACCTATTTTTAAGAGTATACATACGCCCTGAAAAATACAGCCAGTCCATCATAGAGCATACATACTGTAAGTAAACTCACATAGTCAGTGATATCAGGACAGTTTAGAGTCACAAAGTAACATAACATACATGTATTTTGGATTTAGGAGGAAACTAGAACACTCAGCAGTTACCCAAGGGAATATTGAAAACAAGTTTGTGGAACTCTGAGGTCGTAACACAAACCACCATGACAATTTTTAAGTATACACACATTAGACTACAGCAACAGTTCTCAAACACAGCTCCTGCAGCAATTCTCAGATGACACTGCAGTCACAGGGTGTATAACTTGTGGACAGTAGAAGGAGGAAGACAAGCCCTGGAGATTACTCTGTTGTACAGAGCAAATTAGAACCACTTGCATCTTAGTGTTAGTAAAAACCAAAAGAAGTGATGGTTTTGACTTTCAGGAAGAGCAGGTTTGACCTGAATAAGTCTTCCAGGGAGCAGAAGGTGAAGTGGCTCAGATGCAGAACTACAGAGGAGCACCTAAACAGAAATTTGGATTGGGAGTTCCAAAATAAAACCTATATATGAAGAGGCAAGGAGCTGACCCTTTGAAATAGATTGACCATTACATTTAGAGATGTAAGTTAGGGCAATAGCATGAGAAACAAATATCCCAACAGGTTTTGCAAGTTAATCAGAAAGGCTTTTTTCTTCTGGATATTAACCAGTATTCTTTGGAAGCAGTGGCATTTTGATTAAGCTGCTGGCTATCATGAGCAATGTCTTATGCTTTCTGTATCACAGCATAGTCAACCTGTGAAATACCTTTAGCACAGGGCTAATTTTACCACAATGCTTCAGTTGGCACTGTCTGGGGATATATTTACCAGTAGCCTTTAGCTGCCAACATATCTTCTGATCAGATTTGCTTATTCTATTAATTTTATATGTTGATTTAAACAGATTTTTGGCATGCCTTTTTTCCAGTTATCTACTTTACTGTTCAGATGCAAGTATATCTTCTGTATTTTTGTATATATGTGATTGTTAACTGTTGTAGGTTAATGTGACACTGCAGTTTCAGATTAAGATCGATAAATTATCTATCTATCTATCTATCTATCTATCTATATTATATTATATTATATTATATTATATTATATTATATTATATTATATTATATTTATCCAGACCCTTCGTAAATTCAGAAATTACATAAAAACATATTGCAGTCATAATGTAATAAACCTGCAATCAAAGATGAAGATGAGATATTTCCAGGCAAAAAAGAAAAGAAAAAAAATAGTCATCATTGTGGGAGATGATGAAACACTGTAGCACCTACCACAAAGGGAAAATGTCCCTTTAAAAGCATGGCAGCCAAGCTGCAATTTCTTTCTAAAAAGCATTGCCTCACCCAAGGAGAGCTCCCAGCAAGCAGCCCCATTCATAGCATCACTCTATTAAGCTTCATGATCACCTAGATACAGCTTGTTGAGTCACAGCTGGGAGGAGCTGGCTGTCAGCCAATGAGGGATGCTGACTTGTCAGGCTCTGCTTCCATTGGCTAGCAGCTTTTGGGGGAATAGGGAATTATGCTGCCCCCAGTTTTCCAGCTGCCCCATTTCCTGTTAGTAATTTCTACAGCATGCTGATTCACCTCTGTTTGTATTAAATTCAAGTATGTTTTTCATTTTCAGCTTTAAAATAGTGTATTACAAATAATGTCAGCATGGACTGTTTTTAATGCTAATAGAATTTCACTGTAGCACAGACATTTCTGCTGCAGTGCTGCAGGAAGTAACTGTAGATATCAGTGCACAGAACTCAAAAAGTGCAGATGAGTGATATATCCATCCATTATCCAACCCGCTATATCTTAACTACAGGGTCACAGGGGTCTGCTGGAGGCAATCCCAGCCAACACAGGGTGCAAGGCAGGAAATAAACCCCAGGCAGGGCGCCAGCCCACTGCAAGGCACACACACACACCAAGCACACATTAGGGACAATTTAGAATCGCCAAGACACCTAACCTCCATGTCTTTGGACTGTGGGAGGAAACCCACGCAGACACGAAAAAGAACATGCAAGCTCCACACAGGGAAGACCCGGGAAGCGAACCTAGGTCTCCTAACTGCGATGCAGCAGCGATACCCACTGCACCACCATGCCACCCTTGAGTGATATATGTGTGACTAATTAGCTTCTGAACACTCAAACATTGTTCTTCTCTATGTGTAAGACTAGTGGACATCACATTCTCTGCCATTAAAATGCCCTTATTGAACTGACCTGACAATTACTGTATAGGCTGGTGCACAATGAAGATAACGAAACATTCATACTACTACAATCATTGTGTTCTGTGGTGGAGCTTATCTGACAAAGCCTAAGTTTGATTACTATAGTGTCTGTAATTTACTGGATATTTTTTTTTTATATTGAAGACAGTCAGATTTTAGAAGACGATGACAGTTTAAGTAGGTGGTTTGAATGAGGTTCCTTTCTATCTTAGCTTACAAATAGATGAAAAAGAATTTTCAAAGTGTATTCATCTTTAGAATGTTTCTGACCATGTAAAAACTTTTTTTTTAAGAACTTGAATTAGGATCAGTCCTCCCTCTCACCTATGAGTAAAGTAGCCATACTTTAGCCATGACTCTCAACAGAAAAGACCGAACAGTGGAAATTAAACAAATTATTTTGTGTTCTCCATTACAATTTAATATCTGTCAAGGTCTGAAACTGAGTTAAAACACTGATTCTGAAATGCAGGCTATTTGCTGTTTGATTTCACCTGAATAGTTGACTAATCCTCAAAGACATAGTTGAAGCCTGCCACTTTCCTCATTGACTGTGTGAGAGATTTCTGACCGTCTGTGTGTTAATTCAAGGAAGCCAAGGCATGTCTGGCAGGTGATTGAGGCTCTATTTGTAGAAGGCTATCTGATTTGCTGATAATCAGCTCAGGAGCTGTGCGGAACCAAGAGGTGTAGAGAGCAGCACGTCAAGCAGGAAGCTGCAAATGTGTTTCAATTGATGTCACCAATTTTTTGCTTTCAAGACTTATATTTTAATTCAGTACTGTGACTCAGATGAGTCTCTAACTATTTTTTTTATGTCATCATGTTTAAATTTTATTTTATTTAAAATGAATCCCTTCATGTTTTTTTCTGGCTATTGCATGCACTTTAAATTTATCTCTCACATTCTGTCTGTTGGGTTCTATTGTGTTTCAGTCAATCTCAACTTTCTTATTTAAGTATGTAGGGAATTAAATTTTATTTAACATTTTTGATAGAAAAATACAATATTTGGAGGTCACATTGGTCCTATCACTCCTTCAATTTAAAACTGCTTTTCCTGAATTTAAAAATTGACTCTACTTCAATTGATTGTTTACATGCACATGCTTGTTATACTGCATGCTCTATCAATTATTACTGTTATGCAATACCATGACATTTGAAAATTATACCCAGAAGTTTTCAGTAGTTTGTTTTGATTTTACTTGTATTGAAATTGTGTTATTTGTTGTTTTTTTATTATGACTTACAATAAACTACATTGTAATTGTTTTGGTCTGTAAAGAACCTTTTAAAGATTCTAACTGTACAATTTGGTATGGGAAACAGTTATTAATTAAATAATCAATCCATTTTCTAAACTGTTTCTCCCATTACGAGTTTAAGAGGCGACAACATGAACAGTGAAGATAGTTTGTATATTTTCATTCAGATGGGTGTAACTGATGATGCTGACTTCTTATGGGCCCGCTTCCCCTTTGGTGGAACATCTTGGACATCCTTTATGAAAAATGAGAGTCAACCAGAGGTCTTAGTCTCTCCTGAGTAGTTCTTCCAGTGCATTGGATGTTCTGGGAAAACAAGGAAAAATAAACTGTGACAACATGAAAAAAGTATTTTTAGTTAACATTTCAATTATTATTTTAAAATGTATGCATGCATTATTAAAGACACATAATGAACTGTACGTTCATAAAACCAGACTATACACTATATACCATGCATTTTATCATTGCTCTGTAGTGATACTACAAGTGCCATAGTATATTATAAGTACCATGGTAAGTGACAAAGTATTTTATTGTGTTTTACTTCACAAGCCATGGACATACTACAGTACCTTTATGTGTAATGTGTGTAAAAGATGAAAGGACAATGTTACAGATTTAGAGTATCTTACAGCCAAAACCGTATAATTGCAAAGCAAAACAAAAGCAAAAGGAACACATGTAAACACACAAATGGGTTTTCCTCTGACTCCCCAAGATGGAGGCTTTTATGAATTTCAGCCATTCTGGGAGAAAGAGGCAGGTCTAGGTGGAAAGATCCTGGAAGTGATGTCTGAGGTGGGAAGGTGTCAATCTTCCTTTCTGCAGAGGAAGGAGAAGAGAGAGATTGTTATTATACAGTGCCACCTCCTATCTCGGTGGAAAATTACCATCACCCAAGCCTTCCCATGCACACGTGTGTGACATGTTTTATTTTTTTTGTTGTACACCAATGCCTATGATATAGCTATTCAGGGTTAGCAAGTTATGCCAAATTGAGCCACCATAAATATCACATTCCACAGTATGCTGCTTTTCCTAAAGGTTTACTATTGTAGACTATAAGACATTTTGAGATGACCTTTGTGAATTAAGACTTGTGTGCCTGGCAAGCCCTGGACCTATATTGTCAGTAGCAATGTACACCTAGTGAAGTCAAGCTTGACCAACAGTTCTGAAGTTACAGGCTAGACAAACTATAATACTAATGATACGAGAACTTTACCCACTTTAGTATACCAGAAGTGACCTTGTGTCAGTGATCATTACACACAATAATATTCTTTATTGACCAACATGTTTACAGTAATATTTGGAAGACAATTATAAACTATAATTCAGTAGATTTATCTTCTTTGCTTACACCTATAATTTAATAGGAATTACACCTAACTCCTATCATTCCCCTCGCAAGTGTTGAACACACATGACAATCATATGTAACTATTTCAGAGTTTAACCTGGTGAAGAGGCCATCTGGTGATTCCTGATAAACACCTCTGACAAACTTGGTTCCTAACCCTAGATGGACTAACTGCCCTCACAGGCCCAATTTTTCTTTTTATTATCTTAAAATTGATTTTTTCAATTAGTTATTTTCTAAATCCCACCCCTCCAGAGTTGGATCCTTCTGTGTGCCCAATACTACAATGATAGCCACTGGCTACCCATGACCATGAACTAGATGAGCAGATTAGAAAATGGATGGATGGATGTTGCTTTTTCTATTAGTGCTTTTATTACTCAATACTTTGTGACAAATGTCTGCCTTTTACAAAATGAACAATGCTGTACAGGACTCATAATACCATAATAATATAAGAAGACTAATAGGCCTTCTCTGGCCCTCCCAAATTTGTCCTGGTTAGCGAACATTAATTAGTTGTGGTATAAAGATGGTAAAAATGTGCTTTCTGTTGAATTGTGGGTAAAGATCTCAGTGGATTAAGATGTGCTTAGATTAGTAATGTAAATTGAGTTTATCATACAGCCTAGCAGTTTAATTTGTTTTTTCACCTCTAGCCCAGTTTTGAGTAGTCACACCAAAACAAAGATAAATAAAAGTTTCTCTGAAGTGAATTTCCTTCAATATGCTTCCATTACGAAGCAATGCAACTCTGAGATCTAATCAGTCTCTTTCTGGACACACCCTGCCAAACTTCCTCCCTGGCACCTAATCCAACCCACACCAATATCATTCATCCAGGCTCTGCTCCTTTACTGTTTTTCTTTGCTCCTAAATGCATGTACTGCCAAAAGAAACCCTTTAATGATATCCTTTATGATCCTCTTTTTTACAATTTATAAAAAGCACATATAAATTCAATTTTTCAAATTTAAACATTAGATTTCCCTAAAATTATGTTAGTATTTTAATTTCAATTTCAGGATTATGTTTAATGTTATATGTAAGGAGAAATGTGAAATTGTTAGTTGCATGTCTAAAAAACATGAAACGAATCACCACTCCTTACACTAAAGCCAATGGATTCTTTTTTACTATAAGTGATTTGTTCAAAATATAACCTAAAAACCTCAGAGATACCATGAGAATATTATAATAAATGCACAACTGCTACCTAATAAATGAATGTGTAAAAATCTTAGTGAAAAGTTGTGGTGGTATTCAACATATTTCTATGAAAAGACAACTACTTTCCCTTGGTTTACTTTCAATTCAAAGAATTTGTGAGTAATATATACTTTAATATTGATATCTGTCCTTCCAAAAATGTACACCTATAAATCGACCAGATTTTGAAAAATTCATCCTTCCATCCATCATCCACATATCCATTTCTCAAAGGGTCAGAGGTGATGAGGAGCAAAACAACTTGCACAAAATTAGATTTAAAAAAATCACAAAAGCATTTCTGAATGGAAAAGGGGCACAAGTGGAGAGAATATACCTGCAAGCACTTCAGGGGTGCATTTTCTCTGTTAAAATCCATTGATCTGGGTATGTGGCCAACTGTGTGTCTCAGGGAGGGTTCTGGCTTGTATCACTTCATGGAGTTGGGAAACATAGACGCAGATGGTGTTACTTCTTTCTGGAAATAAGTGGCACTAGGTGGAACTGGGGGTTTAAATGTGCTGGAAGGCAGTGCACAAGGCAGAAGAGAGTATTTGAAGCAACATGGAAAGGGTAATGGAATGTTGGGGCAGCAGTAGCAGCATTGGAGGGTGGCCAAGGAAAGGGACAGCAGTTCATCTGTAGAATATTCCTTAGGAAGCAATATAATTTGTTTACCAACCCAAACAATATTATTAAACCTGATAAAAATGTTGGTGAATTTTGCATTTCTCAACTGTAAAATTTAATAAAACTATACTGAATGAAACTCTAATCTTTCACTCTTCACATAAATCATAGTCAATACTAATTTAGGGTCACCAATGAAAGAAATGCATGTTTTGTACACAGCTATGGAGAGAACATGTAAAAGGCTGAAAGGCAAAGCATATGTTTCATATCATATTTCACTTTTTTATTCTCAACATAACTGCAGAGTTATTTAAGCATATATACTATAAACATCTACACAATTCAACAGGTCAAGTCCAGGCACGTTATTTAAGCTAAGGATCATATGGTGCTTCCTTCTGCTTTACAGTTAAATGGAGCAAAAATAATATTGTTTTAACATGGTAATTTTGCCAAAATGCTGTAGATAATATATAGGCAGAAAGATAAAGGTATAATAGTGATAGGATAAACTATTTGGAGCTATTTTTTTTACTTCTGCTTGTACTTCTGTGGAAACTTGACTAAAAATTACACTGGTTTCATCTTTTGTGAAAATCAGTTAAATCTGTAAAACAATTCATAGTAAAAGAGCCACCGAAAACAAAATGATTTAGACACCATCAAATCTGAATACTCCTACTACATTATATTACCCCGTAAGTTACCATGTTTTTTTACTGTGGTTCATACTGAAAAGTACAGTTCTTGATGCAAGACTACTTTTGCTATGCTACACTCACCTGAAACTTCTTCGCAATCTACTGCAGCTTATTTAAGAATATATTTTTATTGTGACTTTTTTGCCTAGGATCTTACTACATGTCTGCCTGATCGTTTGGCCACTATTTTGTTTCATTTTTGCACTAACCTTAGTTTGACAACAAGATCTCAATGTTCTTCGGCCATCTACAGTATTTTATTTATTTAGGTCCTGATTTAAAAATGCTACTGGCTCTCATCTCTTTTCAATGATCGATATATTGACACAATCATTCAGTTTATAGGAGCAACTAAACCCACAGATAGCATTATTTCTCTTTCCATGTTACAAAGTTCAGGCAATAACATCATACAGCTCTCTTTCTTCTGTGACATGGCTGGATTGAACTGACAGACTTCACACATGTGCATAAACATAAACACATATCTAGTAGAGGACTGCAGCAACCAAGATTATCTGCTACAGTATCTTAAATGTGAAGCCTAAAAAAAGATCAATTAAAAAAATGAAAATAAATTAATTTCTAAGAAACCAAATATTAAAATGTAGTAATGACAAAATTCTAGAAATTTAGAGATGCTAACAGTAATTTTTTAGTAAGAACAACTATATTTTTTATAATTAATTTGTACCTTTTGCTATTTGTTCTCTACCCACTAGAAGATTTTTCAAAAATGTCTAAAGGAAACAGGGTGAGGGTATGGACAGTCACCTGAGGCACATTCAGTTTTGATCAAAGTCTATTTAAGTAAGCCTCAACCTTTGAGATTAAGTCTGTAATCTCTTATTTTTTCTATGTGTGTTTATTAGCATCTGATCTCTGTATTCATTTTGAACCACAGTTCTTATCATGTTTTTGTCTTGATTTGTGTTGTGTAGTCTGACTTGATATATGTCTGCTGTTTTTGTCTTTGGTTCTCAATTTGTGTACTGATCTCATCTTACTAGCTCTGCATCTGTGTCTTCTAGCCAAACACTAGCTGCTCTAATGTTTTGACAGAAGTCCTCCAGACCCACAAAAATCTGTGGGTCAAACCTATAGTAAAATATTATGGGTGAAGAACCACCCTGGAGCTTTAGTGTGCAATGACCAAACATACTTTATATTGAGGGAAACTCTGCGGAAGTAAATAGAACTGAACTAATGAGAACATATATGTTAGTGCATAATAGGTAAAGGTTATTTCTAAACAGGTTTAGAAACACAATATTGCAGTTGTATAGCCTTCATCAAGTGTTGCAATGAAAATGAAAAAAATAATTAGACATCTATAAGAGGAAGGGGAAATCAAAACGGAGGAGAAAAAAACACTGTGAGATCAGATTGGGTGTGAAAAGTATCAATTAGAGAAGATAAAAGGAGATATTTAATGGCTAGACATTTTGTACAGAAGGAATATGTGATCGAAATATCACAATGACCTTAACCTCTTCTATTTCCCCTTCCCCACTTCACTGGGTCAGAATAAAGCAGCCAAAAAACCAAACACACAGAATTTTCAGGAAGGAAAATGAACTCACACACAGGGAGAATGTACTCCACATATTGAAAACTGAGATCTGAGCACCAGTTAAACACTATAAATATGTTTAAATTATTGATAATTAATTGACTGGATTATGTCTAAATTAATGAGCATCCATGTGATGAATTATTATTATTATAGATGATAATGGTACTTCTTATTACATATTAGCATAACAATGACCAAGTATAATGTACTACTACTGTACCGAGTCATTGATGACTAACAAGCAAACCCTATTTTATATTGTGGCCCTCTAAACTCTAAAGAAGAGATGCTGGGCCTTGAACTGTGTGTGATATTATATCAAGTTTTCACAGGTCCAGACTACACAGAAATATGGCAACTAGTCAAAAAAAAACAACACGTTAATGTTGCCTGAGGCTCAAAAGTGTGTATATCAATCAAAATATCTTGAGGTAAAAGTGTTTAATGTTTAATTCAAATCCTCCTAATTTACTTCAGGCACATCATATAAGAAACAGTGTTAGTCATGTTATAGCATCTATGCTAGAACTAGAACTAGAGTTGTGTTACATCATCTAGTACCTTCAAACTGAAAAATAAATACAAATTTTATTTTAAAAAATAAAAAAATCAAGCAAAACATAGTGTTTCTAACTTTACTTTTTAAAAGTGTAATTAACTTTCAATTATTTTAATAGACTGATGAACCAGGAGAAATTTTAGATTAAACTAGACCATTCAACCCAATTCAGGTTTTTAGTTCTAACCTATTTACCTCTACCCAGCAGCAATGGATACAACTGGAGTCCTGCTCTTTAACTGCTTGATCATTTCTCTCTCACAGACACACACACACTCTATATTGCACTTCAGGATGGCCCTGCCCCTTCTGACTGTCTTTCTCTCTCTCTCTCTCTCTCTCTCCTCCTGGTCCCCATTATCCCACCAGAATTTTCATGTCAAAAAACATCACAGTATGAGGTATAATCGGTGGGGTCAGTGGAGACTTTCAGGCAGAAATATGCAACTTTAAGGAATATACAGTATGACTGACCTACATCCACCGATCCATTTTCAAACACTTCATATACAATTATGAGTGGCAGGGGTAGAACATTTTAGTCTTTTGATGCAAAATTGGAACCAGCTCTAGATAGGGTATTAGTCCATTGCAGAGCATACTGACAAACACTTAATAACTTTCAAATTTCCCATCTCGTCTTCCATCAATCCAGTTTTTAAACCTGCTTATCTGGAGCAGAATTGCAGGAAAGCCAATTTTCCCTAAATATATAGTACTACTAGGAGGCTTTGCCCCGTGCTCGCTTCGCTTGCCAACCTAACACCCCCACCCCCACCCCTGCCCGCACATCGCGCCAGCAACTTCGTGTCTGTCACTAGCATATGTGGATTTCACTTTCACCAAACAACAAAACTTTTAATTCTCGCGGATAGGCCTCTTCATTGGGAAGAAACACAACTTTTCCCTGATGGTAACACGAATTAGACAATCTACAAGTCTCTGACTTACAAGTTTAAAGCCAAACAATATCTATATACTTCTGTCATATCACCTATGTCCATATATTCAATCTCTTTTCATTTTTACCTTTTCATCAATATCGCATTGAATTTTGATTCCGTGTTTGGAATTACATCATGACAATGCAACATATAACTGCCCATGAGTGAATATCGTTTCTTTCTCACTACAAGAAATGTGTCCAACAATAGCATTCACACAAATGAAAAATGAGTGAACCGTGTGTGTGGTTATGTGGGCAGGACTTTTCCAAATCTCTTTGCATAAGCTCTTGTCTTGTGGGGCTTGAAATTTTCTCTCACAGGATTTCACTTTCACCAAACAACAAATCTTTTAATTCTCACAGATACACCTCTTTATTGGGAAGAATCACTATTTTTTTTACCCTGATGTCAATATGAATTAGACTTTCTACAAGTCTCTGACTTAAAGTTTAAATCCGAACAATATATTCAATCTCTTTTTGCTGTTCCATTATTTCACCGAGTAAGAATTTCTGTTTTTTGTGCTAATGTGATCTTTACTATCCTTTTTCTGAGACTTTCAAATTTTCATACTTCCATTATCTCTAACCTGCTCTGCACATGTAGCATGCCAATGTTTTTGGAATCTTTTAATTCTTGCGGATACGCCTCTTCATTGGGAAGAAACACTACTTTTTTTTCCCTGGTGGCTACACGAATTAGACAATCTACAAGTCTCTGACGTAAAGTTTGAATCCAAACAATATATTTGATCTCTTTTCACTGTTCCATTTTTTCACTGGGTAATTACCGTTTTTTTGCGCTAATGCGATCTTTACTATCCTTTTTTGAGACATTTGAATGTTCATACTTCCATTATCTCTAACCTGCTCTGAATGTGTACCGCGCCAGCGTTTTTGAATTCTTTATTACATTCTACTTTGTCGTTTTCTCTTTTATTTTTGGTCCCAGGCGTGGTTTAATCTCTTGGCACAAAGACTTGTCTTGCAGGACGTGAAAGTGTCTCTCTGAGAAAATCACGTCTTGTCTCCTTCCAAGATTTTTTTTATAATAGAGAGAAGATATATATATATATATATATATATATATATATATATATATATATATATTTATATATATATCTTGTTCATCTTATCTCATCTTCTCAGCCATTTTTCCTTGTCAGTGTCACAGTGGCAGCAGATCAAACAGGTCAGCACAGAATTCCCTGTCCCCACCTACTGATTCCAGCTCTTCTTAGAGAAGTCCTAGGTGTTCACCAACTCATCCAAGAGATGATACCTCCAGCTTAACCTGGGTCTGCCAAAGGGCCTCTGTCCAGTGGAATGTGCCTGGAGAAACAATAAGATAAGCCATTTGGGGAGTAATCCTTAAAACATACCCTAAGTCCCTTCAAATAGCTCCTCTTAATCCTAAGGAGCAGAGACTCTACTTTAAAGCACTCCCAAATCACTGAGCTCCTCACCTTATTGTGAAGTGTCAGCCCAGCCACTCTGTGAGGAAAGCTCCCTTCTGCTGCTTGTATTTGCGATCTCATTCTTTTAGTCATTAACCACATCTCATGATGATGGGTGAGGACAGGGCTGTAGATCAATTGGTAAACACAGAGTTTTGTCTATAGACTCGCAACTCACTTTACCTCAATAGACTAATACAGCCCCAACAGAACAGCTGCTGCTGTTCCAATATGATTGCCAATCTCACACTCCCTTTTTCCATCACTCAAGAACAAGATCCTGAGATACTTAAACTCCTCCAATATGGACAGTTGTTCCCTCCTTATCTGGAGAGAGCAATCTGCTGTTTTCCAAGACAGAACCATGACCTCAGACTTGGAGGTGTTGATCCTCATCCCAATTGCTTCATTCTCAAGGGTAAATCACTTGAGTGCATGCCAAAGTCATGGTCAAGATGAGGCAAAGAGGATAACCTTATCTACATAAAGCCAAAATGCTACCCCTTTCCTCCCCAATTGGACAGCCTTACTCCTTCAGCTGTGTTTTTATACACTGTCCATGGTTTGTGGTTTTCATGGACAGAATATCCATCCATTATCTGAAACTGATTGCTCTAATTCAATGTTTGGAGAGAGAATTCTATTTTTAGCATTTGCTTAATTATCAGATAACTCAATCTAAAAGTCAGTGAAAAACTTCAAGTGAGGCAAAAAGTCAATCTCACCTTTATACATCAAAAGCCAGGTTGTGGAAGATGTAGACAATCCTTTCTAACCACCATTGCCAGCACTCTATAACATGGGAGGTAAAAATGTCTGTTTTGGTCTATAATGTTGAAAGTGTCGCAGGAAGCAAAAAGACATTTTCTATTGGTTTTTTATAGAAAAGGTTTTGAACTTTTCCACCACCCAGAATAGGAAACAGATACAGAATGGGATGCACTGTTTTTAAAACCAGTGATTGATACCAAGCCCCTCCCCACTTCACTTAGCAGAATGAAATATGAAATCTTTAAGGTCATACACTTTGTACACCTTCTTTTCACACTGCTTCCACCTGGTAAATTGCTTAGGTCAATCAAAACTAAGACATCCAGATGTCATATATAATTTTTTCCAAAAATGGTAATGATAATGGATTTGCCAACTTGATCTTAAAATTCCATTAATGTCTAAGTATATTTCTGTTTAATTGCTTATTTGGGTGAGTTGCAATAAGACAACATAAGGGCAACAATTACTGATATCCTTATGTTGAAATACTGTTTATCAGTTGCAGTAATATAAAGTAAAAAGACTTCTTCTACTCACATTGAAAGTATATGAAATGCATGTTCTACTGTTAATGTAAACTGTTTTGGGATGAATAAAAAAATATTATAAAAAGAAGTGGCTGGCTGAATATGTAATGTTGATCGATTCTAGTAAGTGAAAAGTAAAGATATAATGCACATTATGTATGGGCACCCCAAAAGAGATTTTACATTAATACTTAGTTGAGCCTCCTTTTACAAATATAACAGCCTCTAGATGCCTCCTATAGCCTTTGATGAGTGTCTACATTCTGGATGGAGGTATTTTTGACTATTCTTCCATACAAAATCTCTCCAGTTCAGTTAAATTTGATTGCTGCCGAGCATGGACAGCCTGCTTCAAATCATCCCATAGATTTTCGATGATATTCAAGTCATGGGACTGTGATGGCCATTCCAGAACATTGCACTTCTCCCTCTCCATGAATGCCTTTGTAGATTTTGAACTGTGTTTTGGGTCATTGTCTTGTTAGAATATCCAACCCCTGCTTAACTTCAACTTTGTGACTGATGCCTGAACATTATCCTGAAGAATTTGTTGATATTGGATTGAATTCATCCGACCCTCGACTTTAACAAGGACTCCAGTCCCTGAACTAGCCACACAGCCCCACAGCATGATGGAACCTCCGCCAAATTTGACAGTAGGTATAGCAGGTGTTTTTCTTGGAATGCAGTGTTCTTCTTCCGCCATGCAAAGCACTTTTTGTTATGACCAAATAACTCAATTTTTGTCTCATCAGTAAAAAGCACTTTGTTCCAAAATGAATCTGGCTTCTCTAAATGAGCATTTGCATACAACAAGCAACTCTGTTTGTGGTGTGAGTGCAGAAAGGGCTTCTTTCTCATCAACCTGCCATACAGATGTTCTTTGTGCAAATTGCGCTGAATTGTAGAACAATGTACAGATACACCATATGCAGCAAGATGTTCTTGCAGGTCTTTGGAGGTGATCTGTGGATTGTCTGTACCCATTCTCACAATCCTGCACTTATGCTGCTCCTGTATTTTTCTTGGCCTGCCAGACCTGGGTTTAACAGCAACTGTGCCTGTGGCCTTCCATTTCCTGATTAAATTCGTTACAGTTGAAACCTCTGAGATAGCTTTTGTAGCCTTCCCCTAAACCATGAGACTGAACAATCTTTGTTTTCAGATCTTTTGAGAGTTGCTTTGAGGATCCCATGCTGTCACTCTTCAGAGGAGAGTCAAAGAGAAGCACAACTTGCAATTGACCACCTTAAGTACTTTTTCTCATGATTGGACACACCTGCCTGTGAAGTTCAAGGCTTAACAAGCTAATCCAACCAATTTGGTGTTGCAAGTAATCAGTATTGAGCAGTTACATGCATCCAAATCAGCAAAATTACAAGGGGACCCACATTTTTACACAGCCAGTTTTTCACATTTGATTTATGGCATACAACTAAATGCTGCTTCACTAAAAATCTTTATTCGGAAAAACACCCCAGTACTCAGATGTTCCTAGGAAATGAAAGACATGCTACTGTTATCTTTTTTGTTGAAAGTAGTGTAAATTATTATGCAGGCTGAGAGGGGTTCCCAAACTTGTTCATATGACTGTAGGCTACATGTGTTTGCTGAGCTTCGGGTTGCAATCTTATTTTTGAGGACAGGTAGAAGATATGTTTATTTTATGTTCTTATTTCTGTGTATGTATGGGAGGTACAGAAATACTAAAGCCAAAACATACACTTAGGATGAATTATTCTTTATGGATTGTGCAAGAATGATTTGTTTTACAATGTATTTATTTGTTTAAACGACGCCTTTAAGCAGAGCAACTTACAAAGCAAACTATGCAATGTACAATGAAAAATCTGTGCATATCGTAAATGAATGCCAAGTAAAGGATATCATTTTCCAAAGTTTCAGTGTGCGTGCAACCTGCGTGTACGCGCGGTATGTACATCTTTTCCAGCGCGACTCACCACCGCCCAGTCCACGCGCCGCGCGCTGTCTCGCGATGTCCCCGCCCGCGGGAGTTGGCAGCACGGCCTGTCCTTTCGCGCGCCACGGGCAGTTGGATTCGGAGAGCTAGAAGGAGTTTTTTTCCTGAATACGAGGAATCGGAGCCTGTATTGGGTGGGGGCGCTCTTCAAGGAGAACGGGACGGAGGAAGCATTACCCCCCCCCCCCCGGTGTATCCGTGTACGCTTCCAAACGCCTAGGGAAAGGATTTTTCAGGCACATTGGAATATAGATTGTGGGGGCTGTTATTATTATTTTCTTAAAGCCCACCCCCTTACGCGTTTGTCGGGGAGGGAGGAGGTGGATCACGCCGCCGCCATCTTTGGGATTCGTTTGCTGGAGAAGCTAGCGCTGCGGCCTGAGCAGTTTCGCTAGGAGGAGTTTACCCACGTTAGACATCTGTATCCCACTGCTTTATCCGGGTCGAAATCCTCCCAGTGAGGCGCTTAGACGAGCACGACGACGACGGTTTTATTTGCCCAGCTGTACTACACCCTGATTTCGCCGTCACTTTTTGTTGGCTTTTCCCTCCTCCTTCTTGGATACCTGGTTAACTTCATATCGTGTTAAACCTGGCCTCTGGTACGGGTGAGTATTTATTTTTGTGTACCATAACAGACGTATGTTATGGGACTAAGGCCTGTGTGGTGTTTAATGTGACAAGCTTCACTGTCGCGTCGCCTGAAACGACAAGCTGTGCGTTTTCGTTTTTAAAGGGTGGTGGTGGTGTTAGCGGCTGCGGGGCGGGGGTTGTGTACTCTCCGTGTTCTTAATGCAGTTGTTTTGGTGTGTCCCACATTCCATAATTTGGTGCATTGCAACAGTGCAGCCTCTGCGTACGTACGCGCGTGTCCGTGTCTCGCTCTGATAACCTTTCCATTTGAGTGAGGGTAGAGATTGTCAAATCAACACCAATTTTTAAACCAGTGCTAAAGTCACATTAACCATAGAAAACTACTCACATGTTGACGCTGGCATTATTACATCAAAATGCAAGCTGTTTTAAGAGGCTGCCATCTCCGCGCGATGCTTGGAGTGGATCTGACAGGGGGTGGGCGGTGGAGGGAGCGTGTGTGTGTATTTGGGGTGTGCATTAAAATAAAATAAGATCCATTTATAAGGATGGATTTGTTGCACTGGCTCGTGTAGATCAATTCTCGTGTGCTTCTGGTGTTTAATTGTACGCTATCTGACGCATTTTAATACGCTGAGATTCCTCCTACTTACATATACTATCGTTTACAAGTAGGCACAAGTGCCTCTTATTGAGGCCTATAAATTGTAGCCATTCTTTTAGATCCAAGAGTGTACTGCTGGCCGGAAACCTAGTACAGTTTAACTAGCAAACACTTTTTCTTTGCCATTTATGTAAATCCTGCATACACCTTAGGCTAACATTTGTCACATTCTTTCGATTTGTGATACATTGAGAATTTGGATCGACAGGATTATGGTTAATGTCTTATATTGACACCATAATGCTCAGGGTAGTACGTTGACTGTTTGGCACAGCAGTTGTGTGTCGCGAGTGGTACGGTGGCGTCACTCGCATGTGTCACCTCTTTCGTAGAAGCAGGGGTAAATCAAAATAACTAGGATTACACAGGTGAATTGATTATAGCTCCTCCTAGCAGGAAGTGATGTCGCCCTGCTCGGCTTTTGATTTGAGGAAGGATTTTTGCGAGCATCGAGTTCTGTTGCTATAGCTCATTCTTGTATTGGGAACACGTATATAGAAATTTCCCACGGTATTGCCTTCATGTTGGATTTACTTTTAAGTTCTAAATATCAAGTATTTATTTTTATTTTTATATATATATATATATATCTATATATATATTTTTAGGAATGTAAGGTAGCCTGCAATTGTTTTGAGTATATATGTTTGTACAAACGACATTTTACTAATATGAACTGTTTATCATAATGGGCTCAGCTAGCGATCTTATGTCTGTAGGAGTGACTTTTCCTTTATCACAAATGTGTTGCAGCAACAGCTGTTGTAATGTACCATGTCTTGACTCGTTTTGTTTTTTTAATTTGTCACATTTATTACTTCATTTTCAGTTATTCTTTATTTTATTCGTCATCTCTTACAATAGACACCAGCACAAGACACAGTAAAAGGAAAACTAGTATAAATCAGATTAACAATTTGTGGATTTGGGTCAATTTCAGAACCTTTCTGCATTCCTGTTTTGTAGAATTAATAAAACATTTTTTCTGGAATAACCTTTTCAGAGGCTTATTTGTTTTTCTTGGTTTAACTAATCACTTTTAAGTCCAGTAAAAGAAGTATGAAACTTTGCTTCTGAAAAAAATTTTTGGGGAAAAAAGGAAAAATATAGAAATTCTATCAGTGTAATGGAGTAGTCAATGTGTTAACATTAAGTAATTTGTTATGAAAAAAAGTAAGATCACACCGTGATTTCCAATAATATTGACTATTTAGACACTTCACTGAGAAGAAACAACTGGAGACTGGTGGAAGATTGTGGTAGCCAGGATCAGAATTGGACTGGGTTAGTCCTTTTGTAACTAATACTAAATCCATTACATGAAATAATTGCTCCATTTCCAAGTTCTGAATTTTGCCACTCTAAGTAGCAATAAATTTGGAGTGTACAGTTATTCAGTAGGGATTCACTGTGTGTTTTAATAAAAATGATGTGTGCTTATCATTGGGGATGATCCAATCAGGTGTTTTTAAGGCAATACCGAGCACTGATTTAATATTACTTGATTACCGTATTCTGATTCTTTTTTTTAACACCTTTAAAAAATGTTTTGCACTAAGCTCCTGCATAACCAGATGCATAGGAGCCTTGTGCCTTATTAAAGTGTATTTTTATAATTAAACTAATAGCCACAGATGTTAAATGTTAATTTTTATTAACAAAATGAAATTCTGTAGGCTTATGCTCAGTGACCATAAAATAGTAAAATTTCCTTAGAATACATACTAATAAAATATGTACAAAAATATGCATCCTTAATACACATGACATAAAAAAAATTAAAACACTTCTCCTAATTACATGCTGTCATATTGTTTTTCTGGAATGTATCTATCAAACAAGGCTTATTAAAAAAAGTAGTTTTCACCATTTCTCTAACAAACAATATATATATGCTCACATAATCAAATAATTGGTATTGGCAATTAAACATTGCTTAAATGTAAATATACCTGCAGTTATAGGTATTAATGATTGTTAAGTCATTAATTGCACTACAGCTTTTTTTTTTTTTTACTGTTAAAGTATACATTTACTATATTTATACAGGTATTTTTTTCCAGTGTATCTGTATCAGAATTCTTAAGGTGTAATTATAAAAATGGATTACCATTTTAATTATGCTGTACTTGTTTATTAACAAAACTTATACTGTATGACAGACAACAACAAATGAAGCGAGCAGGGGGCAAGGCCCCCTAATTAATAATATACTGAACAATTATAAAAGTAAAGTTGAATAAATCTGACTCTGCAGCTGGATGAATAAAAGGTAAACTTAGCGGAAATAGCCCAAAAGCTGGTAGAAAACTACATTTTGTACCTAATACTTGTATGCAAAATTTGGTTGACCTAAGTGAAAGTGTACATAAGTTATTGTGTTTACACACACAGACACATTTCCAAAAATAGTATTTTTGGACTCGGAAGTCTTGATATACATCAAAATCTCGAAGTGGAATTTTTGGAGGATTCCAGTACTTTCCCTATACCTCGTGTATGAGAAAGTGAGGGAGGTCTAAGGCTGGGTTTATACTTCACGTGACACATGCTGCAGCGAATACTCCTGCTATGCAAGTGTTGTACTGTTTATACTTGCACGTGTACTTTACGTAAATCTGGAGGAATCCACCAGGTGGTAGTGTGAGATATTATCACGGTTGGAACAGGTTCAGCTTCGCTGTGTTGTCAATTGCCTGGAACACCCATTAAATTCCGATGATACCTTACTGCAATATCTCTGAAAAGATGTTGAATGATTAAATCCAGTGTAACCAAATCTGCATATCTTTGGAAGGAAACCGGAGCACACTGAGGAAACCCAGTAGCAAAACACATAAACTCCAGGCAGGGAATATCAGCGACATGACTCCCTGCAAGACAGCAGCGCTAACGCTCCGCCGCTGTGTCATCCCCATGTATGTAATTATTAACAGTATTCATTATTTAAACAAAATTACCGATTTATCTGTAAAATGTAACATACATACTTTAATGAATTTCATCATGAAAGTGATATCAAGTATAAATCTAAGGATTCTAAAGAGTGTAGAGAGTTGGAATATTATACATTTAATGTGCTCAGTGTGGCGATCTATTGCTGTTTGCTGCCGCTGTCAGGACCGGAGGAAGCCCTAGAAAAAAAGACAACACAGAAGACGGCATGTGAGACTTTTAAAATGTATCGTGCCATTACAATCGGCAGCCATGATGCGGGCGCGTACGCATTCTGAGCGTGAAGTATAAACGAGCCCTAAAACATCAAGATTCATGAAAATCTATCGAATTTTTGGACAATTGCAATACTTTTCCTGTACTTGGTATACAAGAAATGAAAAAGAGTAAGGACTCGTTTATATTTCGCTCAACATATGTATGTGCACACATCATGGCTGCCACACGTTCCCAGCGTTCATTTGACGCGTCCTTTGAGCAGGTCCTCAGAAGTTGACATGTGCACGAGTTGCAGTGTCATCAAAAAGTCGGGGTGGGCCAGTGTGATAAAAGTTGGAATGTGATGTCAGAGTCTCTGGTTACTATCTACATGTGACAAAGTCTCTATGCGGCTCCTACGGGATCGATGTGCACTCTTCGATGTTTGATGAATGGTTCAATATGGTGAAGCAAAATGCCGACATACAGATGCATTCGTGGTGCTTTTATATTCAAACGTTGCGTATTCCCAATTGTAATGACACGATACATTTTAAAAGTCTCACATACCATCTTTTGTGCTGTCTTTTTTTGGGGCTTCCTCCTGTCTTGATGGCAAACAGCAATAGATCACCACATTGAATATGTTCTATGAGTGATATTCCAATTCTCTGCACATTTAGAGTCCTTAGATTTATACTTGATATCACTTTCATGATGAAATGCATTAAAGTATGTATGTTACATTTTACAGATAAATCGTTAATTTCATTTAAATAATGAATACTGTTGTTGATTACAGACATGGGGTGACACGGTGGCAGAGTGGTAGCGCTGCTGCCTCGCAGGGAGTCACGTCGCTGGTATTCCCTGCCTGGAGTTTACATGTTTTCCTGCTGGGTTTCCACAGTGTACTCCGGTTTCCTTCTAAAGATATGCAGATTTGGTGATACTAAAATGACGCTAGTGTATGTGAGTGCTTGTATTCACCTTGCAATGAGCCGATGCCCTGTCTAGGGATTGTTTCTGCCTCGTGCCCAATACTAGCTGGAATGGGCACATCCCTGGATTGATGGATTTAATCCTTAAACATCCTTTTCAGAGATATTGGGGTAAGGTGTCACTGGAATTTAATGGGTGTTCTAGGCAATTCGCAACACAGCGAAACCAAACCTGTGCTCACCGTGATAATATCTCGCACTGCCTCCTGGTGGATTATTCCAGATTTACATAAAATATGTGCGCATGTATAAACAGTAAAACGCTTGCGTAGCAGGAGCGTCTGCTGGAGCATGCCTCACATCGTGTGAAGTATAAATTTGGTCTAATGCTGGCTTAGTGACCATAATAGCTCTGGTAAAGGAGAACTGACACTAAATTAGCATAAAGTTTAGACGTGCTGTATCAGTGCATGATAATTGTGTATTAACTATAACTAGAAAAGCAGGGGCTGAAAAGATTGTTTTTTTTTTTGTGATCAGCTAATTTACTGATCACCAGTTGAGTCTTTTTTTTTTTTTTTTAGTCAAAATATGATGGTTTGGATCGACTGGAGCTACTCTATAGACTACTAAATTTATTTTTTAATATTTTCACAACTTGAATGTATTTATTAGTGATTTGAGAATCGATTGGGCAATTTTCATCCCAAGTAAATCGATCAGTGGTAGGTAAATTAGCCAAAAGAACTATTTTTACAGAATCTGCTTTTCTAAGCTTATGATAATTTAGTTTTAGTGCTCTTTTATTTTATGTATTACAGTACTTGAGGAATCACCCATGTTCTTTTGCTGCTGAATTTCCTGCTAAACAGAAAGCAAGGAGGCAGACTTTAGGAGAGGGAAGGCAGGAATATTGGCTTTAACATTAAAGAAAGTGGAGTGGTAAACCGAGAAAAGGAAATTTGAGGAGTCATCCTGTAAATGGAGAGAAGCAGTAGAGTGTAAGAAAACATAGGTGTGTTTTTTGGCAGAAAATAAAACAAAACAGAATTGTTGAGATCTTTTTATCATGTTATGTAATTAAAATGTACACTCCTTCTCTGTGTGTGGATGGTGAGTGAGCTTGTATTTAGTACAGCACCTCCATTTTCTAATTAGAAAAAGAACAGATAAGGAAGAATTTGCCATTGTTGCTTAGTAAAAAATAGCTTAAGATCCAAATATATTGATTTTAGATAGATACTTGTTGTGTAGATAGATATCACTTTATTTGTCCCCAGGAGTAAATTTATCTTTTAACAGAAGCTCAAATAAATAAATAATATTATGACAAATAGCCAACCCCTCTTGAATACACAACAGAATGACTCAAAGAAAGAAAACTTGTATCTTCTCTAAATCTGAACATTTTATTATAAGTGAGACTTTCATTATCATACGAATTTTTATTTTTTATGGCATGTGCATTATGGGTGAATATTTATGAACTTGTTTTATTGGTGTACAATGTGTTTTAACATTAGAACCATCACATGTTTTTTCAGTATTAAACCTCTAAGTGTTGCGTGAATTCTTTTGTTATCACTAGTGACACATGAGCTTAGCATGTTGATAGTACATCCGTTTTGCCCAACACCCAAAATCCACAGATAACCTAATAAAGCATTCATTGAGGTAAACATTATTGCTTTGCATACTTCTTGTATTGTGTGTGTGTGTGTGTATGTATGTATATATGTATAACTAGCAGAATACCCGCGCTTCGCAGCGGAGAAGTAGTGTGTTAAAGAAGTTATGAAAAAGAAAAGGAAATATTTTAAAAATAACGTAACATGATTGTTAATGTAATTGTTTTGTCATTGATATGAGTGTTGTTGTCATCTCTCTCTCTCTCTCTCTCTCTCTCTCTATATATATATATATATACAGTATATATATATATATATATATATATATATATATATATACACATAGCAAAATACCCGCGTTTGGCAGCAGAGAACTAAAAAGAAAAGGAAACATTTTAATAATAACGTAACATGATTGACAATATAATTGTTTTGTCATTGTCATGAGTGTTGCTGGCATATATATATATATATATATATACACTCACACACACACACACACACATATATAAACATATATATACACATCATATATATATATATATATATATATATATATATACACACACACACACACACACATATATACATATATACACACACACACATATATACATATATACTGTATATAAACATATATGTATATATATACAAATCTACATATATATATTAGGGGTGGGACTCGATTAAAAAAATTAATCCAATTAATTAGAGGCTGTGTAATAATTAATCTTGATTAATCGTATGTAATCGCACACAGGGCCGATCCTGGGTAGATGGCCGCCTTTGTGCGAATGTGGTTTCGCCGCCCTACGTACCTATTTTCTATTATGATATGACGGATATTACTATTACATGTACTACTTCAAACAGGATTAAGACGGTGTTAGGGTTAGAGTCGGGATGTATAAATAAAATTTAATTTCAAACGATTAGTTTTTATAAAAACTAAATAAAGAATCACAAAAATAAAAAAATCACATACATACATTAATTTATTAGTTAAACATCAAAGAATGATTCTCCTAGCTTTAACAGTAGCAAATTCATCTATTATGTTTAAATGATCCAGTTTTTCACAAATTTCAGATTCTATAGACAGAAGCACAACATCACTCAATCGTTGTTGCCCGATAGTGGAACGGAGATCATTTTTAATTATCTTGAGTTTTGAGAAGCTCCTTTCAGATGCTGCCACTGATACAGGCAACGTGAGAAAAATGCGTAATTCCAATGCAGAGATTCGGAAAACAAACCCGCTTTCACGTTTTGTCTTTCTCTCGGACATTCTACAAAATAGGTAGAATAAAGGGCTAATTCAAATATAATAATAATTTTGTAATAATCTTGGGCCTAATTCACACAAGTGACATATACACAATACACACTAATGTCATGTCAGTGTGCATTGGGCAATAAGTAAACATGTAAAAGTTTGTAATTTTTCTGAAATATTTCATTAACACTTTGAGCCCCACGTGCGCCACCGATGGTCATTTTAAATGTAAAAATACATTGCCGTTGAAAACGTGGGCTCAAAGTGTTAAAAAAATCTGTACATACTTTCTCAATGAAACAGCATATCATAATCATAACGTACGTTTGTGTAGAACCACGAGTCCTGAGCCTTTGTGTAGTCCAAACAAATAGAATCAAACCAAACCAAACCAGCCTAGATTAGAAAGCCGGCTTATTTAATCGTTCTAAGCGACAGGCAGCTCTGCACACAGTGACAAACAGTCAATTCAGAGATCGCCGCAGCCCCGCTGTCTTTTGCCGCTTCTCTTGACTCGCAATCCCGTTGAGGAACGTACGCGTCTCACATGAAATCTATCGCCTTCGCGACGCAACTATGAAACATGCAAGTTGAACGTTGACTAAGGGACTACACACATTTAGAGTTTTGGTCGCGCGTAGTAAACACATGGTAAGCAATGGAACCGTTCAGACAGAGCGTGCGATGAGCCGGCAACCATCAAAGGCTTTTGCGCCCGCTCGCGCGAGCAAATCGCTATGTATGTGGAGTCCCTAATAGGCATCAGCGCATCGACTACAATACACGCTACACGCAACTTTGTCAAACTTAGCTCACTGCAAACGCCGCCGCTGCTATAGTCGTCGGCCGCCCTCAGACTTTAAAATTCAAAGGCGGACAGCCGGCGGTCGCAGCGTCGCCGGCTGCTGCACGTCTCCTCAACGGCCGCCTTTGAGTTTGGCCGCCCACGTGCGGGGCACGTTTTTGCCCGTCGCCAGGATCGGCCCTGTCGCCCACTAAAACCCTTTTAAATTAAAAAAACACATTTGTGATTTGGGGCAAATTTATGTGTGCGATCAGGGCCGATCCTGGCGACGGGCAAAAACGTGCCCCGCACGTGGGCGGCCAAACTCAAAGGCGGCCGTTGAGGAGACGTGCAGCAGCCGGCGACGCTGCGACCGGCGGCTGTCCGCCTTTGAATTTTAAAGTCTGAGGG
>JANRMT010062814.1:65804913-65849801 GCA_026402145.1 Polypterus bichir lapradei
CATACGTCTCAAACTAAGGGGATGCGAGGTTAAAATAAATCGAGAAGCGCGCGTACATACTTAGTGAATCCCCACTCGGGAATCGAACCTCGGACGTGGCCGCTACAGGCGAATGCTCAACTATCGCGCCACGGCGTGTGGTTTATCTATTTGAGCGTAGCAGTGTAATTCGGTTTTTGTTCAGCACTCTTTGGAACTGTTGCTTTTTGTCTGCGCACTGCGTCAGTTCACGTGAGCCGCTGAATATGGTTTTATATGTCACTCGCTCGCTTCTAATTGCCTTCTTAATTATATAATGCATGTTTTCTGAAGCGCGTTTTGTAGCTCTTCCTGGCTTTCTACGTAATGCGTGATTACGTGAGAGGCGTGATGATGTCATACGAAACTCCGCCCGTCCAGCTGAACTCCATTACAGTAAATGGAGAAAAATAGCTTCTAGTTATGACCATTATGCGTAGAATTTCGAAATGAAACCTGCCCAACTTTTGTAAGTAAGCTGTAAGGAATGAGCCTGCCAAATTTCAGCCTTCTACCTACACGGGAAGTTGGAGAATTAGTGATGAGTCAGTCAGTCAGTGAGTGAGTCAGTGAGGGCTTTGCCTTTTATTAGTATAGATCATGTGATTAAATTTATATAAAGAGTCCGTATTTACAGTATTGACCCTCCTTCTTCATATCTTCTGCACTTCACTCTGGCATACTAGATATGAGATTACAAGCCAAATCCTGACTGATGGCAATACATTCTTGCCTTTTTAGTGCTCGGAGTTGATTACAATTTCTGGGCTTCTGCTTGTCCACCTGCTTTTTGAGACTTGACCACAGGTCCTCAGTGGGATTGATCTGGAGAGTCTCCTGGCCACGGGTCCAAACTTTCAATTTTATTATCACTGAGCTACTTCGTTTTCAGTTTTGCCTTGTGACATGGTGCTCCATCATGTTGGAAAATACTCAGATCATCATCAAATTGCACCTGGATTGTTGAGAGAAGTTGCTCTTGTAAGACGTTTTGATACCATTCTTTATTTATGGCAATGTTCTTTGGTAGAACTGTGAGTGGGCCCACTCTCTTGGATGACTATCAACCCCACACATGGATTGTCTCAGGACGCTTCACTATTGGCACAACACATGACTTATGGTGGCGTTTACCTTTTCCTCCACCGGACAATCCAGATGTCCAAAACAGTTGGAAGGAGGATTCCTCTGAAAAAATAATTTTGCACCAGTCTTCTGCTGTCCAATCCTTGTACTTCCTGCAGAATTCTAGTCTGTCCTTGATGTTTTTTTGAAAGAAGTGTCTCCTTTGCTGCCCTTCTTGACACAAGGCTGTTGTCCAAAAGTCTTTGCCTCACTATGTGTGCAGATGCACTCACACCCACTTGCTGTCAATACTAAGCAAGCTCTGTACCAGTGGCAACACAATTCTGTAGCGGACTCCTCAGGAGAAGACAATCCTGGCACTTAATGGACACTTTTAGCTGATCATTTTGAGCCAGGGTCAGAATAAGTGAAACTGGATTTTTATAATAAAGTTTTTATGTTAATGAAGCTCTTTACAATAAATTAATATGCATCTCATCACTCTGCACGATAACATAAAGCAATGTGAATTGCCACCACAAAAACTAAAGCCGCAAATTTTGCAAAGCACAAAATGTGTCTCGCTGCCAAAGTTTTTGGCCACTACTGTAGACTTTTGTTGCTCAATTGGAAGAATCTCAACTCACCTCTTTTGAGTCAGAGGGTAACTTGATGTTTACCTCAGTGTTTGCATGAATGTGTCCTGTAATGGATTGTCATATAGACTTATAGTAATCAATATGTGATGTTAGCAGGGCTGTGGAGTTGGTAGATAAATCCTTCGATTCCGGCTCCTTAGCTTCTAACTACGACTCCGTCTCCTCTGTATTCAATATGCTAATGTCTTTTCCATGTTGATTGAAGGAAGGCAACGTACACGTCATTTAACCACAGAACTACTAGCCAGGTAGCTGACTCTCTATCGTATTGGCCAGTTTAAAGAAAAGACAAGAACCCCTGAATACACATTAGCCACATGCCTACACCTACATCATTACACTTGTTTACACTCAAATGAACTTATTAAACACATTATATCTCTCTATTATATAAAAAAAAAAAAAAAAAAAATCTTGGCAGGGAGACGAGATGTGATCTTCTCGGAAGACACTTTGACATCCTGCGAGACAAGGCAGTGAGATTGAAGGACAGCTGCTGTACAGGCTTTTAAATGATCGACGTGCAGCGTGACAACCAGAACACATACCTCGGCAGCAGGTGATCCGTCCACACCTTCTTAGCGTGCATTCAGCTCACAACGCGAGCAGGAGAGACACGGAGTGGCAGGAGTGTAGCGCGCCTCCTGTGGGGTGGAGTGAAGCGAACGAGACCTGATCATCTCGGAGAGATACTTTGACGACATACGAGACTAGACATTACAACCTTAGATAGCAAAAACCCATGGGACGGTGGCTTTTGCATGTCACACCCTACTTACAAACAATTTAAAACAAGTTCACGGACATCTAACCTAGCAGTTGTTGGACTTCTTTTGGCAGACGCACTTCATGTGCTCCCAGCTCTTAAAACAATGACAAGCGGAACACACAGCTCGCCAGCAGATGATCCAAGCGCATCTCCTTAGCGTGCGTTCAGAGCAACTCTCTCTATACCACCCCCACTCCATAACGCGAAGAGCGGAGAAACGAAGTGGCAAAAGTACAGCTGCTGTACAGGCTTTTAAATGATTGCCGTACAGCGCGACAAGCAGAACATGCAGCTCGCCAGCAGCAGCACCAACAGTTAAAAACTTTTTTTTTTTTAAAATAGCTGATCCGACCGCATCTCCTTAGTGTGCAATCAACCCCCAAATTCACAATGCGAGCAGCATTATACGTCCCGCAAGAAAGAGATTGAACCATGCCCAGGGCAGGAAATAAAGGACAAATATTGTTTTCACAAGAGTTTTAAAGTAAAAGTGAAAATAATGCATATGTAACAATTACCATGAAAATAATCTCTTTAAATTGTTTATCCAGTAAATCAAACCCAGGGGTTTGGCAAGGGAAGCGAGCAGGGGGCAGAGCCCCCTAGTCTGGAATAAAATGAAAACACTTTTTGTAATGTACCATAACCCAGATTACAATATGTGAATGTGAGGTTGTAAAATAGCTCAGCTGAACTTCACACTAGTAGTAACACAACTATGCACTGGACTTTATTCTTACATTAGAGAAGTACATAATTATGACTATTGTTTGTGAAATGGGACAATTGAACTTGCTGTATTTTTTTTTTCATTACAATTTAAATTTATTATGAGTCGGTGTCAGTACATTTTTTATGACTCCGGGTACCCAAAATTGTCACTGACTCTGATTCCTTGACTCCGACTCCACAGCCCTGGATGTTACCAGAGCGTGTACAAAAGTAGCAGTACTGCTAGGTATGAGGAATGGCTGGAGAGAATTTATATTGCAAAGGTAAAAATATGCAGACTGGATAATAGTTTTAATATAAACTTTGAAAGATTGAGTGCCGTTGAGGACGACACCCAAACTCTTAATCTGAGGGGACGTAAAACTATAGAACCATCAGTTGTCAAGGAAAAACGTGAAAGGTTTGACAAGAGTAGATTTAGTGCCAATGAGGAGAACCTCAGTCTTATCATTATTATGTTTGAGAAAACTAGAAGAGAACCAGGTTTTTATTTCATTCAGGCAGTCAGAAAGGATGAGGAAAGGAAGGGCAGAATTGGGCTTGATAGATAAATACAGCTGGGTGTTTTCAGCATAGCAATGAAATTGAATACAGAATATATTGCCAGCTGGTAGAACAGCCTTGGGGAAGGCTGAGGTCTAAAATTCTTGAGTTTAACAAACTTAGTACGACTGGAAAGATATGATGCAAAACAAGTGTAAGAAATATCACAGCTTCCAATGGAAACTAATCTGTCTAACAAAATACTATGGGAGACCGTATTAAACACTGCACTCATGGCAAGCAACACCAAAATGGTCAGCCACTCAGAGTTAGTGGCCATTAGCAAATTATTAGTCATTTTAACCAATGCAGTCTATGTACTATGGAAAAGATGAAATTAGGGTTAATAGATAGATCATTTATCAGTAAGATGCTCTTGCACATGTGCTGCAACTGTTTTTTAAAAGTACTTTAGATAAAAATGGCAGATAGAAGTAGACATTTAGGTGGTTTTTCTTTGAATTCCTGAATATTTGTGGTGTTTGCTTAGTCTGAGACACGTTGTCTAGGCTTTACATTGATATTTTGATACCATATGCAAATGAATGTAATTTTTAAGCCTTTAAAGCCACTCATTGGAAATATAATTTTAATGCCTTTGACTTACTTTTTACTATTGCTGGTATTTTTTCCCCTCTTTAGCACTAGTATCCCAAACTGTTTTGGACAGATGGGTGGAGGCAGTTTGCACACTGACAAATATGTGCTAAGAAATGCATGTAGGAAAAATGTGTGCAATGACAAATGTATGCATAGGCTTGTCTGTCCATCTTGGACAGTTGCTGCAGAGTAAGGTCCATATATTTAATTTGCCTGTACTGGACAATTACAATGATCGTGAAAAGGTTACTATGTGTATTAAAATGTTATTAACTTTAATTTTTGTACCTGGTGAGGACATCAGCTATTTATAAAAAGCTTGTGGATACTTCCCCTCTGGATCAGGAGTTGTTCAGTTTACGTGGGAGTAATAAACCTCTATATCTTGAAAAGCAAATAAAATTTTTTTATGGTATAAATTAAAAAAATAAAAAAAATACTAATATGCCAAAAATTAGTCAAAGACGCAGACAAACTTAAAACACTATCACAAAACATGCTCCTGTGCAAAAGCAAACAGGAATTAATATCAGTGTATTAGTGTCTTAAAAGTTAATATTTTTGTGTATGGGCTTGAACTGTGTGTAATAATCTATACTAATAAATGGCAAAGCACTCACTCACTCACGTACGTATTGTGGAAGGCTGAAATTTGGCAGGTTCATTCCTTACAGCTTCCTCACAAAAGTTAAGCAGGTTTAATTTCTAAATTCTATGCGTAACGGTCATAACTGAATCCTACTTACGTACATATATATGTCCATAGCCTGCAGCTCGGTCGCCGTGTGAGGCGGTGTTGCGACCCCCATCACCACGCCTCCCACGTAGTTGGCTGCCTGCTTATATTGCGTCCCTCATCCCCACGCCTCCCACATAAGGCCGTCCGTCCGTCAGCAGCAATCCAAGCTGTGAGAAAACATTAAAAAGGAGGCGTGTCAGACGACGTGGTACACTTTCTGATGCAGCTAGACGGAAACAAATTCGTGACCCTGCCGCCAAATACTCGCAGAAAAATCCACAAGTTAATAGACAAGCTGTCGCTAAATACTTGCGGGCTAATCCATAAGTTCATAGAGACTCTGTCGCTAAATACTCGCAGGCAGTTCCACAAGTTCTTAGACACGCTGCCGCTAAATATTCGCATTCATATCCACAAGATAATGCCGGGAATGCCTGTTAAACATCTTAGATTCACGAGTAGCGATTTGGGTGGTGAGATGTCTATCGAGGTGATCACCATCGATCAAAGAACTGTCACTTACCGAGTGGTTTCCATGCCCGGAGATGCCGCCTGCCTTTTCCATTCTCTGTGTTACATATTGCACGGCCATATCAGGCTCAATCTTGATATCTGGAGGAACATTGTGACTTATGTATTGAATGACTGGGACAGGTTCAAGGTGTGGACTGATGACGGTACAGGAGATAATTATACTACACAGGGGCACTATAAGAGTGAAATGCTTAAGCCCTTCACCTATGCTTCTGCATGTGAGTTGATGGCTGCCGCTGAATTGTTCGGTGGTCACTTTCAAGTGTACCGAAATGGCCAAATATTTTACACCTTTGGACAACCGCCAATGCCTCTTAAACATCTTAGATTCACAGGTGACGATTTCAGTAGTGGACACTTTGATGTTTATGAATGTTTAAACTCTGAAAAGCTGGATGCGAAGTTATCGATGAAGCCGGTTGTATGCTTACAACGCTTGACAGATGCCAAATGTCACTTCAACACAAGTCCTGCAAATACTAACGTAATTGAAACAAACCATGAAACTCAAACTGATTATGATAGCAGCAATCCAAGCTGTGAGAAAACAGTAAAAAGGAGGCGTGTCAGACATCGTGGTATATTTTCTGATGTAGTTAGACAGAAACAACTTTGTGATGCTGCCGCCAAATACTCGCAGGCAAATCCACAAGTTCATAGAGATGCTGTCGCTAAATACTCTCAGAAAAATCCACAAGTTAATAGACATGCTGTCGCTAAATACTCGCAGGCAAATCCACAACTTCATAGAGACGCTGCCGCTAAATATTCGCAGGCAAATCCACAAGTTAATACCGGGAATGCCTGTTAAACATCTTAGATTCACGAGTAGCAATTTGGGTAGTGAACACTTCGATGAATGAAACCTGTTATCTTTACAACGGTTGACACGGAATGTAACTTGAACACAACACGTCCACCAAATATGAACCTGATTGAATGAAATAATGATAATCAAATCCTTGATGACAGCAACACTCATAACAGTGACAAAATAATTACATTGACAATCATGTTACGTTATTTTTAAAATGTTTCCTTTTTCTTTTTCATAATTTCTTTAACACACTACTTCTCTGCTGCGAAGCGCAGGCATTTTGCTAGTTGAAACTACCTCCCTCTTAAGAATATTCCACAAAATGATGTGCTACTCACCCTGAGTTGATGCTGAATCTGGTTCCCTGTAGCTCTGCATTGGAATAAGCAAGTTTTGCAGTGTGCATGTTTAAATTTAGCAATATCTATACTAATAAAAGGCAAAGCCCTCACTGACTGACTGATTGACTCACTCACTCACTCACTCTCCAACTTCCCGTGTAGGTAGAAGGCTGAAATTTGGCAGGCTTATTCCTTACAGCTCACTTACAAAAGTTAAGCAGGTTTCATTTCGAAATTCTACACGTAACGGTCATAACGATCGATAACGGTCGACAACGTCCGCCATGTTGAACTTTCTTATTCATGGCACCATCTTCACGAAATTTGATAGGCGGCTTCCCTGCACTAACCGAAACCGATGTATGTACTTATTTCGATGGTATGACGCCACTGTCGGCCGCCATATTGAACTTTCCAACGTCACTAATTTTCCAACTTCCCGTGTAGGTAGAAGGCTGACCCCATCTTCACGAAATTTGGTAGGTGGCTTCCCTGCGTTAACCAAAACCGATGTACGTACTTATTTCGGTGGTATGACGCCACTGTCAACTGCCATATTGAATTTTCCAAACATCACTAATTCTCCAACTTCCCGTGTAGGTAGAAGGCTGAAATTTGGCAGGGTCATTCCTTATAGCTTACTTACAAAAGTTAAGCAGGTTTCATTTCGAAATTCTACGCGTAACGGTCAACAATGTCCGCCATGTTGAACTTTCTTATTCATGGCCCCATCTTCACGAAATTTGGTAGGCAGCTTCCCTACGCTAACCGAAACCAATGTACATACTTATTTCGGTGGTGTGACGCCACTGTCAGCTGCCATATTGAACTTTCCAACGTCACTAATTCTCCAACTTCCCGTGTAGGTAGAAGGCTGAAATTTGGTACTTATTTCGGTGATATGATGCCACTTTCGGCCTTCATATTGAACTTTTCAACGGTCTTTGTTACTTATGGGCCCATCTTCAAGAAATTTGGTACGCGGATTCCCAACGCTAACTGAATCCTACTTACGTACATATATACGTCCATAGCCTGCAGCTCGGTCACCGTGTGAGGCAGCGTTGGGTCCCCCATCCCAACGCCTCCCACGTTGTTGGCTGCCTGCCTATATAAGGCCGTCTGTCGCTCCAGTCTCTACATTCCCTTCCTTGCTTTGCCACGGTATTCACGTCTCCCTGCTGATAACTACAGCCTTTTTATTTAATCCACGGCTTCTCCGCTGTTTTATTGTTCATTTATTACGATTATAGTTATTGTATAGGTATTTTAGACTTACTTTACATTGTTCAGGTACCCATTTCCTTTATCATTCCAACCGTACCCCCATTAACATGTCTATCGAGGTGATCACCATCGATCAAAGAACTGTCACTTACCAAGTGGTTTCCATGCCCGGAGATGGCACCTGCCTTTTCCATTCTCTTTGTTACATATTGCACGGCCATATCAGGCTCACTCTTGATATCCGGAGGAACATTGTGTCTTATGTATTGAATGACTGGGACAGGTTCAAGGTGTGGACTGATGACGGTACAGGAGATAATTATACTACACAGGAGCACTAGAAGAGTGAAATGCTTAAGTGTACCGAAATGGCCAAATATTTTACACCTTTGGACAACCGCCAGTGCCTCTTAAACATCTTAGATTCACAGGTGACAATTTCAGTAGTGGACACTTTGATGTTTATGAATGTTTAAACTCTCAAAAGCTGGATGTGAAGTTATCAATGAAACTGGTTGTATGCTTACAACGCTTGACAGATGCCGAATGTCTCTTCAACACAAGTCCTACAAATACTGTCGTAATTGAAACAAACAATTAAACTCAAACCGATTATGACAGCAGCAATCCAAGCTGTGAGATTTGAGACAAGATTACTGTTCACATGGCCAACTGTACGTTGCATGCTCAAGAGTAAGCTCAGCGCACAGCTTGGTCATATTACAACCGGAGGGCCGAACTTACAACGTGGTATGCAAAGAGATCCTTAACAAATAATTATTGGTATATTTTGCCTCAGTTTAAAAGGTTTAATTTTCTTCTTAATAAAAATTTTAATGCAGTACTTCGCTGCTGCGAAGCGCGGGTATTTTGCTAGTAATCAATACAATAGTAAACAATAATCTAATCCTCCACTCCCAGCAGCTTCGTTACACTTCCACCCAACGCCGGCTTGGTCTGCTGGCGTTTCCCATAGTCCTTTTATACTTCGTGACCCGGAAGTATTTCTTCTCTGGGTCACTATCAAATCTTCATTTATTAATCGTCCCGGAAGTGCTGCGGGCTTCCGTCCTCGTGACCCCGAAGCACTTCTGGGTTGATGTCCTCATATCTCCCTGAATCTTGGTGAGCTCCCCCTGGCGGCACCCACGGTACCCAACAGGGCTGAGGATATGGACTCCGTGTCCCCTGCTGCCCTGCGGGAACCCGAGGAGCCATTTCCATCCAGGGGTGCTGCCATCTAGCGTTCCTTGGGATGTAGTGTCTTGAAAAGGCTGTTTTTCTTGGTTGAAAGACGTATGGGCCATCACAATTGATAAACGCGTGACCACACCCCCGGCGTTGACTGTGGAGCTGGCATTTTAATCTTGGACATACTTTTCCATATCTCTTTACATAGTTCTTCCTTCCACTAGCGATCTCGCCGCTGCAGACACCGTACAATCTCCTGCTCCATAGCTTGTAGCTGGGCAGAGAAGTTGTCTTTAAGCTCTGTATCCACATACACGTGGAGCCCCTCTTCGTGAGATATTGTACTCTCTGCCACAGATGTTATTCTCTCGTCTAGAGCATCGAGACGTTCTGAAACAGTAGCGAGTAACTGCGGATTGCCATCGACGTCGTCCTCGTCCTGTACAGGTGGATACTCCAGATACATGGACTGCAACAGACTAGATAGCTCATGGCCTCCTGTAGGAGTACTGAACGTGACGTGGCGGCTTCGGGCTACCGGGTCCTTACACAGCAATATCCCTCCTCTTTTCTTTTCTCTCCTTAAAACGGTGCGATTTATGCAAATCACTCCTCTAAAGAAAACAGTAAAACTTGAATTTCCACCTCTGGGGCACCGCTGTCAATCTCCATATGAGAGAATCATCCCCACAACACCCGATCGGCAGCAGAAAACATATATTTATGTGGCAGCGCTTCAACACCAGACATATGCTTGATGATTCCTTATCTGATTTACATAGATATAAATTAGCAGTTTTCAGTTGACTTAACCTATTTGTATGACATGAATGAATGAGTGGATGATTGGTTGGTAGGGTTCAGAAGGTAAAGAGGGAGGTACTTATGAAAATGTGGTTGAGTGGGGTTGGGCGTTAAGCTGAGGTTAGCGCATTCTCTGCCCAAAGAGTGTTTGCATCAAACCTGTTTGATGACTCCAATGTATGGTATTGTAACATTCTCCAGATTCGCTAGTCTTACAGCAAGTACAGTCTTTCTATTATAAAGGAAAATCTTGTGACGAGACATAATCTTCAGAGAGACACTTTAACTTCCCGCGACACAGTCAAGTCACGTCATACTGACACCCATGGCAATTCACATCCTACTTACAAACATCAAATAAGATCACGGTCATCTAACCTCTCAGTTGTTGCCCCGCCCTGCTTACAACCATTTTCAAACAAGATCACGGTCATCTACAAAGCGAGGAAGTAAGAGCAGCTCTAAAACAATTGATAAGTTAAAGATGACACACGACACGGTCAAGTCACGTCATACTGACATCTGTTGGAAGCATGTTCCCGTGAGACGGTGACCTAGGCAAGGAAAGTAATAATCACTCCGGAACAAGTGGAATTGAAAACCGTGCAGGTCCAAACAGGGGTCTGAAATAAATGACAAATAGTAAAAAACACAGTAGAACTTCATAAAGATGTTCAAATACAGTGGAGCCTCGGTTCACGAACGTCTTGGAACACGTACAAATCGGTTTATGACCAAAAAGTTCTCCAAAGTTTTGCATCTATTCATGACCACAGACTCGGTATACGAACAAGCCAGTTTCCCTTTCGGTTTGTGCGCGCCGATGATTTCCGCAAGTGTTCAGTCTTTCCCTATGCATGAGAGAGAGAGAGAGAGAGACACGAAAGACAGACGCATCTGAAAGACACGCGCACACGCGAGAGTGAGACGGCTAGACGCATAAGGCTTGCTTTTAAAGAGACAGATCAGAGCATTGTTTTAACCTTGTTGTATTTAATGAAGACTTTTTTCTATTGGATTTTAAACTCCACTTCACTTCTGTTTACAACGATCGGTTCGTAGCTTGCATTGTTGCAATGTTACTTTTCTTGGTGGTTTATTAAATTACGGAATTTTGAAATGTTCATTTTTTTCCCTGTGCTTAAAACTCATTAAAAAAAAAAAGTGTTTTTAACAAACGGTTCGTAGCGCTACAGCGCAAACTCTTGCAGTGTTTGTTTTCTCTGTTGTTCAAGGTTTTCTCAGTGTTATTCAGTGTTTTTACATTTAGTTTACTATTACACTGTGCATTTTATGGTATAATTAACTATATGTGTGCTTAAAAAATCTTAAAAAAAATATATTTACATACCGTTCGTACGGTCTGGAACAGATTAATTGTATTTACATACAGTCCTATGGGGGAAATTACTTCGGTTCACGACCAAATCGGTTTACGACCAGAGTTTTGGAACGAATTATGGTCATGAACCGAGGTGCCACTGTATGTTGGCACCATACACATGCACAGCAGGTTACAGATTATGAAAGTAGTGGAATTCGAAAGGCCTTGGCACGATACACACGCAGAGCAACATAAAAAATATGATAGTACTACAATTCGATGGCGTCACAAAACAGAGTACAGATCGCATTTGCGCAAACAAAAGGAAATTATTACTAGGTGAAATAACGGAACAGCAAAATGAGATTGAATATATGCACATAGGTGATATGTTGGAAGTATGTAGATATTGTAAGGCTTAGTTAATACTTTGTTTTAATAAATAGTGCTTTAGTTTTTTGTAATACGTTTAATCCTTATTTAAAATCTTTACTCTGCAATTTCTCTTTGTGATTTGGTGTGTTACAAAGCTAAACTATTGTCTGCACAAGGAAGATTGGCACTTTTGAATAATTGGAGATTGATTTGCAAAGAAAGTCATGGAAACTATACTAATTTTTTTGCTTTTGTGTGTATACTTTTTCCTCCCTTAGGTGCCCATGCTGAATAAGCCTCGCTTCTGCAGATGAGTCATTCATTGGGTTGGCAGCTTAAACGCGCGTCCAGATAGTTGGTCGGCTCTGCTCTGCTCGGTAAGGAGGATGCCGTCCACCAACCGAGCAGGGAGCCTCAAGGACCCAGAAATTGCAGAACTTTTCTTTAAGGAGGATCCAGAGAAACTTTTCACAGATCTGAGAGAGATTGGCCATGGCAGCTTTGGAGCAGTTTATTTTGTAAGTATATCATGCCTTTGAACCAGTAACAACGACGTTTGTTTATATAGAATATTTTCATACAAAATCTTTAGTTAAAATACTTTGTAAGATATTAACAAATACAAATTGCAATGCTGCTAAATATACATTTTTGTTGACTGGAGAATTGTGATTTTAAGAGGTGAGTGAAATAGTATTGCTATAGTAAAATTGATGCTGGGAAAATTAATTATTATAATTGCTTGTACAGTACATGAATGACAGAATAAATGATGACTAGGATTTCATGAAATCCTTCATACTGTTGAGGATCCGGCGATAGTTTTGAGTAGTGCTAATGTGGTTATTCGATATAATTGACTAATAATCTAATTGTATAGTATTTACTTAATCGGCTAATTGTCCCATCCACTCCCCCAAATTGCATGATTGTGTTTGATGCTCTTTTTTGAGCAGGGGAGTAATTGAGGCAGCTGCACCTGATTCTGATTAGAAAGGTCACTCTCAGTATCAGAAAAGGGTCTCCTCTGTGTGGTAGTATTTCACAAGGAGAGCTTAGCAGAATGATTGTTCACTGTGTAAAACACTGATAACACCTGGAGTAAATACTAGGGGTGCACGATTCAGAAAATCTAACAATTATTCGATTTCGATTCTTGGGCTCACGATTCGATTCAAAACGATTCTTGATTCAAAACGTTATTATTGTTTTTTATTTTCCATCAGTCTGATACAAAATACAGCCCTGAGATAATAGTTGAAGTCACATTACAAAAATATAAACTGTTGCAAATATAAACTGCAAACTTTCAACTTAAGTTAAACAATTTATATTGACACTTTAAATAAAAGTAGATTAAATAAAACCAAATAAGAGCTGCTATAGCTGGTTGTAAAGTGCCATTATCAGAATAAATAAAAATGCTGCTACATTGGGCTGTAAAGTGCTGTAACAAGTGTAACATCCAAAATATTAATTAATTGTGAACATTTTCTTTTTACCTAAACCGTTTCCATTTCAGCAGACAACAGTTTTTGAACTGTGATAACTACAGTCAAACTGACAACAGATCAGAATATATTAGATTAGATTCAGGTGTATGCACATTAGTGAGTTTAAAGTCCACCATCTGCTGGAATGTAAATGTTCTTTTGTAGAAACAGAAGCTGGTCTACATGTTCTGGAGTGAGCATGCTCCGCTGTGCAGTTACTATGTCCCCAGCAGTTGAGAATACCCTCTCTGCTGCAACACTAGTACCAGGAATGCATATGGAGCATTTAGCCAGTTTTGCAAGGAAGGGAAAGACAGTCTCCTGAGACCTCCACCAACTTAGGGGGTCTTCTGAGAGTGACAATGAGGGAGTTTCCAAATACTTCTTCATCTCTTCCTCAGCTCTGGTGCCAGCAGATTTAGGAACAACTCTGACAATAGTGAAAGTCTTGCCCAGTAAATTCAGCAGGGAAGTATTTCTTTTTTTGGGAACAGGGGGGCCTTCATCATCCAGCACTTCATTTGGGATGTCTGGCTCCTCATTCTGCATTAATGCACCATAAAAGAAAACAAAAACGCAATCAACCAACCTTTATCTTTCAATTAGAAATTCAGTGCTACATGTCAATGGTAATTTCACAACCATACACACTGTGTACGTGGTTTTGCTAATAGCATATTGTCATGCCACTGTCATGCAACTAGTGTTTTTCACTTTTACTATTAAGGAATATAATAAATTACCTCAAATGCTGCCGCTTCAGCAATCACCTTAGAGTGTATGTCCTTTTACTCATCCTGAGAGAGAAAGGGCAGTGTTTTGAACCTGGGATCCAGGCTTGAAGATATGTGGAGCATATTTTTCTCTGTCACACTCCTGTATCTCTTGGCCAGATCTTCGTGAATTGCCTGTTTGATTTCCGAGTGCTGTTTCACCACAGAATCCTGCTTTTGTTTCGTGAAATAGCTGCGCATGTAGTGGGGCTATCACAGACAATGTCGGCGTGGCTTCTTCAGACATTATGTTTGTTGACTCTTTTAATGGCTTGAGGGCTGCAGCAACAATTTCTGCGCTGGCGACGTCAGTTTCGTCTAGTGTGCAGATGCCGGCTCCACATTTTCTTACCTCAGCAGATAGAAGCACAGCGCAAATGGCTGCTTGTTGCTCCAGGAATCTATCGATCATGTCGAACGCACTATTCCATTGTGTAGCCACGTCTGTTGTCAACTTGTGCGGTGCCAGCTCCAGAAGTTTCTGTTTCTGTTTAAAGACATGATTTGTGGTGGCACTGTGATGAAAAAATCCGGTAATTCTCTGAATTTACCCCAGCAGACGTGAAACAGACGGCAGCTTCAGAGCTCTCTGTGCCGCGAGGTTGATGGTATGTGCGAAACATTTAACGTGTTGAAAGTTTCCCAGCTGTGCAGCAGCTAGCATGTTAGCAGCATTATCGGTAACAATTGCCAGGTCAGTGGTTGTGAGCTGCCATTCATGTGCGACAGACTGAATGTTCTCCTTTATATGTGCAGCTCTGTGGCTTTCATTTATTGCTGTAGTTTGTAAAACTCGCGACTCAAGCTCCTAGTTGTCTGTAATATGGTGAGCGGTAAAGGTTACATACGACTGGACTGCCCTCTATGTCCATGCATCGCATGTTAAAGCTACTCTTGTTGCTTTCTTCAACGCTTCCGCTACTTTTTTCTTCATCTCTTCGTATAACAGAGGTATCGCTTTTTCAGCAAAAAGCCGACGGCTTGGTATAGCGTATTTAGGCTCAACTGTTTTCAGCATGTACCGAAAGCCTTCATTTTCAACAACGCTGTAGGTACGCAGATCTTTGCATATAAAACAGGCTATGGATTGAGTTATTTTCTTCGCCCGTTCAGAGTTGGTTGCAAGTTTGCAACATTGATGCAGAGTGTGTTGGTCTCCTGGAATGTTTCTTACTTTTGGCTGAACTTCGTTTGCATCCTCTGGATGACGTGCCATGTGAGTCCTGAGGTTCGTAGTGTTTCCAAAATATTTGATTTTAGCTTTACAATGATGTAAATGACATGAGTTTTATCAATCTCTTTCTTGCCATCGATGTTGTAGAATCCAAAATGTGTCCAAACGTCTGCCTTAAATGAGGACGGGGCAGGTTGAATATTCTTTTCCACTGCATTTTCCATGGCTCGTCCATCGAATGCTTGCGCGTGCGCACACTCACTTTCTTCTTACACCAAGGATTACTATCTGAACAGAAACTAGCGCCATCTATAGGATTGACAAATTCCTATCCGGAAAAATTAGTTAAACTCACGCCATTATAAAATGGGAAATATGAATCGATTTTGTGTCCTGTATGACTCGATTTTGAATCGGTAGAGATAAAATTGCGATTCTTTTGCAAATCGATTTTTTTGCACACCCTAGTAAATACTCAACTGTAGTTTAGGACAAGACAGTAGTACTATAAGTAAAGCATTTTCACTCACTTAGATATCCAGTAGTAGTTGTTTTAGAAACATGAGGCTGATTATGTTGAGAATTTCATGTTAATGACTAACTTTGGGTCAAAGTTAGAGACATGTTATTTATTCAGGTAGGATAGTTAAATACAGTTGGTTAATTTTCTAAATAAACCTGTGAGTTGCTACCTTTATCACTTTCAAATGCACTTAAATAAAATAATGTTTCAGTACACATGGTAGCTAAATAGGTACAACTGCTCTGTTAAATGCACTTGCTAGCTTTATTTCAGGTACAGTTAATTGTCATCACATATACTTATGCCAGGGCTGGCAGCTTTAACTTTTTAACGGTCATCTGTGGATCAGAAACAAAGGTGCTTATGAGCAATATAATCCTATGTAAAAATGGTAGCTTTATTAAGTTATGTATTTTATCCAGAGAGTGTAAGTAAATTAAATCAAAAACTATCATGCTGCCATGTGCGCAGACTAATACAGGTCTAGTGAAACCCTGGTCCTGACTCTCATGTTAAAAAGTCTAAAAATCAGCAGTTCTGAAGTTAATTGGTTCTGTGCTCTTTTAGCCTTCTGTTTAAATCAGCAAGGATGAAGCTGAAGACAAAACCACTACCCCCATCTTGCTGGAAAGAAGCACCCTTAGAGAGTAAAATGTAGAGTTACACTGAATGCCCCATATTAAGTGTGAAGGTTTTCTCCAACCTCAACTATTGCGTTCTTTCATCTGATGAAAAGAGTACATTATTTAGCAGAATAACTATTCTGAGTGAAATCATTTATGTGTAGTGCAGAACGTCCGTTTGCTACAATAGCAAATAACAGCATTTTTAACAGTTTAATGAATGTGCATGTTACACTAATGTGGTAACTTTATTAAATATCAAGTAGATTGGCTTTTTAAAAAAATGAAGCATTGTTAACAGGGATACTCTGATCATGTTTTTTAAGACTGATACTGGTCACCAATTTCATGTTATTGGATTAGCCAATTCTGATTTTTTTTTTTCTCTAAAAAAATAAAATCTCAATTTATTTTACACTAGTCTTCTGCAGCCCTTTTGGACTTAGGAAAATAATGTAGCTTCTACATTCAAAATGTCTATGAATAAGCATCTATGTACATCTCAATTTAAGATCAGCTTTTAGAAATACATGTGTAATGAGTTTTGTAGGTAATTTACACAATATTTATGTAATAGATAATATTGATTATATTTAAGCTAAGACAGAAAATGTTTATATACTTGGAAGTTTTTCTGTTTTCTGTTAATTTTTGTGGAATGCCTTATGCCATCTTTAGTTTTCCATTTTTTGGGATTTTTTTTTTCCAGAGATATTTTCTTGCCTTCTTCAGTTGTGTCTATTTGGTGCAGTTTACTTATAACTAAGTGCCTTAAATAGTGGCCTCCTTAACACTAGAATTACCAGAGTCTAAAAAAACTTGTAGATCCGGCCCACCTTAAAACCGTTCTCACCTCTCTGCCACCGTCTTTTGTCTTCTAAATGTGCCGATTAAGACGAGCAGCAAGCAGCCGGCTATTCCACCCCCCACCGTCGCAGAACGTTCACTAAATTTTCCCAGCTCATGCCTTGTTTGATTATCTGGGAGTGACTCAACTGCTGGAGTTTTAGAGTGGAAATAATAGATAGTTATTTGGAACACATGCATTTCATGTGTGTTCCGTTTCTACAGTAATCTGTGTAAACACATTGTTAAAAGAGAAACTTTTGTCATATTTTAGTAATAAATGTTACAAAATGTAGGCATAAATTATAGAATGTGTGAAGCCTGATTTCCAAAGATCAAATAAACACTCTCAAAAGGTTCAAGAACGACACAACAGCTTCCGTAGCATAGCGCTAAAATCTGCTTCTCAGAGCGCAGCATGCTTACCGTGCCTCAGAGACCAGAGTTCGATTCCCCGCTGAGGAGAAGGTGTTATTTTTTTTTTCTTTTTAACCTTCGCCGCTCTGCCTCCCTGCAAGCTTCTGCGTTCTGGGGCGTTATTTTTTTTTTCTTTTTTCTTAAGTAAATCGTTAAGTTTAAAATGTCGATCGCGGTTATTTCTGTTGATTAATTCATGCTTTCATTCATTATGGCTAATACTGTTACCAAGTAGTTGCTATTTTTGCCTGTTGTATACAATCTAGCGTCTTTATCTCCACTCTCACTGCCCGCTTGCCTGCGTGCAGTGTGTGTCGATTGATATATGATTTAATGTATTTCTTTTTGACAATTCTCCAAGTTGTAAAATACATATGCATTATATATAAAATGAAACTACTGTATAGATAATACTGTTATGTATCTGTTTAGTGCCTTCTCTGTCTACCTATTATATCAGTATCTTTCCTATCTATCCATTTATCTAGTGCCTTTCACGTGTGAATGTACTCTCACTGCCTGCTTGGCTTTCTGCAGCACCTGTCATATAATGCCTTTCACAACTAACTATCTATCTCTCTGTCTGTCTATCTATCTGTGCATTATTCAGTGATCTGTCTGACAGCGTGTGTCTTACAGAACTTAAAAATAAGAACAGTTATAAGGACACTTGTTCATGTTAATTGCAGTCTCAATTGTTAAATATTTTAAAAGGAGCATCCCACATGAAAATATAATGATCTCATTAACTGACAGTGCATACCAGTTTATAAATTTTATGTCCGTTTGAGGTTAAAAAGAAAATACATTAAATCATATATTAATCTACACGCGCTGCATGCAGGCAAGTGGGCAGTGAGAGTGGAGATAAAGATGCTAGATAGGTTGTATGCAACAGGCTAAAATAGCGACCACTTGATAACAGTATTAGCTATAATGAATGAAAGCATGAATTAATCAACAGAAATAACTAAGATCGACATTTTAAACTTAACGATTTGCTTAAGAAAAAAGAAAAAACGCCCCAGAAAGCAGACGCTTGCAGGGAGGCAGTGAGCCCATGGTTAAAAAGAAAACAAAGTTACACTTTATCCTCAGCGGGGAATCGAACTCGGGTCTCTGAGGCACGGTAAGGATGCTGCGCTCTGAGAAGTAAATCCGCACCACGGAAGCTGTTGTACTGTTCTTGAACCTTTTGTGAAAGTGTTTATTTGATCTTTGGAAATCAGGCTTCACACATTTTATAGTTTATGCCTACATTTTGTAACATTTATTATTAAAATATGAAAAAGTTTGTTTTAACAATGTGTTTACACAGATTACTGTAGAAACGGAACACACATGAAATGCATGTGTTCCAAATAACGATCTATTATTTCCACTCTAAAACTCCAGCAGTTGAGTCACTCCCAGATAATCAAAGAAGGCATGAGCTGGGAAAACTTAGTGAATGTTCTGTGACGGTGGGGGATGGAATAGCCGGCTGCTTGCTGCTCGTCTTTAGAAAACAAAAGACGGTGGCGGAGAGGTGAGAACGGTTTTAAGGTGGACCGGATCTACGAGTTTTTTCATAGACTCTGGTAATTCTAGTGTTAAAGTTCTTTTCTCTGTGCCAATCCCTTGAAATCTTATTAATTGTTATTCTATCAGTTACCTAAATTTATGCTTGGGATGGAACGTTATTTGGTGAAAAATTAAATAGCTGTCTGTGTCTTTGTCATTAAAATATACATTTGTGCTAAGTTTGTGTGACTGCTGGAATGTTGGACTTTTATATGTTGTATCTGGGTGCTGCCAATGACATGTTTTACTTTGATTGATGGGTGTTGTGTATTCATAATGTTTAAGTATTGTTGAAATCTCTTATGTCCAACTGCCCCAACTATTGTTAAACATCAATAATATTGTGTTATCGTCTTTTAACCCCTCTGGGAGAGACTCTTCCTTCTATTTCTTGCCATTTGTCAGGCAGTCATTTTCCAACCCGCTGTATCCTAACACAGGGTTCTGCTGGCGCCAATCCCAGCCAGCGCAAGGCAGGAACAAATCCCTGGGCAGGGCACACACACGCACACACACACACACACCAAGCACACACTTTGTCTTTGGACTGTGGGAGGAAACCAGAGCATCTTGAGGAAACCCACGCAGACACAGGGAGAACATGCAAACTCCACGTAGGGAGGACCCAGGAAGCGAACCTAGGTCTCCTTACTGCGAGGCAGCAGAGCTACCACTGCGCCACCGTGCCTCTTGCCATTAGTGTTGTGGAAAAAAACATTCCTCTATTTTCAACGAAGACAGTTACGGAGCCCAGATGAGAATGCCGAACATTTGGTCGTGAACCGAAGTAATTTCTCCCATAGGATTGTATGTAAATACAATTAATCCATTCCAAACCGCATGAACTGAATGTAAATATATTTTTTTAAAGATTTTTAAGCACAAATATAGTTAATGATACCATAGAATGCACAGCGTAATAGTAAATTAAATGTAAAAACACTGAGAAAACCTTGCACAACAGAGAAAACTAACACTGCAAGAGTTCGCGCTGTAGCGCTACGAACCGCTCACTAAAAACACTTTTTTTAATGAGTTTTAAGCACAGGGAAAAAAATGAACATTTGAAAAATCCGTAATTTAATAAACCACCAAGAAAATTAACATTACAACAATGCACGCTACGAACCAATCGCTGTAAACAGAAGTGAAGTGGAGGTTAAAATCCAATAGAAAAAAGTCTTCATTAATTACAACGAGGTTTAAACAATGCTCGGATCTGTCTCTTTAAAAACAAGCCTTATGCCTCCAGCCATCTCTCTCTCTTGCGCACGCGCGCGCGTGTGTGTGTGCGTCTCTCTTTCGTGCACGTGTGTGTTTTTTGTGTGTGTGTGTGTGTGTGTGTCTCTCTCGTGTGCGCCTGTCTGTGTGTGTCTCTCTCTTTCGCTGCACAGGGAGAGACTCAACACGTGCGGAAATCATCGGCGCGCTCAAACCGAAAGGGAAACTGGCTTGTTCGTATACCGAGTCTGTGGTCGTGAACAGATGCAAAAGTTTGGCGAACTTTTTGGTCGTAAACCGAATTGTACGTGTTCCGAGACGTTCGTGAACTGAGGCTCCACTGTACAGCTAATATGCTTTTGTGCTTTTTTACTACCGTTACCTAATCTGATTTATTAATATGCATAGTTTTATTATTTCATGCAATCAACTAATGTCACCAGTATTTTCTGATTCTTTTCGACTCGCCCATTTACCTGAATGTTGCCTTGTAAATAGGGGTGATCAGTGGACTCTTCTATTGATTTTAGCACCCCTCCTGTGAAGCGGTGCTAAGATCAATAGCACCCCTCTGGAGTTTATCCTCACTTTCTAGAGGGTATTTGTTACACATTTACCTCTGACCTTGGAAAATCAAGCTGATGGTTTCCCTAAGATGAGGCCGACCTCACATGCTCAAGCTTTAATCCATGTGTAGTTAACCCTTTAGTTGACCTTCAGTCCTTTTCCTAATGTTTTAATAATTTATTGTTTAAAATCATTTAAACATTTACTGTAATAATTTTGTAAAAGATTATATGTTAACTAAAAATTCCATATTAGCTTTGATATGTATGTAAGCATTCCTGATTGTTAAACTGTGAAATTTTCAGGCTAATTTCCTGGAATGAAAACTTCTTATCTGGCTTTAATTATTCAACTTTTGACTGATGCAAATCCTTATTTTGGCTTTGTGTTACTGTAAAAGCTGTCAATACATATTAGGAATAATACTGCTTATCCTGCGAGTCTTGTGGAGTGAAGTTCCAGGATATAGTCATTATATAGTACTTTGCCAGCCTGTACAACTTGCTGTTATGATTATTGGCCTTCGTGCTTTGATTTCATAGGGAACTGGCCAGGGTTATTGACTGTTGTGTATCTTTGGTAATAACTAGAACCTTCTTTTACTGGGGCTGTCTACCCTATTTTGGTAGTGGCTTTATTTTGTTGTAATTAAATTATGATTAAAGAGGGTAGAGGTTTACAATATATTAAATCCAGAGAGACATTTGTTAGAATCAAACTATTTTAGAATAAGAGGGGAAATATTGTTATTGAATGCAAAATATCATCTACATACAGGAATATTTTATGGAAAGAGTTATGTGCCAATAGAGGACTAACTACCTGTCGAGCTCACAGGGTAATGGCAAAGACTACAGTGAAAGATTAAAAAGTAAGAAGGAAAGGTGGTAACCCTACCTAGCACTTTAAAAAGTAGGAAGGTGGAAGAGACATTTGAGTTGGTAAGAAAAACCACCATAGGTAAACATTATAAAGCTTTGATCAAACTAATTAAACCATTTCATCTTCATAACATGTGAGCTGCCAAAAAAGCATCATAGTCATCAAACAGAAACACTTCTCCATATCCCGGGCCAAAAGCAGAGCTAAATCAGGTTAACGTTGGAGAGATATGTTTGAGACAAAACAATTAAGCATATGGGTTTTATTTTATTCTTGAAAGTGAGTAGAACTTCTGAAGGCAGTATGTGTAGGTAAGGGTTTTTTTTTCCCCCCATCTTATTCTATCAATTGCAGGTTCTCTTCTTCTAGAGAATAGAGACTTGAGTCTAAGTCTTGAATCAATTGTCATTACCCATAGGCTGTAACAATTATATGTTATATAATTACTAGGGGGCTTTGTCCCACCCTTGTTTTGCACGCCAAACCCCCTGGCCTGCACTACACGCCAGTCACTTTGCACCTCTGCTGCTGGCATAAGTGGATTTCACTTTCACCAAACAACAAATCTTTTAATTCTCGTGGATGTGCCTCTTCATTGGGAAGAAACACTACTTTACCCTGAAGGCAACACAAATTAGACGATCTACAAGTCTATATTCGATCTTTCTTTGCTGTTCCGTTATTTTACTGAGTAATAAATTTCCATTTATTTGCGCTAATGCAATTTTTACTATCATCATGTTTTTGAGACTTTCAAATTTTAGTACTTTCATTATCTCTAACCTGTTCTGCATGTGTATCGTGCCAACGTTTTTGAATTCTTTACAACGTTCTACTTTGTCATCTACTCTTTGTCTTTTATTTTCAGCCCCAGGCGTGGTTAAAGTCCCAGGATTTTTTTTTATTATAATAGAGCGATCTTATATCTATGCAACTATAAAATCCCAGAAAACACCTTTAACAGCTATCCTTATACAGTAATCCCTCCTTGATCGCGGGGGTTGCGCTCCAGACCCCCCCGCGATAGGTGAAAATCCGCGAAGTAGAAACCATATGTTTGTATGTTTATTTTTATATATTTTAAGACCTTATTACATCCACTTACAACTCGTTTTGCACCCTGGTTAAAAGGACACTGCGGCCGTAGATCTTATATTCCTTTCCTACTTTTTAAATAAAAGAATCGTAGCCTTCAACAAATCCAAAACGTTTACCTTTTCGGCAATCGTTAACATCTTCCGTTGGCGCTTGGGCACGGCCCCTGAAGCAGTAGCAGATCGTTTTGGAGCCATAATGAAGGGCTTGACTATGCACAAAGATAAACACAAAAGAGCACAACTCTTTACACAGCGAAATACGTTGATGCTGAATGAGCGAGACAAGACTTCCTGGTTAACACTGCTTTCAGCATGCAGGAACTTAACTGCGTGCTCTGATTGGTTAGCTTCTCAGTCATCCGCCAATAGCGTCCATTGTATGAAATCAACTGGGCAAACCAACTGAGGAAGCATGTACAGGAAGTAAAAAGACACATTGTCCGCAGAACCCGCGAAGCAGCGAAAAATCTGCGTTATATATTTAGTTATGCTTTCATATAAAATCCGCGATAGAGTGAAGCCGCGAAAGTCGAAGCGCGATATAGCGAGGGATTACTGTAAATGCATTAGCATTCACTGAATTTGCAGCTAATAAATATCCTAAAGAGAGATTATTGCCATCTCAGCATTCCAAAGCAAAGCCATATTAAAGCACCACATTGCAGATTGCATGTTGTGGAAAAATAAAATCCTTCACACTTTGTTGAGGTGAGAGAAAGTTACCTTTCCTGTACTAAAAATAATAACCGTGAGGAGATTCAGGTACTATAAATGTGTGAATCACGTTTTGCAAATATAATAGTTGCTTTTTTTTATAGTGTAACCTGTATAATCCCATGACAGGTCTTGGACCTATGCCACTTGACAAAATGCTAGTTTTTTGATTTCCTTAATTACAATTTGAGTAAGGTGAATAACCTGGATACCCGTCAAAACAGCCTCAATGTCATTATACTGTGCAAAATAAGAATTAAAACTATATCATCTTCCACCGTGGATCTAAAAATGAGCATGAAGCCTATGATCATTTTCTTGTGTTTTATAAATATGTTTAGTCACACTGACACTTTGTTAATATTTTTCTGCTGCTGGATGGCTTTGTGACTGAGATCTGCAAAGCTGCTGCACGTATGTTTGCTTCTTGCCTTGCATAGTGCTGCTATAATAATAATAATAATGCAGGTATTTTTATTTCAATTAAAAAAATACAGCCTTAGATTACTTGTTACTTTAAAAACCACTGAATGTTCAGCTCATCAACATAAATTTAACAATTTATGAAATATTGAGACAGATTATTTCAGCCAGAAGATGAAATAATACAGTCGCCCAAGCATTTGCTTCTAGAAGTTTATCTTCTGGACACTTCCACCATTTTCTGTGTGAGGCTGCTGGAAGCATTTGTGCAGCTAATGCATGCACAGGCTGAGCATGTGCAATGGACATGCACAGAATATAATGTACTTAACTGTAACCCAGTTTAGGGTTTACATTACCAAATAACAGGGTAATTCACGGACAAATCTACCTTTTTTTTAATCAAGTTCCTGTGAGACCAATAACCTGGTTTCTCTAACTTGGACAAGGATTTACACGGAATTTTAGAAAACCGGTTTCTATGTATAACTTGGTTATCAAGTTGCATGTAACCACATTCTCTGTAAACAGTTTTTGGTACTTAGATTATATAAACTGTATTAATCCCAATGAGAAATTGAGATGCATACTGCAGCAAAAGCATAAAAAACAAGGATACAGATGCACAGAACATGAATAAATAAATCAATAAAAAAATATTTTTTTTGTTTGGGCAGAAATTTTGAAAAGAACTCAGTGTTTTGGGAGGAAGCATTGATTTTCCTGAAAACAGTGGGGAGAAAAGATTCCCAGAAGCCCATTTTAGCACACTATGATCAAATGAGTCTGTGGCTGAAAGTGTTCCAAGACCATCTCCTGGAGGAGATTTTTCACAATGGCATCCAATTTTTCCCCCATTCTCTTTTCCACAACAGCTTCCAGTGTGTCCTGGGTTAGCCCTATGATGAAGCAGGATTTTCTGATAAGTTTGTTCAGGCATTGTGAATCTTTTTGAGCGCAATTTGCCTCCCTGGAAAACTGCACCAGTCTATAGGGTGGTCCAGATCTAATTATGCAACTTTTAATGCAATGCAGGAAAACAATACAAGACAAAAGAATTGTTCAAAATATCTTGTAATAAATGAAGATGGACTTACATTGAATTAATTCTCTGATTTTCCATGTAATGTTCCACTTGTCCTCCATTCAGTTGGATACAGGCTTGAAGTAATAAACTTAAGTTATAGTGTAATGAAAATTGCATAACTGGATCTGGGCCACCCTGAAGTACAGTCTGCTCTGACCCCCCTTGTACAGTGCCACTTGTTGTCTTACCAGTGCAATTTTTTTGTTTATGTGCACTCCCAGGTACTTGCTTTGAACTACTTCAGTTCCTCCCCTTAGTGGTTACTGGTCTCAGAGGCTCCTTGCAACAAAAGAAGTCTACCACCAGCTCTTATATCTTGCTAATGTTGAGTCCAGTGATATTTTCATAATGAAAATGAGAACTAGAACTAAAAATATTGTTTTTCATTTTACAAGAACAAGAGCTAAAATTAAGGCAAACAGAGAAACTAAATAAAAATAAAATTAGTGATATGTGAACGAACTAAAACGAGAACGAGAATCGAGTAAAAACAAAAAAAAAACGGCAATAGCATTTTCATTCAATCTGGTTCAGTCATGCGGAGGGGTTGTTTGTAGGTTACCTTGAGCGTTCAACCTACAACCTATAAACGTTACGCTGTTCACTATGCGGTGATTTTTTTAACCTGAGATTACTGTAGTCACATGACGCAATTTCCGTAAAGGACCGTTGTTTGTTTGTTGAGCACATTTGGCTCATCGGTTTGAAGTAGTAAGCACTTGTGGTTGAAGATGGCGAGTTTTGCACAGGTGTTTGCGGGTAGAAAGCGAGAAAGTAATGTGTGGAAATACTTTAATTACAGCCCAGATGATGATAAAAGCAAATGTAGTGTGCAAGAAGAAGAAAAAGAGAGTCTCTGAGTTTCAGTGCAGGACCAGCTGGATTAGTACTTAGCTTGTACTTATCAGTACAAGTCCAGCACCTTGACTGCACTTCATACAGGGACATGCGGTCTCACCTGTCATCATGAAAAGTAAAAAAATAAATAAATAATAATGATGATATATATATAAAATTAATTTGTCCACTAGTCTGTGCTATAAATTGGTTTTCTGTATGATTCCAATAATTTTGATAATTTTTATAGTCAAAATTGCTGAATTTGCGCATTTCCGATCAAATATAGTGGAGAAATGCGAGGTGCAGCAGCGATGAGATGAGCGGAGCCTCACCTCGGACTGTGCTATCCCTCACACACTGGGTTGATGTCTGTTGCTGTCTCTCTGTATTTTGCCAATATAATATTTGCGTTTTATATATACCCTGACTTTCCACAGTCTGGCTAAATATCATTAATGAATGTGTGTGACATATCTAGTCTTGCAGATTGGACATGAAACCGCTGTGAAAAGGCACAAGGTGAGGCATACAGTACCATGCTACACTGGATGTGAGGTGCTTGTTGCTGCTGTTCTTCTATGCAGGGGTTGTAGGCGCCAATAAGCTATCAATATCAGAAAGTCAAGTGCACTGCAGCAGTCTGTTTATTTTTATTTTTTGTTCCGACTGACTGCCAAAATAGAAGATTATCACTTTTCAACCTAAAGAAAAATGAGGATGACTTTTACAAGAAAGTGATGGAGATTTTTGAGAGAAGCATAGGTACATGGACTTCATTTACAAATAAAGGTAAGACCATAAACGGTTTTCATTTTTATAAAAAATGGGATCAGACTAAAAAAAAAACATCCAATATTTAAAAACTAAATTTTGACTTTGAATAAAATATTCTTTTGTTTTTCTTGTTATACTTGTGTTGAACAGTCTGTATTAAAATTGATTAAAACATCAGAATTAAAAGCTTTTAAAAACAACTAAATATTTCAATTAACGTCAAAATTGAAATGTGTTTTTTTGTACACCACTCTATACTTTAATTTTTATTGAATGAGTATGAATTGTGAAATTGCAACAGCAAATTTTGAATACATGGAGGGTGCAGAGCAAATACTCTCTCCTCCACTCTTTCTTGCCACATTAAATGTAGCGTTCTTTCTTTGCCAAATATGTACCTTACCTTTCTGTGTGTAAAGAATGATAATGAAATATGAAACATAACCAGTAGTCAATGTGCATGTTGCCAAATGAATAGTGAAAAAGCTACTCTTTTGGGTTCATATATTTGTAACTTTGACTCTGACGAAGTCAGTGCCTCACCAGCCATGAACCTCACTGCTTGTCACTGCTTCAGTATTGGTAGCAGAAATCGTCAACATACAGTCTGCTGGGGCCAGTGGCCGAGGACTTTGTCTGTGCACATGCATTACAGGCACTTGTCAAGCAAATATTTTCACTTCTGACTATCTGTGCAATGGATGTTGTTGCAACATGAACAAATCTCTTGAAATGCGTGCTTGTTTAAAGCTTAACAGCAATGTGCTTGCACAGAATGGTTTCTTGGGTTGAAACATTTGATCTAGCTGACTGTACTCATTAGGCCACTTAATCTGTTTGATCATTGATAGTCAAGCTGTTTTTAACTGCATTATGAACTGTGAGTGTATTTTCTTGACTGAAACATAACTTGCATTGAAATATATGTAGGCCAGGATTTGTAGTCTTGCAACAGAAAAAAAACAAATTGTACCAATCTTATGTAAACAAAGCAGCACTAAATAACATAAAATTACAATTTTAAACACATAACTAAATAAAAATAAAAATTGTTGACTCCACAGGGTAGTACATAGTACATGTCCACAGGGACATACATAAATTTAGTCTGTCAGTTCTGCGATCCAAATTCAAAGAGTTAGGTACCAAGCTGAGGAGCAGAACTGACAAGGTAGTCTTCTCCGAAGTTCTGCCTGTGCCACGCGCCAGTCCAGGTAAGATTGAGGAGATTAGAAGGCTTAACGCGTGGCTAAAATCTTGGTGCAGGGTAGAAGGTTATAGGTTTATGGGGCATTGGGACTCCTTTTGGAACAGATGGGACCTGTTCCGCCGTGACGGGTTACATCTGAACCGGAGGGGCACCAATGTATTGGGGAGGCATATGTGTAGGCTAGTCGAGGATTTTTTAAACTAGGGAATGGGAGGGCAGGGATTTTAGGACAGGCCAGATTTAGATCTGCACATGGAAGAACAAACAATGGTGTAGAAAAAAAAATGCATAGTAATGTAAATTCTAAGCAAACACGTAAATGTAGAAGGATTAATACATTAAAAATAGCTTGCCTTAATGCTAGAAGTATCAAAAATAAGGTAAGTGAGTTGGAGTTGTATGTAGCAGAGCATAATTATGATATTATAGCAATAACGGAAACCTGGCTAAATAACAAGGATGGGGATGAGTGTAACATAGAGGGATACACATTTTTTAGGAAGGATAGACAGAACAGAAAAGGAGGTGGGGTTGCTGTTTATGCCAAACAGGGTTTAAATGTAAGTCATCTTCACTTGGATGATGAGCCCCATCTTAGTGAGGACATGTGGCTCCACCTGGAAAATATTAGGGAAAGAGGTCTTATTTTAGGAGTGTGTTATAGACCACCCAATTCAGACAATAATTTCAACACACATCTTTTTAGTAATATCAAAAAGGCAAATTTACAGGGGGATATTATAGTCATGGGGGGCTTAAATTATCCAAATATTAACTGGGATAACCTTGCAGATGGAGGAGTACAAGAGCAGGAGTTTTTAGAAGTAATCAGCAACTGTTTTTTAACACAGCATGTTAGTGCACCAACACGGGGTGAAGCCTGTCTGGATTTAGTATTCTGTAATAATCAGGATAGAATTGAGGGTGTAGAAGTGATTGAACCACTAGGGTCAAGTGACCATAATGTAATACAGTTCTCAGTATTTTGTAATAGTACGGATGTAAAGACTAAAATTGTTAAGTTGAACTTTGGTAGGGCTAATTTTGAGAAGATGCGACAAAGTCTAAGTAGGATAGACTGGGATAAGCTTTTAAGTGTGGAGACAGTCGAGGAGCAGTGGAACAGGTTTAAAAATGTTTTACATGTAATGCAGGACAGATCCATACCTAAATTTGGAATTAACAGGAAACTAAAAAAAAACTCCACGATGGATTAATAAAGATTTAAAAAAGAAGTTGCAAAGGAAAAAACTGTTGTATAAGGCATATAAGACTAATTACTGCAAAGTGAATCGTAGAGCGTATGAGAATATGAGAGCAACCATTAAGAAGGATATCAGGGAGGCTAAAAGACAGTTCGAGAGGAATATAGCAGATAAGGCGAAAGAAGACCCCAAGAGATTCTTTCAGTATTTTAGTTGTAAAAGAACAGTCAAGGAGGAGGTCAAGTTCATCAGGAATAGTAAAGGGGAATTAAAAGATACAGACAATGAAATAGCAGATGCCCTAAACTTACATTTTTCTGAGGTGTTTCCAAGTGAGCAAGTGGATAACCTCCCAGAGGTAAATGCAACTACTAAGGAGGTACTGAGGGATTTGGAAATTGTAGAGGGAGAAGTGCTGCTCAGATTAAATAAGCTGAAATCAAACAAATCACCAGGCCCAGATAATATTTATCCTCGTGTTCTTAAGGAGGCTAGTGAGTACATATATAAACCCTTGACACATATTTTTAGGAAGTCACTGAGCACTGGAGAGATTCTGAAGGACTGGAAAATGGCAAATATCATTCCATTATATAAAAATGGTGACAGGGCAGATCCAAGCAACTATAGGCCAGTAAGCTTAACATGCATCACAGGAAAATTAATGGAAGGAATTATTAAGGATAAGATTGAGCAACACATGGCAAGGACAGGAGTTATTCTGACCAGTCAGCACGGGTTCAGAAGAGGGAGGTCGTGCTTTACTAACATGTTGGAATTCTATGAGGTTGCAACAAAAGCATACAATCAAAGTGGAGCATATGATATTATTTATCTGGACTTTCAGAAAGCATTTGATAAGGTGCCACATGAGAGGTTGGGCATCAAGTTAAAAGAAGTGGGAGTTCAGGGTGATGTTTTTAGATGGGTGCAGAATTGGCTCAGACACAGGAAGCAGAGGGTGATGGTGCGAGGAACCTCATCAGAACTGGCCAATGTTAAGAGTGGTGTTCCACAGGGGTCAGTGCTAGGGCCGCTGCTATTTTTAATATATATAAACGATTTAGATAGGAATATAAGTAACAAATTGGTTAAGTTTGCAGATGATACCAAGATAGGTGGATTAGCAGATAATTTGGAATCTGTTATATCATTACAGAAGGACTTGGATAGCATACAGGCTTGGGCAGATTTGTGGCAGATGAAATTTAATGTCAGTAAATGTAAAGTATTACACATAGGAAGTAAAAATATTGGGTTTGAATACACAATGGGCGGTCGGAAAATCGAGAGTACACCTTATGAGAAGGATTTAGGAGTCATAGTGGACTCTAAGCTATCAACCTCCCAACAGTGTTCAGAAGCCATTAAGAAGGCTAACAGAATGTTAGGTTATATAGCACGATGTGTGTAGTACAAGTCCAAGGAGGTTATGCTCAACCTTTATAATGCACTGGTGAGGCCTCATCTTGAGTACTGTGTGCAGTTTTGGTCTCCAGGCTACCAAAAGGACATAGCAGCACTAGAAAAGGTCCAGAGAAGAGCGACTAGGCTGATTCCAGGACTACAGGGGTTGAATTATGAGGAAAGATTAAAAGAGCTGAGCCTTTACAGTTTAAACAAAAGAAGATGAAGAGGTGACATGATTGAAGTGTTTAAAATTATGAAGGGAATTAGTGCAGTGGATTGAGACTTGTATTTTAAAATGAGTTCATCAAGAACACGTTGACACAGTTGGAAACTTGTTAAGGGTAAATTTCGCACAAACATTAGGAAGTTTTTCTTTACACAAAGAACGATAGACACTTGGAATAAGCTACCAAGTAGTGTGGTAGACAGTAAGACGTTGGGGACTTTCAAAACTCGACTTGATGTTTTCTTGGAGGAAACAAGTGGATAGGACTGGCGAGCTTTGTTGGGCTAAATGGCCTGTTCCTCGTCTAGAATGCTCTAATGTTCCAATGTTCTAACACAGAAATCTCGAATGAAATAAAAATTAATTTTATAAAATAAAATAAAAACTAAAACTACAGTTAATATCAGAACTGAAATATCACTGGTTGAGTTGCAGTTGTTTTTTTCCCTGCACCACTTGTATAATTACACAAGTTCTTCTACAATAATGAGTTAAAACAGCTGTCAATGTGGCAAAGCACAGGGATTGACTAAAAGAGAGAGCATACTGTATCTAAGTAATATTAGAAAGAGATTAAGGCTACTTAAACACTACAGCATTTTCATTTAAAAACACTTTTAAACAAAAGCAATCTCTGTTCATGCTTGAGTTTTCACATCATTTACAAAAGTACCTCCCTCCACACTAAAATAAGTGACTTTCACCTACAGTGGGCATGCATGCATTGAGCAGAAAATCCTTGAAGTTAGTGTTGCAAAAATTCAGAACCCCTTGAAAATCATATTCCCTTGTTTTAGGAGTTTTCAAGACTATCAGCATGCACGAAACCTATATAGCGCATTCAGCACATCAGAAATATTGGAAATTATTAAAGGGGCTTCAATGGATTGCCCCCAAGTCATGTTAATGTGCACATTACAATTGAAAGTAACACTTTTCAGAACTGACGACAGTCATCTTATTTAATTAAAAAAAACCCAACAGTTTTGTTTTCATTACAAAGTAATTGATTATAAGCTGCTCACAGTATCTCAACTACTGCATAGAGAAAATAAATAAGCATCATGCTTTTGTGTCACTGTCCTGTAATATGAGCTTGGCTGCTTTCTACACGCATACACTTTGTTAAATGCTTTGTTATTAATTTTGTTGCTGAAAGCATTCTTGTTTACTGAATGGAGGTCTGTTCTAGAATGCAGTATTAGTGTGAAATCCAGTCAAACTGAGTGTGGGTTTCCAGAAATCAGGCTAATTCTGTTTTAGAAAATCTGGATTTACCTACCCTGTATTTTCTGAACAGATTAAACCAGAATTATGTGATCCTTGAGGTCAAAGATGTGGATAGGCATTATTTCTGTTCCAGAAAGAAAGATCTGAAATCCACCTCAGTTACAAGGACAACAAATGCCTTGAAACTAACGTGCAAAACAGCAAGTTTTATGTGAATGACTAACTCTTTAAGGTTGCAAAAATTAAGGAGCAAAGCATCCATTCCTGACATCAAAGGCCATTATTGTCATGTCAAAAATACAGATCCCAGCAGCAGTATTTAAGAAGTAGAAAATACTAACCAAGTGTTGAAAATTCAGATTGAACAATTGACAGAGAAGCACAATTCCTTTGCCAACTTCTGCTCTGAGAAACATAACCAGTTGAGCATTGTGGGATGCCCAGAGAAGGGTCTTCCATCAACATTACCATTCTATATCTGAGTCTTAAATATAAATGAGTAACCCTCAAAAACATGATGTGTTTACTGTCACACATAGTGGCTTTAAGGTGACATTAATGCAAATATTGGACGTTTCCTGTTTGGTGTGGGTGGTGGTTTTTTTTTTTTTTTTGTAGTAAAGGGCAGCTTTCTTCACAATGCTGGAGGTGCTACACATATATCAGCAATGCAATCAGAAAAGTTTGCTTAACTTTGAAGTGGTGTCTGCATACACTCTTAGAGACAAAGTTGGTGTCTTCCCGAGACAGAAATAAATATCACACTGATTAATTCCAAATAGTTACAAGTAGGGAATCAACTTTAAATTAGTGTTACATTTCTGAGCAATAATAATTGACTGTGTACTCAATGGTGGAATAAGTAGCTCAAATTAATTTATTTTGCAAAGTCCCTTGTCTTTTAACGTAGCACTTTTGAAGACTTTCTTCCTCTGCAAATACTTATACCTAATATGCTTATTAATGCAGTTTAAATTTCGAGTTCTATAGAGGAATAAGGCATCAATATTACCTCTCCATTGTATTGGTAATATATTTGGAAGATAACTTTTATGAATGATAGGGTATTGGAGTGGGTATTGTGCATCTCCTGTTGCAGATTGTACATGAAAATAATTACATGTCAAGAGAGACCAAAGGTTAATTACTGGACAGTGCTGTTTTTTATGCAGGCTGGATAGTGTTCAGCATCTCACAAAGTAACGAGTAGAAAAACTGGAACGTCATGGGTCTTGGACTTTTTTGATATCGTTAATTTAGCAAAAATGGAATCCAATACTTACTTGAGGTTTTTAATGTTTCAAGTAAAGTAATATCACCAGACATAAATTTTGCACTATAAAACAGTTGACCGCTCCAAGTTTACATGGATTTCACTGATTAACTGTTTTATGCATTCATTAGGTCAGTGATACTAGTCTGCTCCATCACCACTTTCTCAGCAGCTGCTGCTGCATTGCTCCTCTTTTGTCAGATGTGCCAGTAATCTTCATGCACTGCCATCAGCACCTGTTGCTCCACCTGAAGGTTGTTTCCTATGTTTTTCAGAGTTGTACAATGCTGCCGGCCATATGATTTATTTTGAAATTTGGGTATTAAACGTGTATGCAACATTCAAACTGTACAAAGCACGATTTACATGTATATTAGTAAACTGTACAAGTGTCATGGAAAGCAACTGTTTTGTGTAGGCTGTGTTGAAATATATATTATTTTCTTTTCAGTGAAGGGTAAAATGTTAATGAGCATAATCCAATTGGGAAAGAGGCATCGAATAAGCTTGAAGCAACCAGAGCGCTGCTAGAGTGTTATTTAAGGAATACTTAATTTTCGGCCAAAAATATATTTGAGTAACAATGAGTAACCCACATAGTGGCTTTGAGCTGACATTGATGCAGAGCTTGGACATTTCTTGTTTTTAATTCTAAAGAATACTTACAGCTAAAATGACTGAAATAAATACTAAATATTTATTGACGTTTTATTTTTGAAGAGAATTAAAAACTTTTTTTGGTTATTGTCAGTAAATGTCTGTGCTAAAGTTGAATTTCTGCTGTTTTTTTGTTTTTTTCTTTTTAAATATCTAACAGTTTTTCAAGATTCTTGCCACTTATGTTTCCCTTTTTTTTTTCTAAAACTAAAATCCTAGGTATGATTTTTGTCACGTTTGCTTTTTTTTTTTTTTTTTTTTAAGTTTAGATTTATTTAGTTATTTTTTTAAACTTAAGCTGTAGTACTTTTTTTAGTTGTTCTGTAAAAATATACTTTATCTTTGTGATGTCTGTTGTCAGTTTTGCTAACAGGAATCTAGTTGTAATTCGTGTATAGCCAAGTTTACATAATCGTAGAGGTATCTGCATATAGGCTTAGTTTCAGAGAACACTCACATAGGAGAGTTAAAAGCTGAATTAAGCCTGAATTTTAAATTAACATGAAATTATAAATATAGTTATTGTAACTAAAGATAATTATGCATATGGTGGTATTTACATGAATTGTTTTGTGAACGGAATTTAGAGTTTCATTTTTGTATAATAGAATTTTTGTCAATTTTGTTTGGAATTGTAAAGAAAATTTTTAGTAACATAAAGATAAAGATCCAGAACAAATGTTTCAATTTGATTATTAGCCTCAAAGTCAATTTTATTTTATTTTCTTTCAGTCTGATTTCTTCTTCTTTTGACAGGCACGAGATGTGCGCACAACTGAGGTGGTGGCAATTAAGAAAATGTCCTACAGTGGCAAACAGTCTAATGAGGTAAATTTAATTTTGTGCTGTCAGTTTTTAGCCTAGGTTAAGAGATGCAACACTGAATAAATGATCTTTTTTATGTCATGAAATAATTTTTAGACATTCTTTAATCTTTTAGGTGGAGTAATTGTTTTTATCCAATTTTTGAATTGTAGTTGGAATAATCAAAAAACTATAAAACGGAAGATTCATGGCAGCAAGACCACAATTGTTTTTACATTTATATTTTTCCAGAGAAACTCTAAAGCAGTGTTTCTCAACCACTGTGTTGTAACCCATTTTTAGGCAGATGTAGATAAAGTACTAAACAATCTACTAAAGTAGAAGTATTACTAAAGTAGACAAAAATTTGCTTAAATAAAAGTATCCAACATGGAAACTACTTAGGTAAAAGTAAAAAAGTAAGTGTGGAAAAACTACTCAAATAAGAGTACAATGTAGTTACTTTAGACAAGAAATCAATTAATGTAATTTAGCAAATATCCTCAGATCATGCTGTGCTTTGAAAAGTATAGACAAATATATATAGCCCAGATTGATAGATTGCCCACTGTTGTGACAGAAAATTAAAGTCATATTACGGACATCAAAGCCAGTATTACTGTCAGAGAAAATTACAGACATTTTACGGAAATACAAACCAGTATTACTGCGAGAGAAAATTAAAGGCACACAATACAGTGACGCATATTACAGCCACATACAAGCCAGTATTACTGTCAGAGAAAATATTACGGACGTATCTACTAACAACATGCTACCCAAAAAAAAGGACACGTCAAGTACGACAAAAGACACAGACAATCAAATCCTATATAAGCAACATCTCCTGGAAGAACAGTCAGCTCAACAAGTAAACATCCACAAAAGAAAGGCTGAAAGACAAAGAAAAATACGAGCAAATAGATCGATTGGAAAAAAAAGAAAATGAGCATCAGAAAAATGCTAAAAGAGAAAGACTCAGAAGAGCAAACCTTAGAAAAAGTTGGCATTTGCTTGCCAGAACCATTATTCAGCCATGGTCAGTTATATGTTGCATTATCAAGAGTTAGAAGTTTTCCAGATGTTGTCAAGGTTGTAGATGGTCCTGAACAAGGCAAACTGTTGCCAAACTCAGACAGAATATTTACAAGAAATGTTGTCTATAATGAAATTTTATAGAAACATTTCATGAGGTAAAAAAATAGAAATTTTTTCCTAAATATCTTCTTCAGATATTGTGTATTACAGATTGTTAGAAAGTTTCACACTAAGGCAATATTAATTATACTTACTGTATTGTCATATACGTTTCTATTTTATTTTTATTATTATTTTACTTTAGGCTTCTTGCAAAAATATTTTTGACAAAAAAAAAATCAAGACAACAAACAGAAAGAGGTCAAGGTCCCTTGCCATTTAATATAGACTGTTCCTACTAATGTTTATGCACTAGTGTTCTAGCACCTGTTATTGTAACGGGCTTAATGTCTAGTTATTTTAATAAATGCTATTGTTGACCAGCTGTAACCATGTGCTCTGCCAATGAATGACGGAGTTTCACCTCTCTGTCCGTTTTATCATCTCTACTTTATTTTCCATTGTGATGTTTTTTCTCTTCTTTACTGTATCACCAGCACTTGCATCAGATTTGTGTTTCAGAAACATTGTTAAAGTGTGAAGAAAAAAGGTTAAGATGAGCTCTTCTGCGCAGCACTGTACACCCTATCACAGCAGGAAGGTATCTGTCGTCAGCACGTGTGATGTATTGAACGAGAGACAACTTCCTGCTGTGTATATAACAGTACAAGCAGGCTTGCTATTGAGAATGAATAGGGGCTGCGAGAGGCGGTTCAGCACCCGTCCACCACACAGCCACCTCCACTACAGTATGCCTACTAGCCCACCGAGAGCGAACATGGTGCAGCCAAAGGCGGGTAGTGAATCGCCCACCACCACCCCCATTCAACAGGCAGCCACCCGAGGCACACTACAATGCTACCCCCTGCTGCCCCTCAGTGGTCTCCGTTCAGCCACAACCGGGTCACCGCTTGCAGCATCACCAGATGCCCACCGAAAACGAACTGTTAGCCGTGGCAGCCGTGGGTGGTGGGCAGGCAGTGAAACTTCCCCCCTCCGCTCCATCCACCCTCCATCTAGTTAGGAGCAGTAACTGCAGCAGCGTGGTGGGCGGGCAGCGATCCATCCCATCAAGCTTCCGTCCTGCACATGAGCGGTAGCTGTGGCCCCGGTGACTATGGACCATGGGTCACTGTTAGCTGCCAGGAGCCGCCGTGGGACACTACACTGCACGAGCAGCGAAATCGCCTCCGTCCAGCCACTGCTTGCAGCATCCCCAGGCCAAAGATGACGGAGTGGGAGTTACTGAGATGCCTGTGTCGCATCCCCCTTACAGATAAAGGAGCATCTGCGGCCCCGTTCGTATGTCGGATGTCAATAACTTGGGGACTACCTCTACTGAGATGTATGCATGTAGCTTTAATTTAGTAGGCCACTGTGAACACCAGATTTTGAACATAGCCAATTAATTGTACTTTGTAATGACTCATCTTGGAAATGTAACAAATTAGGATTGTTATTAATAAATATACTGTTTAAAGAGTAAAATTATTTGGATTGAAAAATACTTGAAAAATAACACTGCACTAAATATCACTTTTACAACCTACTTGATGCTAATGAATTATCAAGCTTGAAACATCTCGCTAAATTTCCTGCTATGACAGAATCATTGATATGTGTTATGGGAAATTGATGTTTGCACCCTCAAGTATTGTCCATCTTTCAAACTCATTTGCTTCATAGTGTGTATGGCACATTTGATTTACCACCTACATTGTGCTACTCCACAAAATAATTATTATGTGTCAATAGCCAAGTTTCCATCCAGTTTTTTGCGATGTTTTGTTATCGACAAACAGAATATACGTAAAAAAAATGTGCGAAATTTACTGTCTCCAGCCTGTTTCCATCCAACTGGCTTTTTATCGATAAAATGGTGTGCATGATGACGTCATCCCTCCCAAAATGAACTGTCGCATAAGTTTTGTTGTATCGCAAAAAAAATCTGCCCTTGAGCCGTTTCCATACATAATTTTGTGTATGTCGCAAATTATCTACCTTTTGTTTTCCACGTTACACCCCCTCCACTAAACAAAGAAACAAAGAAATGGAGAGATTATTTAGACAGTTTTTTGAAATTTGCCAGCTTACTGTTATTTCAGTTACACAAATAATTGGAATTGTAAATAATATCCGAAGATGACAGCAGAATGAAGCAGTTGCTTGTCTGATAGCCCTAGAGCTCGAAGAAAGTACCCCAGTGTGACGGAACCCACGGGTATGCGAGAGACGACGGAATAAGACCTTCTGGGAGGAGGTGGTGGAGAGACACTTCACAGAAAATCTCTGGCTGCAACATTTTAGAATGACACGGCCGACTTTTGAGATGTTGTGTGGATTCATCCTGATGTTGCGCCCATCACAGGTTGCCACAGACCACCTGTTCCAACCTAAAAGCAGATTGCCATCGCCCTTTACAAGCTGGCAACCTGCTCTGAGTATAGAGTAGTTGGAGAAACTTTCGGGGTTAGTAAAACTACCATCCATCGATGTGTATATGCTGTATGCACCGCTATTAAAGAAAAATTAATGCGGCGTTATATCAGACTTCCGACTGTAGCGGAGGCCAATGAAATTGCATACCGCAATTCCTTGGTGCATCTTGTGCCACAGATTTACGGTGCGCTGGATGGCACGCATGTGCCTATTCTTCCCCCGACGGAAGGCTACCGCGATTACATTAATTGCAAAGGGTGGCCATCTATTGTTCTCCAGGCCCTTGTTGATGACAGATGCATGATACGAGACATTTGCGTTGCCACTCCTGGAAGTGCCGATGATGCAGCTGTGTTTGCAGCATCGGATCTGTACAGGTGAGCCCACCTTTCAACATCCCTTCTCAGTGCGATAACAACTGAATTAGTACTGTAACCTGCTTCCCTTAAGGTTTTTAATTAAAACTGAAATTTGAATTAATACAAAATAACGACGTTTAATCAAAAAAAGCTAAAGTTAATATTAACGAGAGAATTTCCCATATATGCCAAAACATCTGCCATTTAATAATAAGAAAAACATGTTTAGATAATGAAACACACGGTTTATTAAATATTTTGACTGGCACAGTAAATTACTTATGCGGTTTTTGTATTATTTAGACATCCTGAGAGACAACCCCAGGCTACAGTTGATGTGGAGGGAGTTCAGGTACCCCTTTTAATAGCAGGAGACCCAGCCTATCCGCTACTGCATTGGCTCATCACGAGAAATAACGAGTCTCTTCATCAGACCATGCGAACCGCTCCGCTATTCTCGTTTTGATTGCACGTGATGAAAATGTATCATGTGACACATTTATTTGCGTTAAAGCCCTTTTTTTCCAACAAAAAGTGTTTCCAATGTAGTTTTTGCGACATCTGAAGTATCGATATGGAATTTATGCGCTAAAGTTAAACAGAAAAATATTATGTCGACATGTACAACATTTTATCGATAATTAGCATTTCCATCAGCTTAAATTTGAAGCGCTAAATATTTTTTCGCAAAAACTCCTTGGATGGAAACCTGGTTCATGTCTCATATCAGTAGTGCTGCATTTGTATATTTTTATCTTCAACTAATTGATTTAATCCTTATTTTGTGCAATCATAGCATTCTCTTGCAGAATCAAAACAATGTAAGGATAGAATGTAGAGGTTTATTTCTATGGTGTTTTTAGGCTTGTACTGATTGACTTTAAAGTCTACTTTATTAAATTAGATGATAAGTTTGGAACAACTTACATATTTTATTGGTGTTTCACTAATTCCACAGTAGTATTATAGTTTTTCATATGAATTAATTTTTTCCAACAGAAATGGCAAGATATAATCAAGGAAGTAAAGTTTCTACAAAGAATAAAGCATCCTAACAGTATAGAGTATAAAGGCTGCTATCTACGAGAACATACAGCATGGGTTAGTATTTCTTTTTATTTATTGTGAATTGCTTTCTCTGTCAGTTCCTCAGTTTTACAGTTATAAAAAGCAGTTCTTCTTTAAAGTTGTGATTTATTAGCTGCTTTGGTTAAACACTGTCTGTTGTATAAACAAATCTTTGTTTTGTAGTTTCTGAGAATGTGTCATTGTTTTGACTTTCTCTTCAGTACACCCTGTAAAAGGTTTAACGGATTGGTTAAGTCTGTTTAAATATACATGTGTGAATATATGCATTTACTTTTTGTTTATTTCCCTGAAAGCATTTGTATGCTGTCCATTCAGAGACTTTTTTCTTAAAATGTTTATTAATAGAAGTCAATAAATTGCTAAAGAGGATAAAAATGTATACAGACAAATACAGTAAGAAAAAACAGGGGTTAAGCTGCTTAGTGAACTCCACTGGTATAACTAGGACAAAACGGAGTTCAAGAGTAACCAATTTTAAACAGCTTGTATGACATTACAGTTGACAGACAGTTTTAAGTTGTTTCCCTTGATGGTTAAGTTTGAAAATAGAATTTAATTTGTGCTGAATAATGTAACCTCTATCATTTTCATCTGAACCTTTTGTTTTGACATCCATTTTGACCAATAATGGTTAGGAGACACTGCTGAAATAAAGTGGAGATGATAATACAGTGAAACTCCTACATCTAAAAGTGTTGAAAATTAATCTGAGGGCGGATATGCAGGAAAATGTAAAAATTAACATTTAAAAAATGAATGTAAAAATTAACATTTAAAAAATGAATGGAAGAATTAATGTATATCTTGAGTGATACTTATCAGAGTGTGAAGTGTGACATAATTTGCTTACGTTAATCACTATGAACAAAACAGAGCAAACATTGGAAAGAATCAAGGAGCTTGGACCTCAACTGGATCATGGAGCTTTAGAATGCAAATGTACAATGCTTGATATTAACAGGAGGAGTATAAAGACAATGCAAGAAGAAAAAAAAAATAATCTCTCTATTATAAAAAAAATATATATATCTTGGGAGGGAGACAATACGTGATCTTCTTGGAAGACAATTTGACATCCCACGAGACGAGGCAGTGAGACAACATTTAAAACAAGTTCATGGACATGTAACCTAGCAGTTGTTGGAATGCTTTTGGCAGACACACTTCATGTGTTCCCAGCTCTTCAAACAACGACAAGCAGAACATGCAGCTCGCTAGCAGATGATCCGACCACTTCTCCTTAGAGTGCGTTCAGTCCCCCCTTCACAACACGAGCAGCTGAGACGTGAAGTGGCAAAGGGACAGCTGCTGTACAATGATCGACGAGCAGCGTGACAAGCAGAACACGTAGCGTGCAACAAGTCAGCAGATGATCCAACCACTTCTCCTTAGCGTGCCTTCAGCTGCACCCCCTTCACAACATGAGCGGCATTGTACGTCTTGCGAGAAAGAGATTTAACCACGCCTGGAGCTGAAAATAAAGGACAAGTATTGTTTTTACAAAAGTTTTAAAGTAAAAGTGAAAATAATGCATATGTAACAATTCCCATGAAAATAGCAATCTCTTTAAATTGTATATCTGGTAAACCAAACCTGGGGGTGGGCGAGCGAAGAGAGCAGGGGGCAGCCCCCTAATAATTATTAGTTTTAAGCTGCGGTGCCAAATTTTAGGTCCATGGGTGTGATCATCAATATTCATTCTTAAAAATATGTTACATATGATGTGTGTTGACCATTAGTTTTCTAAAGAACCCCTTAATTTGTGTTTCATATATAAAGTCTGTCCATATAAAATTTAGCTGGATTATATTTACATATGTCATGAAAATGCATCGCCTGTCCTCGCTTGTTTTTTTCTGTGAAACATAGTAAACTCATTCTTATAGTTAGAATGAAAACTAGCTACTTGTAATAACTCAAGAAAAATTAAATAAAGGTGACATGCCCCACTGCCATAAAACTGTGTTTTAACATGATGCCAAAGATGTGACATTGAAGGTCATGGCAGTTGAACTTCACACACTAATTTTGGTGCCACTCCACCCTTCGGTGGCTGACATGACTGCTTCTCCTATACAGAATGATTGTTTAGTCTAATCATCGTGGACCAACACAGAATATGGTCTATGATCAGTCACCAGTATGGCTGCACCTTTGCCAGTCACTCAATAATATTCCACATAAGATCTTGTGCAAGGGACTTGCGATATTCAGTTTGGGTGTCTTTGGACATAACCCTGATCTAAATGCTATTTGGTCCCCAATAATTTCCTAAACACATAAATGCTGAAACACCCTTTGGTTACAGGCCACTTGTGGTGGCTCAGTAGCTTTCATACACACCACATTGCAATTCAAGTGATGTGAAAATTGCATTGATTGATTTGTGTTAGTGATGAAGGGTCTGTGACTAATTATTGTTTAATTTCTTTAGCAATTTTGAAAATATCCGATCAACAGAGTAGTATCCAATAATTAATAATTGGAAAATATAATACAAAATGATTAATACTAGTATAAAATCTGTATCAATATTACCCAATGAAAGGAGCAAAGGAACTGAAATAAATTCCCTATTAAGGGATTAATACTAGTTAAAGCACAGTAATTAATCTATACTAATAAAAGGCAAAGCCCTCACTGACTGATTGACTCACTCACTCACTCACTCACTGACTCATCACTAATTCTCCAAGTTCCCGTGTAGGTAGAAGGCTGAAATTTGGCAGGCTCATTCCTTACAGCTTACTTACAAAAGTTGGGCAGGTTTCATTTCGAAATTCTACGCGTAATGGTCATAACTGGAAGCTATTTTTCTCCATTTACTGTAATGGTGTTGAGCTCGAAAGCCGTGGGGGGCGGAGTTTCGTGTGACATCATCACGCCTCCCACGTAATCACGTGAACTGTCTGTCAACGCAGTGTGTAGAAAACCAGGAAGACCTCCAAAAAGCGCTGAAGAAAACATGCATTATATAATTGAGAAGGCAGCGAAACAATAAGAAGCGAGCGAGTGACATATACTACCATATTCATGAGTGCTGCTACTTCGGAAAGAAAGCAAGGTGTAAACCTAAACTTTAAATTAAGTTCATAGACAGGCTGCGCTGGCGTTTCTCATGCCCACGGGTAATGAGGGATACAAGTTTAATGAGAGGACGCAGGATATAAACGAGAGTTTTGATCACTTTGTAACTAAGTTAAAATTGCAGGTGAATGGGTGTGCTTATGCAAATTCCGAGAGACTGTGTTTGTGGTGGATTGACAGTTAAGGCGGGTGGGGGAGGCACGTCATCAACTCCCCTCCCATTTACCTCATTTCGCTCTGAGCTGAGCAACTTCGTCACACTGCCACCATATATTCACAGAAAAATCCACAAGTTAATACACATGCTGTCTCTAGAGTTTCTCCACACTGAATCCTCCAGGCACTACTTACAAAAGGTTACATTGACAATCGTGTTACGTTATTTTTAAAATCTTTCCTTTACTTAGCACAAGCACAGCTGAGAAGCTATGATGCATGTGCTCCATAACGCGTTAAAAATAATGCATTTAATCACACCTTGTATTACAAGCAAAGGGGAACTTCTGTCAGTGCATGATTTCCTGGTACACCGATTACATTGATGCACACATCAGAGCTACAAAAATGTAACAGTCGGAAGAAAGCGCGTTGCTACGACTGATTGGAGGAAAATTTCATTTGTCAATGCATGATTTCCTGGTACACCGATTACATTTATCAGCGCATCCCGATTCATTTTACCCTCGCACCACCTTGGTTTGAGAAGAAGTATGAAAAAATATGAGGTTAACACAGAAAAACAGATCACCAATTCAAGCTTTATGAATAATCGATTCGCCATCAATAATTGCTTTGGTAAAGCCATACTCAGTGTAATCCTCCTTCCATTTTATAATTTTTCCGCCACTAGCCATGATTAAATGAACGGTAAAAAAGTAAGAGCGAAGCGAGGGTGATTTATTTAGGCAGGCATATATATGACAGCAACACTCATGACAATGTCAATCATGTTACGTTATTATTAAAATGTTTCCTTTTCTTTTTCATTACTTCTTTAACACACTACTTCTCCGCTGCGAGGCGCGGGTATTTTGTATATGAATGACCTCCAAAGAGCGCTGAGACTTTTGATATCGTGAACGTGTCTGCAAAAACTGGGGTCTCCTGCCCAGCAAAAGTCGAGCAGTCGGCACGCGCGCATAGCTGTGCCGGCCTTTGAGATGCTGACTGCGCTTCTGCCTTAAGTCAAAGTGAGCACTTTTAATTTTTTTCATCCTCCCCCTGAGCTATAGCCCAGACAAGTGCAAACACGGGACCCCTTTTCTACACCGCAGGAAACTAATATTAAGGCGATTCGCACTTTCTTTTGCACGTATACGATTATGAGGTCGTCAGCTCGGATTATGAAGACACGCACACGAGTGGAGGACTGACATTACATTACAGCCGATTAATGACAGGGACGTCTCACCAGTCTACACAAGACCCACCGCGACTGTCCCCAAAAGGCGATCATATCGTCAGCGAACACATCTCTCTTTACTATATAAAAAAAAAAGGCAACTTTCCTTTCTTTACACCTTTTTTCCTTTTATCCCAAACCAAAGCCTTTCTCTCTTAACACTGCAGAGGACACAAAACTAATTTTCTTTAATTGCTGGGATGCTGGTAAGGCACATTACCAGAGGCAGAAATTTGAATGTTCACATAGAAAATGTAATTTCTATACCACAGCCGTCGTGTAGCGCCTTTCAAAGGGATCTACTACCGAGAGATGATCCATATACATTTTAGCTGCTGTTAGTACTACTTACCTGTTGTGTTACACAGTCTTTAAAATGTAGTTTACCCGCAACCACTCCAGTAGTGCTCAATGTACCTGTACTTCTTAAAACGTTAATGTTTCACTGTTTAATAACTAATAGACTATATTTTATTATTTTTCCCTTGCACTCAGTGACCAAAGCTATACACACACATATAGACACATACATATATATACACATATATATACCTGTGTGTATGTTTGAATGTATGTGTGTGTATATATATATATATATATATATA
>JANRMT010062814.1:65864801-65884810 GCA_026402145.1 Polypterus bichir lapradei
CCCCCCCCCCATATGTATGTATACACTTTTTTAAGTCTGAGTTACACAAAGATACACAGTATATATAAAACAAAAAAGACTGTCCCGACCCAAAGTTTTGCCCTTTATCATTATCTTAATGTTTTTTTTATTTACCTAATGGCTCAAAGCAAGTGAAACCCCTGAACAGACTGAAGCCAGATTAGCAGACAAACGGACCAAAGTTTAAGATTATTTACCCGTGCAACACCAAGTGTACCTTCTGTAATTTATGATAAACCTAATGAAGAAAGCTCTTGGAGATGACTTTACTTAATTCCTTAAATTCTGACTTTATAAGTCTTTGATACTCCACTGATTTATCTTAAGATAGTCATTCTTTCAACAGCAGCAGATGCACTTTGTTCCAGTGGTACAGTGTGGGTTGTCAGTGTGTATTTAACTTAGTTGCGCTAAGCATGATTAATTTTACTCTCTATTTTTTTAAATGTTTTTCTAGCTAACTTCAAAGCACTTGTTAGATGTTTTAACTCACCCTTCGCTTGAGTCTTATCTAAGTATTGATGTAATATCTCTGTTGTGGTGCCCAAATGTATCATTCAGAACTTGCATTTCTTTCAAGACTAGCTTTATCATCTTCCTTAAGTATGAGGATTTTTTGTTTGATCTGCGCAGTTCTCTAGCAATTTGGTCTCTATAAGTTTAATAGGAAAATTGTGGAGGACCTAGCAGGTTTTTGTTTAGCATCGTGAGTGGAGAGGTTGTTGCTCTTTAGTCTTTTTAGAGACCTTAGTATAAGGTTGGCCACCACCAGATGCAGGGCATGCCAACTGTAATTCACCCTCTGCTGTAATACTGATCACAGCATACGTCTGCCTTCTCTCCATCTACAGTCTAATATGATAAGTTGCATTGTGTCTCTGTATTTTGCTGATGCTTTGGCTTTGTTCTGTTTTTCCCCCTCCTTTCTGTTGGTACATTTTGTTTTTGAATATACTATACTTTTTGATGTTGGAATTCTTTCCTTACCTGGAGTATTAGAATGTAGGATATCTTAAATTGCTAAATAAGTACATAATTACAGCACTTCTGCAAATGAAATGCTGTCTCAATCATTATGGGTTGAGAAGTGCAGGTATTCTGACTCCAGGATATCAACCATAAAAAAAGGTTGAAGGCGTTGAATCTTTTAAGTTTAAAAAAACGAGGAAGAGATATGACAGAACTGTTCAAAATTATGAAGGAAATTAGTACAGTAGATTTCAACTGTTACTTGAAAATGAATTTCAAGAAATTTCAGGGCACATTGAAGCTGGAGAGAGGTGACTTTTTGGAGTGACTGAAAGTGTATCATACAGAGAAACATCAATATACCATGTAGTGTGGTTGATAGTAGACATTTATTGACTGGTGGATATTTTGCATAAGATTGGCCAATAAAGATTGATGAGCTATGTTAGGCCAAATGGCTAGTATTGACAAAATGTTCCTAAGCTGTAGCTTCCAAAGACAATTCCAAAAAATAATTCAGTTAGAACCCTATTAAAATCATGACTATGGTTTTAGTGGTGTATAACTTTCAAAACCCAAATCTCTATGAAACCTGAGGCATGTCTTTGTGTAGGGTCTGTACTTTGTTGGGTTTGTTTACTTTTTATTATTTATTGTTTGTCTTTTTAAATATGTTATTTGCATGCACATATTACAGGTATTATAGTTCTAATTTATTTTTTCCTTCTTTAGCTCTCTGTCTGTTATGTAACACCCTGGCCATTGGACCTTACTTATTCTATGTTAATTAATGTTGACTTATGTTTATTTTTTATTGTGTCTTCTATTTTTCTATTCTTCATTTTGTAAAGCACTTTGAGCTACATTTTTTTGTATGAAAACGTGCTATATAAATAAATGTTGTTGTTGTAACAGGTTCATATTACATATAATTTATGAGTAATTACCTTTTTTTTTGTAGCTTGTTATGGAATACTGCTTAGGGTCTGCCTCAGACCTTCTAGAAGGTAAGATTGCTTTTTTGTATTTATTATGCATTATAACAAATTTGTAAAATTTTTAGGTTTTTAACTTGTAAGAAATGCATGGCTGAACATAAAAGTGGAAAAAAGTCTGATTTAGCGTAAGCTGCTATATAATTCAAGGCAAACATAAGAATTGAAACGATTTGATTCATGTCTAAAGTCATCCTAGCATTAGTTTTTAAAAGGCTCACAGATTGGTCTTTTAGAAGATAAACCAATAAATGCCCATTAACGTTTCAGAGTGAAAATGATTATTTGTGGCTTAGTCTGGCAGCCAACAAAGCCATTGAAAACTTATTCTACTGTGTATCAGCTGCACTGGTTATTATTCCAGTATCAAAGTGAAAAAGGATGTGCTCATGTTGGTGGTGGCATTTTAATGGGTTTTACATGTAATGCTGGTGTTGAAAATAAACTTCATTGACATGCAGCAACTCACTTGTCTATTGATTTTTGGATCATGGATGTATGATCTGCTTAGTTTAAGAAGGCTAAATTGTAATGAATTTAATTATATAGTTAAAAATTTTCAGGTTTTATAAAGTGCCAGTTAAGAGCTTATGCTTTGTAGTGTTCATATGGCTAACGTATTTGCCTTTAAAATAAGCACAACACACAGAGATGTTGCATTTATTTTTATATTCATTTGATCACCTCTTATGTCAGTAACTTAAATTATATGCTTTTGTGCTTTTTAAATCAGATGTGTGCCTTATTAGATTATACCTTCATGTGATTTCGCTGTTAATCTCCATGACTTTTTCCCTACCTTTCTATTTTGTCCTTTTAGTTCATAAAAAGCCTTTGCAAGAAATTGAAATTGCGGCAATTACTCATGGAGCTTTGCAGGGATTAGCCTATCTTCATTCACATAACATGATCCACAGGTATGTTTATTTCTGTTGTTTTACTCCATTGAGTATTTGAATTGATGTTTATTTAAATCCTCTTGTTTTCATTCTACAGTGGAAATATAGAAATGCCTATCCATGGTTTATATATGAAGGGGGACAATTTCTCAATAAATGTTAGTTTCACTGATTTTCCTAATGAGTTCAAAGTAGTAACATATATGTTGAATTCAAGCATAAGTAGCTAAAAGTAGTAAAAGTTCCTTTTTTTTTTTTTTTTTTAAATTAAATTAGTGACACAACTATCATTGGATCAGTATGCAAAATTATTCCAACGGCTAATGCAAATTACCAGGAGTATGAATTTGACTGTCATAGGTTTTCAAAAACAACACAAGTTTGGTAAATCATATCTATATCCTTCCAGTAAAGATTGGCTTTATAGGCTGTACCAAGTAGGCCCAGACAAGGTTTTGTCCAATCCATTCAACCACTCTCTCAAATCCCCAATCCACCCACACTTCTTCACTCCCTCATATGACAAACCTGAGTGCATTTACATTCAGACAAAAGTGTGTGGCATTTCATATCCATACTGTAATTCATGTTAGTATTTTATAGCTTTGATATAATATTTAATTATATTTCTTGTGAGGTATTTTGACTGTACCCTATAAATAAGGACATTAGAAAAATTTAATGACAACAAGCCATTCAGCTCATCAATGTTCGCCAATCCGATTTCTCCAAAATAACACATCAAAGTCGAGTGTAGAAGGTGAATGCACATTTGAAGATTTGTTTATTAAAAAGAGACAGAGTGCACATAGCCATCACAAGTTATTAAATTAACTGCCTGCCAGTGATCAGAAAGGCAGCATGCTACTGACAGCTGTTTATAGTAGCAGAGGTCCCCTTTCAACATTCGTTTTGATTAAATGAATTTCTATTGGAGGATTACAGGTTTATGTATGCCTGTGAATAATGGTGTGTTAGTCAGTAAATGCATGGCCTTTTAGATTTCTAGAATTTTAGATTTTTAGAATTTCTAAAATGTTGGGGACATTGTCACGCAGTTAACTGAACGGTCATAGTCTACTAAGTTTGTGGTTCAATTAGATAAATCAACTGATATCGCTGGTGAAGCACAGCGGCTTGTTTATGTTCGCTATTGTTGGCAAAATGTTATGGAAGAGGAATTTCTTTTTTGCAAGTCATTGACATCAAGAACGACGGCGGATGAAATATTTTAGATAGATAGATAATTCACATAATCCAGCAGCAGTATACTGATACAAAGAAACAATATTAAATTAAATGGTAATAAACATGATAAAATGAGAAAAAAAAACAGACAATAACTTTGAGTAATGTTAGCATTTACTCCCCCGGGTGGAATTGAAGAGTCGCATAGTGTGGGGGAGGAGCGATCTCCTTAGTCTGTCAGTGGAGCAAGACAATGACAAAAGTCTGTCACTGAAGCTACTCCTCTGCCTGGAAATGACACTGTTCAGTGGATGCAGTGGATTCTTCATGATTGACAGGAGTTTGCTTAGTGCCCATTGCTCTGCCACAGATGTTAAACTGTCCAAGTTTACTCCTACAATAGAGCCTGCCTTCTTAACAGGTTTGTCCAGGCGTGAGAAATCTTTCATCTTTATGCTGCCTCCCCAGCACACCACCGTGTAGAAGAGGGCAGTCGCCACAACCGTCTGGTAGAACATCTGCAGCATCTTATTGCAGATGTTGAAGGATGCCAACCTTCTCAGAAAGTATAGTCGGCTCTGACCTTTCTTACATAGAGCATCAGTATTGGCAGTCCAGTCCAATTTGTCATCCAGCTGCACTCCCAGATATTTATAGGTCTGCACCCTCTGCACACAGTCACCTCTGATGATCACAGGGTCCATGAGGGGCCTGGGCCTCCTAAAATCCACCACCAGCTTCTTGGTTTTGCTGATGTTAAGATGTAAGTGGTTTGAGTCGCACCATTTAACAAAGTCTTTGATTAGCTTCCTGTACTCCTCCTCCTGCCCACTCCTGATGCAGCCCACAATAGCAGTGTCATCAGCGAACCTCTGCACGTGACAGGACTCCGTGTCATATTGGAAGTCTGATGTATATAGATTAAACAGGACCGGAGAAAGTACAGTCCCCTGCGGCGCCCCTGTGTTGCTGAACACAATGTCAGACCTGCAGTTCCCAAGACGCACATATTAAGGTCTGTCTGTAAGATAGTCCACGATCCATGCCACCAGGTGTGAGTCTACTCCCATTTCAGTCAGCTTGTCTCTAAGGAGCAGAGGTTGGATGGTGTTGAAGGCGCTAGAGAAGTCCAAAAACATAATTCTTACAGCACCACTACCTCTGTCCAGGTGGTAGAGGGATCGGTGTAGCATATAGATGATGGCATCCTCCGCTCCCACCTTCTCCTGGTATGCGAACTGCAGAGGGTCGAGGGCGTGGCGGACTTGTGGCCTCAGGTGGTGAAGCAGCAGCCGTTCCATGGTCTTCATCAAATGTGACGTCAGAGCAACAGGCCGGAAGTCATTCAGCTCACTAGGACGTGATACCTTTGGGACAGGGGTGATACAAGATGTTTTCCAAAGCCTTGGGACTCTCCCCTGTTCCAGGCCCAGGTTGAAGATGCGCTGTAGAGGACTCCCCAGTTCCAACGCACAGGCCTTCAGCAGTCGTGGCGATACACCATCTGGACCCGCTGCTTTGCTGGCACGGAGTCTTCTCAGCTCTCTGCTCACATGGGCTGCTGTAATTGTGGGTGGGGATGTTTCACCTATGCTGGTATCAGCAGAAGGATGGTTGGAGGATGCAGTACTCCGTGGTGAGAGTGGGTTAGGATGATCAAACCTATTAAAGAAGTTGTTCATTTGGTTTGCTCTCTCCACGTCTGTCTCGATGGCGGCACCCCGCTTCGAGCTGCAGCCAGTGATAATCTTCATCTCATCCCACACTTCCTTCATGCTGATGTTCTGCAACTTCTGCTCCAGCTTTCTCCTGTACTGCTCTTTCGCCGCCCTGAGCTGGACTCGGAGTTCCACGCTTGAGCTCATGCCGATCACCGCCTTTAAAAGCCCTTTTCTTCTGGTTAAAAAGGCCTTTGATGTCACTTGTAATCCATGGCTTGTTGTTAGCATAGCAGCGTACTGTTCTTACTGGAACTACAATGTCCATACAGAAGTTGATGTAATCAGTTGTGCATTCAAGCCTCTTCAATTTTAGGACTACTTGGTGGACTTTACAAAATGAACTTGCTTCAGAAGAAGCCTTGTACAAAAGGTTTTTTTTTTTTCCAATATTGTATTATAATTTGAATTGAACATCTTTGGCACACTTTTTTTTTCCTTTGGTGATTCATACCAGCTCCTTTGTAATCGTAGTAGTGCTGTGTTACACTTAATATTACTAATCAATACATTTACTACATATGTAAGCTATTATGAGTAATCTCCTTGGCCACTTAAAAAAAAATTAAATTAAAAGGTTTATTTTAGTTTTTAATAATTTTGCTACATTAGAAAGACTTTTTTTTTTTTTTTCCAGAGATATAAAGGCTGGGAACATACTGCTGACTGAGCCTGGTCAGGTGAAGCTTGCGGACTTTGGCTCTGCCTCCATTGCCTCTCCTGCCAATTCTTTTGTGGGCACTCCATATTGGTATGTCCAGGAAATTATAAATTCATCAGTCCCGTGAGAATGTTTTTGTTTGAATATAGCACCTGTTAGAATGGACAGAAACACTACATAATTTGTGTAATAGTTGAAAATACTGCCTTTTTTGTTGTTTTGTAACTTGAAAGAGATTATATCAAAAAATCGGTGAAAATTTATTTTATATGGTCCTGTACATGTATGTTTTTATAAGTATATATGGGAAAAATTACGGAATTAGAAGGTTGTAGTAAAAAATTTTTGCATCTAGTTAAATGGATAACGCTTTGCTTGTGTTATTAAACATATCATCAGAATTCTTGTCTGGGCTTTCAAAGCATAAGATTTATTTGCAATTTTTATGTTGCTAAGGTACAGTTACTTGCTTGTTTACTTTTATATTTGAATTTATAATATAGTTTCACCAGTATTTTTTTAGACCAACACCAATTTTGTGTTAGTAAGTTGTTATGTACTGATATTTTTTTCCTTTATCCCTTAAAATAACTTTTTACACTAAGCTCCTGCATATCCAGATGCATAGAAGCCTTTTGTCCTATATTAAAGTATTATTTATAGTTAATCCTATAGACTACAGGTGTTAACTGTTCATTTTTTTATTAACAAAATGAAAGTCTGTAGACGTATTGGTTAATGACCATAATACAGAAAAAATAACATTTCCTTAAATTACATACTTTAACTAATAAAATAGACACAAATATTTATCTATAATACATATTGATGGCATAATGGCATAAAAGTAAATAAAATGCTTCTCATAGTTAAAAGCTGTGCTGTTTAATTTCTTCTGTAATGTACCTAAAAAAGCAATCTTTACCTTTTCTCTCATAAAAAAAGTATGTTGCAGGTTTTAATAATTTTCAGTTATTATTTTAACTATATCTTTTTTTTTTGCTGTAAAGTATACATTTACTATATTTGTACAGATGTTTTTTCTTTATTCAGTGTACCAGCTAGACATTTATAATTTTTGTTGTATAATTATAAATATGTTCCTTTTAATTATGCAGTACGTTTTCTTACCAAAACACATACTGTATGACACAGGCAAAGTACAGATCTTTAAACAAGTCGCAAATGTATCAAATGTTCATGAGGTGATTATTAAGAAGACATAAGGCTGACATGCTTAACAAGTAAAAGACAAATTTTGCTGTTGAGCTACTAAGCTTATTCTTTGCTAAGCAGCAATTTCAAATTATTCTTTATTCTTTTCCCAACTGAAAATATAAGCTGCTATACTTAGCAAAAGTTTAGTGTCCATTTCAATTAAAGAACAAAATAAAAGGGTCAGAAGGTACCTTTCCTTGCTATTTGTCTGATTGCATAGGACAACTTCTCTGATTCCTTTTTCTTAGTTTATTACTACACTTTCTTTAGGGTAAAGGATAATATTCCAATAACCCCCCCCCCAACCACCGAGGTAAAGCATGCATTGATTTTCTTTTCTTTGTTTACACCACAGGAAGTTTGCTGCTGGCTGAAATGCCATAGTTTACGTTACGGGGCACTGCCACTAAATTACCATAAATCTTAGAAAAACAGGGTCTGAAAAACATTGTTTTTTGTGATTGGCCAATATACTGACTACAGATTGACTCTTTTGCTGTGAAATATTGGCCGATCGATCAGAGCATTACTATTAAACAGTATCTATTTACTGTTTCCTTTTTATTCTCCGTAATAAATATGTTTTACTTCGGTTTTCATCATTATGTCTTTCCTATCTCATGCCGAACACTGAGTCTTCAGCTGTTCATGTTTCAGGCAATGCAGATGTTATAAGTCCAAACGCATTTTGTTTTATTTCACAAGAGCATTTTCCAGAAGTGATGTTATTTATAATATTTTAGTAAAGATGCACATATTTGAGATGCTCTGATCATATGACTGGGATGACGTCACATGCAGATTTTGTAACATATTTTTTTTTTTTTTTCTTGGATGTTTTTATATTGTTTGCTGTTGGTCACCATAGTCTTATATTGCATCAGAAACTTTTTTCTATTCTGATTAAAATTTTTTCTTGTCCATCACTACAAACTGCTTGGGGTAATTAACATACAATTTTGTATTTATTTAAGCTGAGCTTGAAATTCGGCATGGGATTGCACTTATCCTGCACAAAGTTAGTAATTCCCACAAATTTTAATTATTAGCGTATGAATTTCCCATGCATATGTCTTACAAAAATAATCAAAATCAGTTTTCTATATCACTATTTTATAATTATACCAAATTGCTTACTTTGGAGTTTATTTTTTCATTTTTTACGCTTTGGTACAGTTGGCATTGCTCTTGACTGGAGTGCACAGCTGTGGAATACGGCAGTTGGCTGTTCAGTGGAGTTGCACAATTGTGTAGTAGGAAACAGGGACACAAGACTTGTTTAAATTTTTCTTTATAATTTGAACCATCTGATGAGATTAGTTTTACACCAGGAGGTGGTGTAAAGTCAGCACTTGAAATGGGATAGTGACTGTGCAGTATTCTACACTGTCATTTCTCTGTTTTTTGTAGTTAATTTATGCATACTGCCAGTTCAGACCACATTAAAAACTTCTCTATTTATAAGACAAATATGTCTGTTCGCATATCTATGTGGTACAGCCCCGCACCCACCCACATTTCTGTAAAAATTGTGTATATTGGTGTGCCTTTGGGTCTCTGACAGGATACAGCACCCCCAACTTGAGCATTATGAAAATTGGCTGTAGAAGGCTGACACTTTCCTAACTCTAACAAGAAAGAATTTCCAGAGGAAAAAATATTTCCTTTTTACATTCTCTTATGGTCTTCCAGAAATGTTTGGTTTTGGCGGTAGTTCTTGGTATTTCATAGTAAAGATTTTCACTGGAAAACTCATAACAGTTATTGTCATTCTCAAAACAGCTTGCTTCAATTCAGAAAAAAGCAGAGAGGTACAAGAAGAACATGCAACAACAACAACAACATTTATTTATATAGCACATATTCATACAAACAGTAGCTCAAAGTGCTTTACATAATAAAGAATAGAAAAATAAAAAAACACAATATGAAAACAAAATAAATCAGCATTAATTAACATCGAATAAGAGTAAGGTCCAATGGCCAGGGGGGACAGAAAAAAACAAAATAAAAACTCCAGACGGCTGGAGAAAAAAAAAAAAAAATCTGTAGGGATTCCAGACCATGAGACCGCCCAGTCCCCTATGCAGACTCCTCATAGACAATCATCTGTTGGATCAGTGAAGTGGCAGTGCTAGTTAGTATGCACTACTATACCACCTAAGCTAAGAATGTATTAATTATATTTTAACTATATGTCTCTTCTTCTTCTTCTTTCGGCTGCTCCCGTTATGGGTCACCACAGTGGATCATCTTCTTCCATACCTTTCTGTCCTCTGCATCTTGTTCTGTTACACCCATCACCTGCATGTGCTCTCTCACCACATCCATAAGCCTTCTCTTAGGCCTTTGTGTCTAGTTAAATGGATAACTATTTTCTCTTGCTTGGCAGCCCTATCCTTAGCATCCTTCTCCAAATATACTCAGCATCTCTCCTCTGCACATGTCCAAACCAATGCAATCTTGCCTCTATGACTTTGTCTCCCAACCATCCAACTTCAGGTGACTCTCTAATGTACTCATTTCTAATCCTATCCATCCTTGTCACACCCAATGCAAATCTTAGCATCTTTAACTCTGCTACCTCCAGCTCTGTCTCCTGCTTTCTGGTCAGTGCCACCGTCTCCAACCCATTTAACATAGCTGGTCTCACTACCGTCCTGTAGACCTTCCCTTTCATTCTTGCTGATATCTGTCTGTCACAAATCACTCCTGACACTCTTCTCCACCCTGCCTGTACTCTCTTTTTCACCTCTCTTCCACAATCCCCATTACTCTGTACTGTCTTTTAACTCCTCCTCCTTTGCCAACTCTACTCCCTGCATCCTCACCATTCCACTGACCTCCCTCTCATTTACACACAGGTATTCTTTCTTGTTCCTACTGACCTTCATTCCTCTGGTCTGTAGAGCATATCTCCAGCTCTGCAGGGTCTCCTCAACCTGCTCCCTACTATCGCTACAGATCACAATGTCATCAACAAACATCATAGTTCACGGGGACTCCTGTCTAATCTCGTCTGTCAACCTGTCCATCACCATTGCAAATAAGAAAGGGCTCAGAAATGATCCCCGATGTAATCCTACTTCCACCTTGAATGCATCCATCACTCCTACTGCAGACCTCACCACTGCCACACAAACCCTCGTACATATCCTGTACAACTCTTACATACTTCTCTGCCACTCCCAACTTCCTCATACAATACCACAACTCCTCTCGAGTCACCCTGTCATATGCTTTCTCCAGGTCCACAAAGACTCAATGCAACTCCTTCTGGCCTTCTCTAAACTTTCCCATCAACACCCTCAGAGCAAACATTCTTAGCATGAAACCATATTGCTGCTCACTAATCATCACCTTACTTCTTAACCTAGCTTCCACCACTCCACTCCTCAGGCATCCTGTCACTATCCAAGATTCCATTAAACAATCTGGTTAAAACTCCACTGCTATCTCTCCAAAACACCTCAATGCTTCCACAGGTATGTCATCTGGACCAACGGCTTTACCATTCTTCATCCTCTTCATAGCTGTCCTTAATTCCTCCTTGCTAATCCGTTGCACTTCCCTGATTCACTGTCTCTACATCATCCAACCTTTTCTCTCTCTCGTTCTTGTCATTCATTAGCCACTCAAAGTACTCTTTCCATCTGCTCAAAACACTCTCCTCGCTTGTGAGTATGTTTCCATCTTTATCCTTTATTACCCTAACCTGCTGCACATCTTTCCCTGCTCGTTACCTCTGTCTAGGCAATCGGTAAAGGTCCTTTTGTTCCTCCTTAGTGTCCAACATCTCATACAACTCATCATACGCTTTTCTTTAGCCTTCGACACCTCTCTCATCACCTTGCACCTTATCTCCTTGTACTCTTGTCTACTTTCTGCATCTCTCTGACTATCCCACTTCTTCTTTGCCATCCTCTTCCTCTGTATACTCTCCTGTACTTCCCCATTCCACCACCAAGTTTCCTTTTCCTCTTCCTCTGTCCAGATGTCACGCCAAGCACCCTTGCTGGTGTCACCCTTACTACATCTGCTGCAGTTGCCCAGCTGTCTGGTGACTCTTCACTACCACCCAGTGCCTTTCTCACCTTCTCCCTAAACTCAACCTTGCAGTCTTCGTTTTTCAGCTTTCACCATTTGATCCTTGGCTCTGCCCTCACTCTCTTCCTCTTCTTGATCTCCTGCGTCATCCACCATCCTATGCTGCTTAACTACACTTTCCCCTGCCACCACTTTGCAGTCTTCAGTCTCCTTCAGAGCGACTCATCTGCATAGTATGTAATCTACCTGTGTGCATCTTCCTCCACTCTTGTACATCACCCTATGTTCCTCCCTCTTCTTAAAATATGTATTCACCATAGCCATGTCCATCCTTTTGGCAAAATCCACTATCCTCTGACCTTCTTCATTCAATTTCTTCATTCAATCCTTATTTAATTAGTTGGTATTGTTTCTCTTATTCTACATTCAGAAAAGCACAGCAGCATGATTTTTACATGTACGAGGTGTGGCAGAAGGAAGTTTTTATTTTTTTCAAACCTCAATGTTATCCCCTTCAAAGTAGTTCCCTTGGGCAGCTACACACCGATGGAGACGTTGTTCCCACTGTTGGTAGCAGCGCTGGAAGTCTTCAACCGGTATGGTCTTCAGCATGTCCGTTACACTCTTTTGGATGTTTTCTAAAGTCCCGAAATGATGTCCTTTGAGGACATTATTCAGTTTAGGAAAAAGGAAAAAGTCACACGGACTGAGGTCAGGTGAATAAGGGGGCTGGGGAACCACAGGAAATTTGATACACATATACTGTGTGACCTCTACTGTCTCCTTTCGGTGTGATGATTTTTATTACTCTTTTTATTTTATTGTATTGTAGAATCGGGCTGCACGGTGGCGCAGTGATAGCGCTACTGCCTCGCAGTAAGGAGACCTGGGTTCACTTCCTGGGTCCTCCCTGTGTGGAGTTTGCATGTTCTCCCCGTGTCTGCGTGGGTTTCCTCCGGGCACTCGGGTTTCCTCCCACAGTCCAAAGACATGTAGGTTAGGTGGACTGGCGATTCTAAATTGGCCCTAGTGTGTGCTTGGTGTGTGGGTGTGTTTGTGCGTGTGTCCTGCGGTGGGTTGGCACTTTGCCTGGGATTGGTTCCTGCCTTGCACCCTGTGTTGGCTGGGATTGGCTCCAGCAGACCTCGTTACCCCTTTGTTCGGATTCAGCGGGTTGGAAAATGGACGGATGTATTGTTGAATCAACTCTTGATAGAGCATGTGTATGGGTGCCGTTCTCATTCCTGCCACATTTGTTGTCACTTCCTCTACCTCTTCATATCTTAAATCATTCTTGATGCAGATTGAAGGCTTAAGTACCACTTAAGTACCAGCTTAAGTGAAAAATTAAGAAAAATGTACTAAGTAATTGCAACACAAAAACTGACTTAATCAGTTTTAATGCGAAAAGATTCCGACAGAAAAAAAGAAGAAGCGGGTCGCTAGGGTGGAGAAAAGAAGAGCTGCTCAGGAAGCAGCAAATGAATGCTAAACGTACAGAGAAAGAGTATGAAAACTATAAGTCAAAGTGTATTCACTGCACATTATCGTGCAGTCTGCTTTTACTGATTTTATATAATAGTATACTTAATAATCAAAGCAAGTTCTTAACGGTAGCAGACTATTGATAAATATAATCCTAACCCTAATTTACTGTCATATGATATCTTTAGGCCAAACATAACTTTTTTTTTGGTCTATGACCTCCAGGAATTGAAGTGTTTTGAAGTATCACCATTTTTTTTTCTTAAATTGTTATGCACGCAGTTCTTAGTAGGCACAAGTAAAAGTGACAGTTCTTCGCCTTCACCCTTCCCCCTGTTGTTGTCTTGGGGATTTTAACAAGTGGTTACAGATAGTTTTTGTTTAGTTGTCTGTATTTTTAATGTTTTTAACGTAAGAACAATAGGGCGGTTTCATAAAGAATAAAATTTAGAAAGCTTAAAATGTCAGTCCTTTTAATTTACAAAAAATATGCAGTTACATATTAATCCAGATTGAAACACATAGAAAAATAACTCCTTACATGTGACTTTTGTTTTAAAAAGAAACAGGAGTGGAAAATAATGGAAAGTCAGTGTGAAGGCCGGACCTGCTTCATGGCACTGATAATCTTGACATTATTTTGGGTCATTATTATCAGTTGGGATCCAGTTTGTTATCATTAAGCTCATATATTTTTCTACCATTAGCCTATTTTTGTATGTATTTTTTAAGGTAGGATGAAAGTTGTCAAACATTCACAACTCTATCTGAAGCAAAAACTTTCTGGTGTTGATTATTATTAATAACCCTAAAATAGAATGTTAGATATATGTATTTTTATTATTAATATTTTTTAACGCTTGTCTTTGTTTCTTAGTGTTTATTAAATTGCCTTACTTTGCCAACTTCTAAAACTCTTCTAAAAATGATAGTACACCAAACAAGTTCACCAACACTAAAAACCATTTAACATTGTGCAACTGACAGACAGAGTGACACACTGTGCAGCCATGAGAATTTGGGATGTGGGTTGGATTTTGTGAGAGAGAAAGCACATACCTGAGATTCTGTCTTTAACAAAAATTCCTTCAGTCTTTGTCCTAGCATGGATTTACTCAAAGACACAGAACGAGCGGGAACTGTGAACTCAGACCTGTTGTGAACAGTGGGTCAGAGTTGAAGGGTTTACATGGATAGACAAGAGTGTGAAACTGAGCAGTTGAATTGAAGCATAGTTGAGTGTGGAGACTCTGGTTCAGCCGTAGTGTAATCAACATTCCTTTTGAAGGCCATCTTTTAACACACACTTCTTTTTTTTTTTTTTTTTTTTGTTCCTTTATATTCTACTTGAGAGCTGCTCTCATACTGCACAACTTGAAGATCACTACTTTAGTCTTAATTTACACTGATAAAGTAAGGATTAGTTGTATGCAGTAATTGAAGAACTTTTTGTGTTACCTGCATGTTTTTTTAAAAGGGCTGACATTGCCCCAAGGTTGAAAAAAATTGCTCTAGACCAAACAAAATGTGCTTGGCCATCTGTACTGATGATGAAAGGTAAATATCAAAAAAATATAGTTTTACTGACAATGTAGAAGGAGGAAATGGTACATGTGATTGCTGTCTGCAATGTAATACAAAATTAAACATAGTATTACATTTTTAAACAAAAACATGTGAATCAGCCTTAAAGTCTGTATTGTGTATGTAGATTCTCCAACTTGGACTTTCTGGTATGTGTTTATTACTATCTGCATATTCACTGCATTCATTTCTGCATGTTATGCAGTGCATTCATTTCAGCATGTTCCGTAGCTTTATGTTGTACACTGCTTGGGAATATACTGTGCACGCGAGATTCACATTTGTGAAGTTTAATGTGTCCTCTTTGACCCGCACATTTTTAAACATGCTGAACAATTCTTAAAATTAAACTAGTACAATATCTGATTTGGATAAGTGATAAACCCCTACAGTAACCATTATCAACTTGCTGTCAACCAATCACCTTCTAGATCACACACCAATTTAATCACCTGTTATCAGTTGTTGTGTTTTTTATTACTTCAGAATTAATCAAACTGTTCCTTGTGGATTGCACTGCTGCAAGTAGCAAGGATTACAACTGCCATGGCTAGAAAGATGCTTTCAAAAGAGCTCTGTGATAAAGTTGTGGAAAGGCACAAGTAAGGAGATTGAAACAAAAAGATTTATAGGTCTTTAACTATCCCAGTGAGAATTATTCAGGGTATTATTAAGAAGTGGAAAGCTTATGGCACCATCAGCATCTGACTAACTTGGAATGTCCCTTAAAAATGAATGACCTGATTGTGTTCACACAGACACACTGAGTCTCTTTTGCGACTCTCTTTGTGAAGTTCTCTTGACCTTTGCAAAAACATTTATGTGATTCTGATGCTGTATGGCAAAAAGTTTTATGGTCTGATGAGACCAAGATTGATCTTTTTAGAATTAATTTGAAGTGCTATGTTTGGCAAAAAAGCAAACGGAGCATATCTCCTAAAATGCCCTATACCTACTGTGAAGAATATTGGCGGCATTGTTATTTTGTAGGGCTGTTTCTGTCTAGTGGGAACTGGGTGACTGGTCAAGATTGATGGGAAGATAGATGCTGCCGATAGGCAGGTGGGGTTTCACCTCCCAGCATAACATCACACTGCCAAAAACAATGTAAAGGCTTAAGATGGTGATTGTCCTTGAGTGGCCAAGTCAGAACCCCGAGTTAAATCTTATAGACATAATCTGTGGATAGACTTGAAGCAAGCAACTCATCATCTGCAAAACCATGGAACTAGTAATTGACATTCACTTCACAATTCTGGGAGTGGTATACAAAGTACTTCTATGTATATTTGAGTGTCCACATCAGTTACAGGCTGGAATGGTTTAGTAACACAGCAACTGAATTGGAAAGGCAGAGCAGACTCTTTTCTTACCCTTAGATTGCATTGCTCTTAATGTGGATAGTGAAGTCCTTTATATAGTTTGTAAGTCTGAGACAATCAGTGTGATTTTTCAATGCTGTAGTAAGCTGGGCTGGTAACATCATGTCAGGAGAGGCCTACTGCATTAACAAGCTAATTAAGATAGCAAGCTCATTTTTAAGAAAGACTTTTTACCCGCTGAAGACATTAGCAGAGAAGAGTATAACGATAAAACCGATGGCCATTGTGAACAAAACTGCACATCCTCTCTTTGACACAAGTTACAGTTTTTTGTTTTTTTAATTAAATTCTTGTATGTGTTTGAGGGAGTTTGCATTTCTTGAACTTCTGTAAAATATAAATTTCCTCCTTGGGACAAAAAAGAATAAATCTAACTATCCACCTACAAAAAACAATCTCATGCTAGCCATGATTTGCAGCAACTGTATTTGTGCTTTTTTCTCAAGTGGTTTACTATTTACAAAACCAGTAAACTAAAGTCTTTTGGCATAGTTCAGTACGTGAAGTCATGTCTGATCTTTTTTCTGATTGGAGTCCTTAACAATAGTATTTTTTTCAAATATCCATTTTAAATGCTTAAGCTTCATTATTTATTTTTTCTCTCTTTATTTTTTCCCACTTTCTCTTTCAGGATGGCCCCTGAAGTTATTCTTGCCATGGATGAAGGGCAATATGATGGAAAGGTTGATGTGTGGTCTCTTGGAATTACATGCATTGAATTGGGTAAGGTCTCTGCTGTTATACTCAATAAAGCAGACTCTTTTTGTGCATTTATTTTATTATATGTTGAATGTATTAAATCTATATATAGGAAACACCTTTGGTGAAAATTTGCACTTTCATTTTAAACTAATCCTGTTGTTTTTAAGTCAACATTATTTGCTCTTTTCAAGGTAACATCACATCAAAATATCTCTAAGAAAAACTTCATTATAGGCCATGCACCAAAGGTGATGATTAAAACAGAGCACACATATCTGAAAGATAGTTAAAAAGTTGTTTGAGAAGTTTGCATTGTTTTTATTAGCATTTTTCATCTTTCACCATTTCGGCCTCCTTTTTTCCCCTTCTCCCTGACCAACTAATTAAATACATCATTTACTAATTTGCAGTTCAGATGTTTGTGTGGTACAAAAAATATTGTACTTGTAGCATTGCATTGCAACAGATAAAAATGTTATCATTAATAAATATCTAATAGATTTTTGGGCCTAGGTACACTAACAGTCAAAAGTTTTAGAACCCCTCAGTTTCTATGGAAATGTAGGCAATTTAATGTTAATGTTTCAAGAAATTGAGGCATAGAACAAATAAGCAGGCACAAATAAACAGTCAAAGAATCGTTAAGTGCGCAAAATGGTATTCATATTTTTGATGAAGAACTTTTGGCAGATATAACAGCCAAACTTTGGTAACCCTTTTGATTCAGAATGCCAGTCACTCTATGCAGGTCGTCGGTCTGCCTCCAGCAAAATAACCACAAACCATCACACTTCCTCCTCCATGTTTGACAGTTGGTGTCGCACACTGAGGAACTATCCTTTAATCAAATTTTGATTAATCAATCCGTCAGAGTTTCTTCCATTCTGCAGTAATCCACAGTTGGTATTTCCAGGCCCTATTTTGTCCTTTAAGAAATGGCTTTCTTATTGCTACTCACCGTGTCAAACCTGCAGCACAAAGTCTCCTCTTCAAAGTAGTAACTGAAAGGCATGCACTTGTAAGGGTAATAATGCTCTGTCTCCTTTCATTTCTTAATTGTTTTTTTTCTTGCCATTAATTTTCAATTTTCTACAGTGTAATATTACTCAAGTATTACTTCACTGGGTGTTGGAACAGAGTCTGTTCCAACTCTGACAGGGTTTTTAAATAATCAGCTAAAGTTCTGCCACTTGTGCAAATTGGTTGCTTCAACTTGCAAGACTTATTGTAATTTACTTTAAATACTGCAGAACATTTGTAGGTTGTAACCTATTACTGGTTCCCTAAAGAAGACCCATTTGTAATATTCTGAAATTTCTTCTTTAGTTTTTGTTAACTTAAACTTTAAATTTAAACCTCGGACAGTTTACTGCTTACCTTTTCACCATTTTATGTCATTCTCTGTATTTCAAAGGATTACATTTGAAGAAAACATGGAAATTCTGAGGTGTTCTAAAACTTTTGACCAGTAGTGTGCTTTTTCCTATAATAGTCTTATCTATAGATATTTTTGCTGTATTAGAATAAAGATCTAATTGATAATGTTAGAATAGGTGCAAAACCAAAAAATAAAAAGTCAAACCCATAGCATTCCATTTCACATAATGCTGTTTTTCCATCCATTTTAAGAACATGATGGGTTCACAAATTGTAAACTTGTTTTTGATAACTTCGTACATATCTCTCATACTCTTTTATATAATGATAAACAATATCAGTAAATATAAAATGTAAATGACAAAATAAATGTTTGCCACTAATGTATTGACCTCTATTGTAAATTAAAATTTTTTTGTCCTACTGAAATGATACATACCTTCTGTACACAATTTTAAACAAATGCTGTTAAATAAGGTGACTGCTAAAATTGACAATATAATGTATTAGAATTTTCAGCTATTCAACCATCAACTCAAAAGTGTACGATCTGCAGCTCTTCTGAAAATGTATATTTCTAATTTTTCACCATTTTATAAGGTCTGTAGTAGCTGAAAATGATCAAAAACACAACTGTCTTCTGTCGAAAGTAGTGTTTTAGTTATTAACAGTTTATTTTAGCTGGGTTGTAAAATCACAAACTTTACAGGTATAGGCAGTTTTTTTTTTCCTGTGTGTATGCCTTTTAACAAATATTTAGTTCCGGAAACGTGCTCGCAATCCAAAACACTTTTATATCAAAGCGAATTTCCCCATAAGAAATAATGGAAACTCAGATGATTCGTTTCACAACCCAAAACTATTCATATAAAAATGATTAATCTATACTAATAAACGGCAAAGCCCTCACTCACTCACTCACTCACTCACTGACTGACTCATCACTAATTCTCCAACTTCCCGTGTAGGTAGAAGGCTGAAATTTGGCAGGCTTATTCCTTACAGATTCCTTACAAAAGTTGGGCAGGTTTCATTTCGAAATTCTACGCGTAATGGTCATAACTGGAAGCTGTCTTTCTCCATTTACTGTAATGGAGTTCAGATGGAGGGGCGGAGTTCGTATGACATCATCACGCCTCTCACGTAATCACGCATTACGTAGAAAGCCAGGAAGAGCTACAAAACGCGCTTTAGAAAACATGCATTATATAATTAAGAAGGCAGCGAAACAATTAGAAGCGAGCGAGTGACATATAAAACCACATTCAGCAGCTCACGTGAACTGACGCAGTGCGCAGACAAAAAGTAACAGTTCCAAACAGTGCTGAACAAAAATTGAATTACACTGCTACGCTCAAATAGATAAACCACACGCCGTGGCGCGATACTAAAGCATTCGACTGTAGCGCCCACGTCCGAGGTTCGATTCCCGAGAGGGGATGCACTAAGTATGTACGCGCGCTTCTCGATTTATTTTAACCTCGCATCCCCTTAGTTTGAGACGTATGAAAACGCATGCGGTTAACGCAGAAAGACAGATCACCTATTCACCTATTGAAGCTTCATGAATAATGGATACTTTATTCGCGATCAATGATTGTTTTGGTAAAGCCATACTCAGTGTATTCATTAGATGAACGGTAAAAAAGTAAGAGCGAGGGGACGGTAACTTACTGAAGCACACAAGCAAAACCACAATAGCACGCGGGCTCGATGTACTGACTTGCGCGATCACATTCCAAAAAATATTTCTTTTCAAGTTC
>JANRMT010062814.1:65889810-65905017 GCA_026402145.1 Polypterus bichir lapradei
TCTTATTAAGCAATTGGGTTGGAGCAAAAACCTGCAGCCACTGCGGCCCTCCAGGACCGTGATTGAGGACCCCTGCCATATACGCTCGTACAGATGTTGACTATATGAGTGAGGCACGCCGACTGACGATTACACACAATCCCGCAGCGAGAAAGAGATAACCACCATCGGCTCAGTTGTGATCACGTGATGTGCGGCAGACACAGCGTATACGTACTACTCATATTCCAAGACCTTGCTCGTTTATCAAGTCAAAATTTATTAAAAATTTTACCTCATCTTGTAAAACACTCGCAAACCAAGTTACATGCCAAGGTTCCACTGTAGTTCCTATCTTTCTCCCTGTGTGATTGCAGCAGTGTGATTAGTCATGGTCTTTGTTTTTATCCATGTGTTTACTAATACAATGGTTCTCAACCCGTGGGCCGTGACAGGGAATATGGTGGGCCAAGCTAAAGACTTAAATCAGTACCAAAATTAGACAAAAAGTCAGAGGAAACAAGAAAATAATCCACATTTTTTACGCATTGTTAGCGGTAGACCGTACGTACGGATGCAAGCTGCAGGATTTTAGGGCTTAGAGACTCTTTGTTTAATTTAGTTATTTTAGTACTTTAGTAGGATCAAAATGCAGCTGTAGCTGTTAACACTGGCTGATGCAAGCGGTGACGCAATAGATTTAAGCAATAATAATTTAAATTTGACTGTCACGCACTTTTTCGGCTAACCTATTTATTGTTTAGAGTAGACTTAGATTGCTTTAGGCTTGTAGAGAAGTTTAGACCCTAAAATGGATCGATTTTTGAAATGTAAGCCTTCGACTTCACACCAAGAAACAGAAAGTAGTGGCAGCGAAAGCGGTTATGATCAAGATGACACTAAAGTTGTTACTTGTAAGAAAACTAAATATGTTCAAAAATATGATGTGGAATATATTAAATACGGTTTCGTTCCATCAGCAAATGACCAAAATCTGCTGATGTACGTTGTTTGCAAATCCGACGAAATTGCGTTGTCATCTTACTACAAGACATCCAGATCTACAGAATAAAACCAAAGAATTTTTTGAGCGTAAAGTCACGGAATACACTAAACAGAAGACAGTGTTAAAAACAAGAGTTACTCTCAACGAAAAAACTGTTAAAGCATCCTACTTGATTGCTCAGAGAATCGCAAAAGCAAAGAAACCACACACAGTTGGAGAAGATCTTATCATGCCGGCTGCTCTTGAGATTTGCAATGTATTGTTTGGCTCAGAATATGCTACAAAACTGAAAAGCATTCCCATCTCGAATGATACTATCCGCAGAAGAATTTCTAAAATGTTGGGGACATTGTCACGCAGTTAACTGAATGGTCATAGTCTACTAAGTTTGCGGTTCAATTAGATGAATCAACTGATATCGCTGGTGAAGCACAGCTGCTTGTTTATGTTCGCTATTGTTGGCAAAATGTTATGGAAGAGGAATTTCTTTTTTGCAAGTCATTGCCATCAAGAACGACGGCGGATGAAATATTTTAGATAGATAGATAGATGGATACTTTATTAATCCCAAGGGGAAATTCACATAATCCAGCAGCAGTATACTGATACAAAGAAACAATATTAAATTAAATGGTAATAAACATGATAAAATGAGAAAAAAAAACAGACAATAATTTTGAGTAATGTTAGCATTTACTCCCCCAGGTGGAATTGAAGAGTCGCATAGTGTGGGGGAGGAACGATCTCCTCAGTCTGTCAGTGGAGCAGGACAGTGACAAAAGTCTGTCACTGAAGCTACTCCTCTGCCTGGAGATGACACTGTTCAGTGGATGCAGTGGATTATTCATGATTGACAGGAGTTTGCTTAATGCCCGTCGCTCTGCCACAGATGTTAAACTGTCCAACTTTACTCCTACAATAGAGCCTGCTTTCTTAACAAGTTTGTCCAGGCGTGAGGCGTCTTTCATCTTTATGCTGCCACCCCAGCACACCACCACGTAGAAGAGGGCATTCGCCACAACCGTCTGGTAGAACATCTGCAGCATCTTACTGCAGATGTTGAAGGATGCCAACCTTCTCAGAAAGTATAGTCTGCTCTGACCTTTCTTACATAGAGCATCAGTATTGGCAGTCCAGTCCAATTTGTCATCCAGCTGCACTCCCAGATATTTATAGGTCTGCACCCTCTGCACACAGTCACCTCTGATGATCACAGGGTCCATGAGGGGCCAGGTGGGTTAGGGTGATCAAACCTATTAAAGAAGTTGTTCATTTGGTTTGCTCTCTCCACGTCTGTCTCGATGGCGGCACCCCGCTTCGAGCTGCAGCCAGTGATAATCTTCATCCCATCCCACACTTCCTTCATGCTGCTGTTCTGCAACTTCTGCTCCAGCTTTCTCCTGTACTGCTCTTTCGCCGCCCTGAGTTGGACTCGGAGTTCCTTCTGCACGCACTTGAGCTCATGCTGATCACCACCTTTAAAAGCCCTTTTCTTCTGGTTCAAAAGGCCCTTGATGTCACTTGTAACCCATGGCTTGCTGTTAGCATAGCAGCGTACTGTTCTTACTAGAACTACAATGTCCATACAGAAGTTGATGTAATCAGTTGTGCATTCAACAGCCTCTTCAATGTTCTCACTATGTGACCCCAGCAATATATCCCAGTCTGTAGTTCCAAAGCAGTCTCTCAGAGCCTGCTCTGCCTCAGGGGACCACTTCCTGAATGAGCGTGTGGTTGTAGGTAGCGCCCTCACTCTTGGTTTGTATTGAGGCTGAAGCAGAACCAGGTTATGATCTGCTTTCCCAAGCGCAGGCAGCGGGGTGGCGCTGTATGCGTCTTTAACGTTTGCATACAGTAGGTCGATAGTCCTGTTTCCCCTGGTGTTACAATCCACATACTGGGAGAAGGCAGGTAATGTTTTGTCCAGCGTTACATGGTTAAAGTCTCCAGCGATTAGCACAAGTGCCTCAGGGTGCTGCGTTTGTAACTTAGCAACTGCGGAATGGATGACATCACCCGCTATCTCCACGTTCGCTTGAGGGGGGATGTAAACAATAACAGCAATCATGTGTCCAAACTCTCTGGGCAAGTAATAGGGATGCAGACTTACGTCCAACAGTTCGATGTCCCTGCAGCAATTGGAGATTTTAACGTTTACATGTCCTGAGTTGCACCACTTTGTATTGACATAGAGAGCGAGTCCTCCTCCTTTCTTCTTCCCGCAGGTACTTGCGTCTCTGTCCGCTCTAACTGTGCTAAACCCGGGTAGTTCCACGTTAGCATCTGGGATGGTAGTTGTTAGCCATGTTTCACGTTTAAAACACAGCAAGCTGCATTCTCTGTAGGTTCTGACATTTTTCACCAGCACAGCCAGTTCGTCGATCTTATTTGGTAGTGAGTTCACATTTCCCAGGATCACAGAAGGCACCGACGGTTTATAACGCCATTTTCTCTCAAGTTGTCTCGATTTAATCTTATCTTTTATCTTTGCGCTGGCTCGGCTGCCCTGATATCGTCGTCTTACCTCGTCAGGTAAATAAGGAACTGCACAGGCATGAGCATTTCTTCTCAGTGCTTTAAGCTGACTACTTGAATAGGCGATTCTCGGAGTGTAAAAATCCATGTCAAGTAGTAAAAATAGTAAAAAGTGTCCAGGGAGCAATTCCACATAAAAGAAAGTGGTAGAAGTGATCAGTGAAATAGAGAAAAATAGAGATAAAAAGATAAAGTCATATACGGAGCTGCTGGAAAAGGCTGCCACTCGGACGCGGCGCCGGAAATGAATCATTAATTAATTCGTGTAATTTGTGTTATAAACGAATTTTACACAACTTCTGGCCTGCAGTGGATGAACTGCATCGGTGTTTGCACAGACGGTGCTGCCACAATGACTGGTCGCAACAATGGTGGTGTAGCCCGCATAAAGCAAGTGTCGCCCGAAATTATAGACACTCATTGCATGATCCATCGTGAAGCGTTGGCTTCAAAGAATTTGCACGAAACTCTGGGATCTGTACTCGATGACTGTACGGATTGTAAACTTCATTAAAACTAGAACAGTGAATAGTCGAATATTTGCTCAACTTTGTGTCGAGGCAGATGCAGAACACAAGCATCTCCTATTGCATTCGGCTATTCGTTGGCTATCCAGAGGGAAAGTTCTCACAAGGGTGTTTGAACTTCTTTCGAATTGTTGCAGTTTTTGACCAAACGCAATATCAAATAAGACAGCATCTGATATCTCTTGCTGAATATTTTGACAAATACTTCATTGAAGCTTTTGACTGGATTCGTAATCTTTCTCAGTGTGCATCCTCTGAATTAACTGGTCGTGGACAAGGTGAATTAGCGAAGCTGTTTAGCGATCGCACAGTACAAATCTAATTTGATGATCCTGTTACGGATATCTCTTCCTTTTGGTGCATAGTTTCGCTTGAATATCCGTTGTTGTCAGCAGTAGCGATGAAAGTTCTTATACCTTTTTCAGCAACTTATTTATATGAGGTTTCATTTTCTGCATTGACTGCCATGAAAACAAAATATCGGTCAAGAATGAACGTGGAAGATGATCTTCGAGTGTGTTTATCAAAAATTTCAGCCAGAATAGACATGTTATGTAAGCCCAAACAGCAAAATCTTTGACAACTTTAATAACATAAATGAAAATAAAATAAACCAGATAATGACTATCGTTGTCTCTCTATTTATTATTGTATTTGTGTAGCAAGCAATGAGCAACTAAACATGTAAAGAAAAAATGACATAATACTGTATATTAGTAATATTTACCCCCAATTACTAAAAACATGAGCAATAAATTACTGTATATGCCAGCGAAGGCTAACATGTGGGCCGCAAAAATGTTTGAATTGTCAATGTGGGCCTTGCGTAAACAGGGCCTGAGAACCACTGTTCTAACATATATTATAACTGTTGAAATTACATCATGTATATATATTTTTGGTAATGTAGATTCTGTTGTGTTTACAGTATATATAAAAGTAACATTTTATTTTTTGTTATACTCGATCAGAACTGGATGATTTTCATCCCAAACGACTCAATTGAGACTGATCTGAATTGGCTTATCTCTAAAAGGCTATTTTTTCATCCTTGTGCTTTTCTAACTATTAAAATAATTAAGTTATTGAGCTTCTTGAGGCTAAGTGTTATGGGAATGTGAATGCTGTTCTTTTGTCAGAAGGTGACCCGTAGAAAGAGAGGAGCTAGGCCAAATTTAAAAGAGAGAGAAAACTGAAATATTGGCTTCCACAGTAAAAAAAAAAAAAAAATAAGCAAAGTAATTTCCGAAGAACCAGTAATCTGAGCAGTTGTCCTGTGCATGAAGAGGGGGTTCAAATAAATATGTTTCATTGATGAACTTGTAGCGGACAAATCAGTTCACAACTGACTAGAATAAGAAAGTGCATTTTCTACTGAAATTGTAGTGAGAAAAGTGCTATATAAATGAATTATTATAATGCATTCAGATTTGTTTTTTCCTTGCATTTAAAAAAGATGCTTCTTGAGCAAGTAGGGGCAGCAAGTAAGCTTCTGTATAAAACAGCAAGTCACATTTTGAATAAGGGGAAGAACAGACTGCCTTATAAATACAGATTGATAAGTTAGACTTTGTCTTCGATGTTTAGTAAACAAGAAGCCAAATGAGGTTACTTTTAAAAATTGTTAAGTCTATTAGTCTTGTATCTTCTGGTAAACATCTTGTTAACATCTTTATTAGAATTGTGGTTTTGTACTTAATGACCAGCCTTTTATTTTGTTATGCCCTTTTTTTTCTTAAGGGCATATGTATATGCCAGATATACAGTATACAGCATATATGTTTTTCTTACATGCTTTTCTTATTATTAAAGTATTTTTAAGGGATTTTAACTATTTTTAGTTATTTAAATCTGAAATGTTTTATTTTGTCAAAATATTATCTGTGGTCTACAGTTTATTATAATTGTAAAAACACCAAGGATGACACTTTAATACAGGGTATGTTACTTAGACACTTGCTGGTTATCAGGAGCTTAGTGTATTATTGAAAGAAAAAACCAGTGTCAGAATTGCCAGATTCTGACAACAGAGTCTATGATTAGAATTGACACTAATGTCTTGATTTAAGCATTTCTGTTTATTTAATATATTTTGTTTTATATAACTAATGTAACATTGTGTTCATTAAAAGTATGCTAATGCTTTTTATGATAAAGTGCCCTTATTTTCAAGTCTAATTCCCAAAGCATTGGTTATTTATAAACATAATTTTTTTTCTTCTGTTTAAAAGAAAAATAAATTTTCAGTAAAGTATTAATTATTGTGTCATTTGTACTGATATGTCTTAATTATAACATATCCATGGAGAGTACAGTAATGCTTTTCTGAACTATGTTCAGTTGAAGTTGCACTAATTCTACTTGGATTAAATCATCAGGTAAGTTTTGCTTTATTATTTTTTAAATGTTTCTAAATTCTCGTTTTATTTTCCAGCGGAGCGAAAGCCTCCACTTTTCAATATGAATGCAATGAGTGCCTTATATCATATAGCGCAGAATGAATCCCCAGCACTGCAATCTAATGAATGGTGAGTTTACTGTGTACTCATAAGAATGTTTGTTTTTTTTTTTTTTGATCCCATTTCAAATAAACCAGCACCACCTCGTTTTGGTTTTGTGGGGCAGCCAAGAATAAAAGTGAATATTGACAACCAATATCCACTTACTTACATGAAGTTATTTCTTGATGATGACAAAGTGATCAAAAGAACTGTTGAGACGAGCCATTATGTTGAACAGTGTTGGGTAAATGACTGTACACCTAAGCACTTTTCCCATTCAAACAGATAGGAACTGGTAGCTACTGATGATATGTGGTATTAGCTTCATTATGTTATTAATTTCATATTACTGTTGTTATTGTTATTGGTATGATTATCATTTTTACACTTCTGGCTTTTTAGTTTTAGTGCTTTGGGTTTTAATAAAAGTGGTAATTTTTTTAAGCAAAAAATGCAATGCTTATTTTTTTTTTTTTTTTGGTGGAGGAAACAATGTAACCCTAAGGATGTTAATGGTCCAGTGTCATTTGCCCAGGTGTCTGCTCTGCTCATTGTTAATTTTCATTATTAGGATACAATTAATGGAGAACATTATTCAGAAAAAGGAAAATTAATTGGAAGGATAAAAAGAAAGTCAATTATTTAAAGCTATAGTACACTTACACTGTTTTAAAAGAATGACTAATTAGAAAAGGTAAATGAAATATTACTTACTGATTGTCAAACTGGTAGGATTAAAAATCTGCAGTATTTTAACCAAGTTTTTTGTAGTATTTTTACATTATTATTATTATGCAAATTCTTAGTTTTGCAGATTATGATTGTTATGTTAAGTTTTAGTTGACTATGACTGAACTTGCATTCAGTAAAACCAGACCACTGAAACTTTTTAACGCATTCGACCCAGTTTTTCTGAAGCCTTTTAATACTGTAACAGGTTATTGAGCTGAGGGAGGTTCCAGAGAGAAGTGTTATGGAAACAAGACATTATATTGGCTAAAGCCAGCTAGCAGAAGAACACAAACATATGCTGTTTATCCAGTGGTTCCCAAACGTTTTCAAATAGGCTTATACCCACTTTGACAACAGAAAATAATTCAGGGCCATATGCACATAGAGTCTGAGCACCCACGTTGTGGCATGTCAGTCAGTTCGAACATGCTTATACAGTTAGAGCACATAAACAACTGTCAGCTGTATTGTGCAGTGTGAGTACAGTGATGCTCCATACTACTTTGTTTAAACTCTGAATTGTTCAAATTCCAAATCAATTTTCTCCATTAAAAATAGTGTAAAATGAATTAATTCCCAGACCCTAAACAATACCCATTTTTAAAAACTTAAAACAGCAAATGCACATAATTTGAGGTAAAAATCACACAAATGTCCTAAATAATACATTAAAACATGAAAACAATAAATACAATATGTTAATGCTGTATAATAAAATGAAAATTGCATTTACCGTACCTTAGTGAGGAGTGGTGATGTCCCGTGTGGATGCCATGGTTAATAGATAGGGGTTATTTATATAACCAAACATACCCAAAATAAAGCAAGAAAGCACTGCAAATACATGAGCATAACATGAGATGCTTTCACAGCAAGAGCGAGAAGCGACTTGGGTGCACAACAGATGGCATTTATGCCTGCTGCATAAGCTCCTTCTGTTGCTGCATTTTTTCCCACTGTGCATGCAGTTGGAACGTGCAAGTATCATCTGAATTCTGTTGAATTTAGCGTTCTAACTCTGGAATGATCGAAGTTAGAATCATTCAAAGTACAAGGCACCACTGTAGTTGCTTGCCCATGACTTAAAAAAAAAAAAAAAATAACACAGTGTATGCACAGCATTACAGTAAGCATGTCCCGCTGGCCTCACACAACATCATAGGGAAATTTCATTTTATTCAGTGAACAAGATTGCCAGAGAACACAACATATTTGCTGTGAAAATTTTTTTGACAAATTTCGCCGATCAGTGCTAGTGAAAAGTTTGTATTTTATTTTGCTAATGAGCTTGTCCTCCAGATCATTTAATAGATTACTTTTATCTCTTTATATAGTGTTGTTAGACAGAGGAATTGCTTTTAATTTTGAGCTTGTTGTCTTATTAGTCATAGTTGACATCATACTGATTGCGGTGGAAAGCATTAATTCTTCAATCCTGAGCCTTTTCCTGTTTTTGCATTGTCTCCTGGTACGTGACTTGATACGAAACTATTGGAGCTTTATTATTCACATTTGTGATTTTTAGCAAACATGTTTGCAGTGTATGTTGTTTCTTCAGTTTCCTTGGAAAACAAAATAATATTGTTTGTTTGTTTCAGTTGGGGTGTAACAGTTTAGCATACTTTTAGAATTTGTTGGGTTTTATGCTATTAGCTATCAGTGTTTTCAGACTCAAAACATACTGAGCCTCTCCTCCTCAACCTCCTCTCATCATTCTACAGTATCTTATAATCTTTGGTTTTCTACCTCCACTTTCTTTATCTGCTTTTGATATTACTTTATCTGCTATTCATTGATTGCAAAATATTATTCATCTTTTAGTTTTTCTTGCTTACTGACCTTTCCGTGATCTTGGGTTATCTTTTTTCCAGTTGATTTTGGTGATATGGAGCCTAGTAACACAGTTTATTGTTCCAGCTTGAAACACATTTATAATCTGACATTTGTTCTTCTCTTTTGCATTCCACTCTGCAGTCTAGCCCCAAATCCCCACTGTGGAGCACCCTTGGCACCCCACACCTTGGGAACCACTGCCTTTGGGTAGAATGCCACTGCTAGGCAGTATGAAGACACTAGGAAAAACTAAGGGTGAACTATGGCCTGGGGGCAAGCAAAGCATGCTTCCTATAGACGCTAGAGGCCAGTTATCAGGAATTAATTGCCCTTATGTCAAGTTATTTGGTTTACTGGAATTCTCCCAAACACTGTGATTTGTGTGACCCTATACATTTATAAAGAGGAGGCAAGGCTAGAATTATCATAAAAGATTAGCTCTTTCAAAAGTTACTATCTCTGGGATGCAGGATTACCAGGGACTGCCAGAGGGAGCACTGTGTGAAAGGCAACAGGACCTTCTGGGAGTATTTCTGACCTTGGAAGTGGTTCCAGGATTATCCTAGAAACAGTATCACCTTGAAGTATAAAGCCACTATTGCCATATTATTCACAGGAGCTTAGGCAAGTTGAGCAAGAGTTCAACTTTCAGGTAGTGTTGCATGAGATAAACTGAGTAAGTGAGTGAATGTTACTGATGTATAGGAGAGATATTTGGGTGCTTTTGACATTTTTGTTGTCTTTGTGGGCATGGGAATGAACCACCCCACTGGACAGAGAGTAAATGAGTATTTGCTTGTCTTCTGTTTTACTCTTTATTGTCCTTTCCTTTAACTCTTCTCTCTGTGACATTTTAAAACTGAGCTCCTCTTAATCTTGACACAAGTGTGGCATCCATGTAGACTGGGCTGTAATGTTAAATGTAATCTTAGAGGACAATGGTGAATGCAGAATATTGCCACAATATAGGAAGGCTGTACACTTTTATTCAGCAGTTGCTTCAATCTGTGAAATTGATATGAAATGATTATAAATAATTTTGACTTAATAGTTTTATGTTTGTTTCTCTAACATATTAATGCACCAGTTCTGTATATTTTTATTTTTGAAATATATTGAAAAAAAGATTAAGATGACCTATAAAGTATCTTATAGGGATTTTCCAGCATATACTTGTGTTGCATGTAACTGTTGAATGTTTACAACTAAGGTTCCCAATCAGAATGTTACTGATTTTGAAATAATTTCAGACTGTTCAATCATTAAGTATTTTTCAAATATGCTTCTCACCAGGTCAGATTATTTTCGAAATTTTGTTGACTCTTGCCTTCAGAAAATCCCACAGGACCGACCTACTTCAGAGGAGCTCTTAAAGGTTGGTTAAAATAGGTGTACTGAGCTCTGTTGAAACTTAGCTCATTTTCTAGGTGATTATTTTTTTGACTGGGCGTTGCATACTTTCTTTGCTCATTGCTCCTTAAGTGAATTTCTTTCTGTCTGTGCTTTTCAAAATTTATAGTCACAATAATACTCGCATTGTCTTGTAAATATGAGATATATTCTCACCGATTTAAGTGTAATCTGTTTGACCTCTTCAGACTAATTTGCCATCAACATTTCTGCAATAAATCAGTTGTTTTGCAATTTGACAAATGTGTATTGCTCTAATAAATCTTTTTATTTCTATTATTGACACATTGATGACAATAGAAAAATACTGACTACAAGAGCTTCATGTATTCTGTATTGCTGTCTTAAATTTGCACTTTTTATCACAGATGTGCAATTTTGTCATAAATATAACAATAAATATTTTGGATGATAAGTTATTATAGCAGTATATAGTAATGCAAAGGTGATTTTCAGTTAAAATTAAACACACAAAGAATGAGATTCCATCAAAGCTTTGAATTTAAAAAAACAACAAAAAAATCTAAATTAAAAAAACTTTAAGCTAGTATTATGATATTCATATGCTTTCATGTTTATTATTAGTGGCATCTAACCTAACATTTCAAGTAAGAAGTAGTAGTATGTTAACATTGTCTTCCTTTAATGTTGCCCTTTAGTAGAACAGAATATACTTTATTTATAATTTCTTAATCTTGTGTATCAGAGGTTACTTTCAAGGCCTGCAAACCACATTAATACGGCCATCAATATAATCATCAAGAACATGCTTAGATATTGCTCACTACAATATGAATCTTAGCATATTTGCTTAATATGGCAGGTAATAACTGTTTCTGTTGTAGTTCAAATGTCACAGTATATATAGCTATATTAGAAAAACAGCATGAACCAACAAGAAATTCCTGAATGTCTTCTGTCAGCACTATGTGATGCATCAGCTTCCTTTTCACACACTTCCAGGTGCTGTTAAAAAAAAAAAAAAGTCAAAGGAAATTTTAAAAAAAGAAAACATTTTTAACATAAACGAGATACAGAATACATGCTTTTGATTAGTGGAGTGCTTTTAAAGGAGTAGTAAACATATGACACCATTATAAGATGAATATTCAACTAAGATAACAGATTTGAATCAGGAGGTTAAAACTGCTGATGTGAAAAAAATATAAAAATGGTCCTAACACTGAGATGAGTAAGTTTACATAGGCTAAAAAACAATAGCATGCCACAATAATGGCCAGATTAATAGTTTAGGAAGAGTTTGCTAAAACATCAGGGCCTTTTCAGGTAGTGCTTCTAATATAAACTCAAATGTTTTTGGATTGTCTACCTTGAAAGAAGACAAGAAAGTAGAGAAGATCACAAAGCTAGCAAAAAATGTTAAAAACACAACTGTTTGTTTTTGTAAAAAATTTCATTTCTTTTTCCATCATGGGTAATGATAGCAAATAGATTACTGAAACAGCCCATTTGTCAATACAATTTGGGGAATGAATCCAGATTTCTTAGTTCCTGAACATCTTATGAATATAGCAGCAGTGCATGACACCACGACAGGCTGTTACGCATTTGCTGATTTTGAGAGGGTAAAAAATAAGATTTCTGGCATGTGATGGTGCGGGTTAGTTCCTTGCTTCCACACTGGTCTGGGAGTCTCTTGAATCAGACACCGTCGATAACGTAACCGAATGAGCTTTTACAGATGAGGACAAACACACACAAAGCAAGAGGATGGTGAAAAGTTCTCGGGATCTTTTATTAAAAACAATTCAACAAATAAACGTGTCTAAAAAGTGCAGTGCTTAAAGTGTCAATAAATAAATAATCCAATAAAAGAGTTGAAATCTTGATATTTAAACTGAGACTTAAAATTAGAATAATAAAACTTTTCACAGTCATTGGGTCAGTGTTGCTTTCCCTCCTGGACAAGCCCAGCACAACTCCCTCTTAGTTCACTTAGTTCCTCAATTTACTCATTGGTTGCTCAGATTGCGGATACTTCGATCGCCGCAGTCCTCTTCAACTCGATCCCCATTTTGGCTGCCTCAAGCGGCGTCGGCGAGACCGCTCGGGGTTGTTTGTCCCCTCATCTTCCTTCTTTCTCGAACCGGTGTACCTCGGATCCCTGGAGAGGACACCACTTTGATCGCACCCACTCCTCTGAATAATCAGTGAGGGTGATCTGTCCTTAGAACGGTGATCCTCTGCTCCGTCGTGGGACCAGCAACCTTGGTGCCTCTCCCCTTACCGGCTGGCTGGCTGGTTCTCTCGGCTCAGTTTGCATTCTTTCTCTCTCTCTTTTTTTTAATCTCTCTCCTTGTTTTTTCATTCTCCCTTCTTTTACTCATGCTTCCCTGTTAAAGAGGGAATGTTGCACAGCTGTGGCAATCAGCAGCTCCTGGCTTCAGTTAAGGTTCACGGGTGATCTTGGTACTGAGCACCAAGTGTAGGGCCATCCGCTTCCACATTGTGCACAGGAACTGCTCTCGTCATGTTACCACGCCCCCACACAAAGACACAAATGCAGTAATTTTTTATTTATTTAAAAAGGCCACTTTCTGAGCCGCAGACCTGCTGTACCATAGGGAACCCATAATGTATGAGAATAAAACTGGGCTGTTCAGACAAAAGTTACCATAAGAGAAATGTACTGGGTCATGGACAAAATATCTTTGCGTTACTTATAAAAAGGCACTTTGTGGTAAGATTTTCAAAATTAAACATATTGTGAATTATGCACCATTACAATTATAATCTGTAAAATATGACTGTTGTTTCACCATTAACATTTTGCTATACTATAAAGTGCCAAGGCATCTTCTTCTTTCAGCCTTTAATGTGAACACACCATGTCATTTTATTGTTAATTTCTGTTTAGCACTTGTCTTGAACTACTTTTTCACTACATTTTCAGTCTGGTTTGTCTTGCTAGAATGTGAATTAGCTATCTTGCTTGTTAAACCCTTAAGTCATAGCCCTCAATTTTCACTTGTGTTCTTCTCCTTGCTAATTAGCTAACAAAGTCTTGTATGATATATTTGCTTGGTATCTGTCTATGGCAGGGTTTGCACAATAGTAAATGCAAAAGAAATGTACCTAGTTAGACTTTATGTGCATTTGGACTGAAGTAGAGAGCTGCATTTTCTTTGGACACAATTATAATGCAGCAGATGGTCAAAGAATAAAATGGCATGATAAATATAATTAAAACCTTAAACATGGCTTTCTTTTACGTTCTGATTTTTAAACTTAGAAACATGTTTTTCTGCAGAAATCATGCTAAGCCTAACTTAAAACATTTTGTCATGGGTGTAATTTTAGTACTTTGGACAGTACTCTATTTGGTTGTTATGTTTAAGCAGGCTTTTAGAATTAAGCCTTTAGAAAATGAGTAGAAAAAAATTCTTTTTAGTACAATTGAATCATTCTTAAACAGTTTAAGATTTTCTCAAGTGTTCATCTTATTTTCTTTCAAAACTGAAGCATGCCTTTGTCCAGAGAGAGCGACCTGAAACTGTACTGATAGACCTTATCCTGCGCACTAAGGATGCAGTCCGTGAACTGGATAACCTTCAGTATCGCAAAATGAAAAAGATTCTCTTCCAGGAGGCACATAATGGGCCTGCTGCAGAGGCTCCAGATGAGGAGGAGGTGGGTTATGTAAATCTTCTGTTTTGATTATAGTTGTATTGCTGAATGTAATTTTCTTATACACCTAACTAGAATCGTGCCAGTACAGCTTTTTTCTTAAGTAGAAGTAGTTTTTTCTGCATTTGTATGACTAGTCTGTTCTGGTACACTCTGAAGGCCAAAGCCTGATTTTGTCATTTTTCACTCCCCACGTAAAGATAATGGAATGTCGAATCTGAAATGCATACTTACTTTTGTGACCTTGATGTTGATTCCTAGAATCTATAATCATGTTCCTTCAATATTTAGTATACTGTAGACTTCATTACACAGAATACAAAGGATAGGTTGCTACCACTCTGTATAAACCTTTTATTTTACTTTTTTCTTTTTATTCATTTGGTTAACAAAACAATATTTGATTTATTATATGTTGTATGGTACAGTGAATTATGATTAAAGTCCTGTGTTAGAACAATCTCAGTTAAAACTCTTACTTTGCAACTTCTGTGGGTCCTGGAATTATAATAGAAAGTTATGATACACAAAATTGCCATATTCAGTTGTATCCATTTAAGTTGCCCTGCTTGCCATGTCATCTTTTTCTCTGTTTTAAATAAATGTTGACTTTAATCACAAAATTTCCTCTTTAATCTCTTAGTTTATTTTGTCACTAAAGTAGAACGTAGTAAACTTAATCTTAAAATCGAGGTTTAATTTACTAAAGTTCCTCAAATCCTGTTGTAACTAAAGAAGCATGTTAAATGCTTCGTATTGTACGTCTTCCCCAACCTTGTTGTTAATCACTATGTGCTATTTAAACTGGCTTTCTTTTACGCCGACAGGAGCGTGCATGCAGTGATGGCCACACAGAATACATTACATTTATGATATTACAGATCTCCGAACATTTTAGAATACTATACTTGATATTTTCATGACAAAATGAATTAAAGCATGTATTAAACATTTGTGGGCACCATGGCACAGCAGTAGCAATGAGCTTGCACCCCGTCCAGGGATTGTTCCTTCCTCCCACATGATGCTTGATGGG
>JANRMT010062814.1:65905027-65957482 GCA_026402145.1 Polypterus bichir lapradei
TTGTCCTTCCTTTTTCTTTATCCATGTAACCAGCTGCCACACAATAAGTGTCTGTAATAAATGTAAAATCAGCTGTAAGCTTAGAACGCTGATTCTTCAAAACATTTAAGAAACATTGGAAAACCTTTGTTATACATGTTTAGTTTTTCTATCCATCCAGGGTCGCACCAGTCATAGCAAGCATACAGTGCAAGGCACGAACAATCTCTGGGCACCATCTCATCATTATACAGTGGGATGCAAAAGTTTGGGCAACCTTGTTAATAGTCATTATTTTCCTGTATAAATCGTTGGTTGTTACGATAAAAAATGTCAGTTAAATATATCATATAGGAGACACACACAGTGATATTTGAGAAGTGAAATGAAGTTTATTGGATTTTCAGAAAGTGTGCAATAATTGTTCAAACAAAATCAGGCAGGTGCATAAATTTGGGCACCACAAAAAAGAAATGAAATCAATATTTAGTAGATCTGCCTTTTGCAGAAATTACAGCCTGTAAACGTTTCCTGTAGGTTCCAATGAGAGTCTGCATTGTGGTTGAAGGTATTTTGGACCATTCCTCTTTACAAAACATCTCTAGTTCATTCAGGTTTGATGGCTTCCGAGCATGGACAGCTCTCTTTAACTCACACCACAGATTTTCAATTATATTCAGGTCTGGGGACTGAGATGGCCATTCCAGAACGTTGTACTTGTTCCTCTGCATGAATGCCTTAGTGGATTTTGAGCAGTGTTTCGGGTCGTTGTCTTGTTGAAAGATCCAGCCCCGGCGCAGCTTCAGCTTTGTCACTGATTCCTGGACATTGGTCTCCAGAATCTGCTGATACTGAGTGGAATCCATGCGTCCTTCAACTTTGACAAGATTCCCAGTCCCTGCACTGGCCACACAACCCCACAGCATGATGGAACGACCACCATATTTTACTGTAGGTAGCAGGTGTTTTTCTTGGAATGCTGTGTTCTTTTTCCTCCATGCATAACGCCCCTTGTTATGCCCAAATAACTCAATTTTAGTTTCATGAGTCCACAGCACCTTATTCCAAAATGAAGCTGGCTTGTCCAAATGTGCTTGAGCATACCTCAAGCGGCTCTGTTTGTGCTGTGGGCGGAGAAAAGGCTTCCTCTGCATCACTCTCGCATACAGCATCTCCTTGTGTAAAGTGCGCCGAATGGTTGAACGATGCATAGTGACTCCATCTGCTGCAAGATGATGTTGTAGGTCTTTGGTGCTGGTCTGTGGGTTGACTCTGACTGTTCTCACCATTCGTCGCTTCTGTCTATCCGAAATCTTTCTTGGTCTGCCACTTCGAGCCTTAACTTGAACTGAGCCTGTGGTCTTCCATTTCCTCAATATGTTCCTAACTGTGGAAACAGACAGCTTAAATCTCTGGGACAGCTTTCTGTATCCTTCCCCTAAACCATGATGGTGAACAATCTTTGTCTTCAGGTCATTTGAGAGGAGTTTTGTGACCCCCATGTTGCTACTCTTCAGAGAAAATTAAAGGAGGAGGTAAACTTACAATTGACCCCCTTAAATACTCTTTCTCATTATAGGATTCACCTGTGTATGTAGGTCAGGGGTCACTGAGCTTACCAAGCCAATTTGAGTTCCAATAATTAGTTCTAAAGGTTTTGGAATCAATAAAATGACAACGGTGCCCAAATTTATGCACCTGCCTGATTTTGTTTGAACAATTATTGCACACTTTCTGTAAATCCAATAAACTTCATTTCACTTCTCAAATATCACTGTGTGTGTCTCCTATATGATATATTTAACTGACATTTTTTATCATAACAAACATCGATTTATACAGGAAAATAATGACTATTAACAAGGTTGCCCAAACTTTTGCATCCCACTGTAGCTGTACCACCGTGCCTCCACATGTTTAATTATTAACAGTATGCGTTATAAAATTTAAATGAAGTTAACAGTTTATCAGTAAATTGTAATATACATACTTCAATATGTTTCATCATAAAAATTATATCAAGTATCCTGGTATTCTAACAGCTCCAAGAGGCTAGCTCTTGTATTCAAACCTTGCACAAATCTATTTCTGAACTAACTCTATAAGAAGATAAAATTGACAATAACAAAGGGCTGTGTTATTTGGGGGTTGCTTTGTCAGTAATGGCATTCCCACATTCGTTTATTGAAATTCCCAGACCTCGAACCCGAGTCATATCCAGATTTTACTTCTGTAGTTTTTCTTTTCAACATTTGTTGATATACTACTATTGATATTGTAAAAAAAAAAAAAAAACTAGTTATGTTTTCAGAATCATGGTATTAGCCTATAAGTTATTTTGACCTCCCTCCAGTTCAGAAAATATTATATTGTATGTTGTTCTTAAAGACCAAAAAATAGGTTACATAATTTGAAAACTGACACACAGAAAAATTGCCAGTTTGACTTTTAATTGTTCGAGCAGAGATAAATCCACCTTAGTCATGTCTTAAAATAAAATTAAAAAAAAAAGAAAAAGATTTTAACTAGAGTTTAGTAAAAAGTCATAATGCTGGGCCACCTTAAATTCATTCACACCTTTTCATCTGCATCTTTGTTTTGCAAATGTGTCAATTAGTCCAAATATCAAATAAACACTTGTGCTTTTGTTCTGGAATATAACCAAAGAAAAATAAATCATTCAGTTTACATGTTGCTCTCAATGAGTTAAATACCCAAGCTCAAATGTCACTCAACAGGAAATTGACGTTTTCTTAGATGGTGCAGAGGTAAGAACTGCTACGTTATAACCAGAGATTTGCAGGTTCGAGTCCAGGTGTTCCTTGTTTTGAGTAGTGTGCTGCTATTATCGTTATTATTACTATAATATAATACAAACATGCATTTGATTTGAGTCTGTAACACCCGATGTAAATTATTGCTACCTGTAAAAGATATCGCTGAAGGGATATAAACAGACACACAAACGCTGGTGAATCATGTCGTCTTAGTATCTTGTTGTTTGAATTTTTTGTTATTCAGTTTTATTCTTGAATAAAAGCATACTTGTTTTGTTATACCTTTGCAAAAGTGTTTATTTTATATTCCAGTAACCATTTGAATGAGATCAAATCTGTCTCTGCCTCTCTCACGCATGCACACACACACATCCATGCATGAAAAGTCATTATTTGAAAACGCTATGCCATTTGAATATGAGTTGTCATTTGAACTTTTTTTTTTATTAATTTAAACTTGTCCACACTCCGCATTATGGTGCATGGTACTGAGAATGCAGACAGGCTTCCTTTTGGCCGCATACACCATCAGCATGGCACTGCCAGATCTAAACACTAATATGGAGAATTGTTCATGTAATAAAATGACTTTAGCTGCAGGTCTAAGTTCCTGTCCCATTTTATTTATGGTGCCAAGCAGAGTTGTGTTGCAGTTTCAGCAGTCTGCTAGCCAGCGAAAGTGATGTGAAGAAGTTGTCTGTTGTTACTGTTCTGCCTTTGTCCAGAAGTGGCTCCATAAGCTTTATGACCACAGTCTTGGAAAGGTGTTCTCCCGTGGGACGACTGGGATCCTTTTCTAAATAAGGAGTGGCATTGCACATGTACTTTGTCTTCAAATTTGCCGTAATCCAAAACTTTGTCAGATTTGTCAGGCTTGGTTGATATGTATTGCAAGAAAGGGCAATGAACCTTAGTGGTAAACAGTTGCTCATCAACAGTAATATGTTGCCCTGGGTTGTAATTCAAAACACAGTCCTCAACAAAACGTTGCCAGATGTCCAAGATCGCAGCAAATCGGTCGTTTTTCACACGTTCTGCATGAGTGTGTTTGTTTGTTGTAGCCTGATAGCGGTCACTGGGCATCATATCTTTGATTGCCGGTACAACAAATTGTTCTGAGCAGGCATCAACCACAGCATCAACTGTGGTCATTGCTGCTCTTTTGAAAAGAATGGAAATAAACGCCATCAACTCAGAGAGGGAGAGGCAAGTGTGTTGTACCACGTGCACGTCGCTGACAGAATAAAACTGATTTAAAAAAATAAAAGCCAACTTTTACAAGTAGTCAAAATTTACACCCGGTGTTACAGACTCAAATCAAATGTATGTTTTTATTATAATAATAATAGCAACTCACTACTCAAAATAGAAAGAGCTCAGACTTGAACCCGCAACCTGTTGATGAGGAGACAGTAGTTCTAACTTCTGCACCAGCCAAGCAGTCAATTGATGTTCTGCCAATTGATATTTGAGCTTGGGTTTTTACTCATTGACAGCAACATCTAAATTGAATGATTTATTTTTCTTTTGTTATATTCTTCAATAAAAGTGCATGCTTATTTGATATTTGGACTAAAGTTTTCACCCATTATACACTTCATGTCATTATTACTATAACATGAAAAAGTTTGTTTTAGTTATGTGTTCAACATTTTTTGCCTCACATTTCCTGTCACCCTAAATTTACCCAGATCGTTGTAGACACAGAACACACATGAAATCTAAATGAAAAGACTTGAGCTGGGAGTACTTCAGCTACATCACTGGGGGATAGGATAGAAGGCTGCTTGTGCCGATTGACACACTTGTAAAATAAAGATGCTGATGAAGAGGTGTGAAGGAATTTAAGGTGTCCCAGCATTATGACTTTTCATAGGCTTCAAGGATTCTGTTTGTTTTTTATACAAATCATAATTATTTTAAAATATTTACGTCTTTAAATCACTTCTTCTTTATTAAACGATATGAACATGCAATAACATATGTTATTTTAACATGATAACTCAAGTAATATATACAATGTTAAATCCCCAGTGTACTGTGTCATTAAACATGTTCAGGCGTATGAACTGAAACAACAGAAAGAAAATGGTTCATATCTGCTTACAGCTGTCTAAGCTAAACTCTCTTCTGCTTTGAAAATTCAGTACACACAGTCCCTACATGAAAAAGGGGCGATTCACCATATTCTTTGTAATTCATGGCTGCTGTTGAAATGAACATTGGGTTAGGAAAAATTAGCCTTTACTGCCGTTTGATTATTTCATAAGGATTTTCCTGTCTAAAGTAGCTAAAATGTGGCCATGCTGCCTGCTGGCAGCCGTTATAGGCTTAATGATCTTTTAATAAGCATGCTCCACAAGGATCACTACAAAATAATGTTTTCCTGAACCTTATGGTGCGCAATATGCCCATAAACATCCCTAAAACTACAGAATGTGTTGAATTGAGAATGTGTGTTTTTTTCATTTATGGTCTGGTTCATTGAGAGTGAAATTCTTTGTTAAAATCTTTGTTGAAATTCCATTTGTATGTTGCAGTGCTTTTCAGTTGTCTGCATTGTAAGTAATTGGTAAAATTTAGATATTTCCTTTAAGACATAAATGATGAAAGGATATGTTTTGAGCAAAAATAGATTTTTCCTGATTTAATTTTTCTCTCCTAGGAGCCTGAACACAATGTGGGACAGACAGGAACAGTTAATAGTGTAGGAAGCAACCAATCTATTCCTAGTATGTCCATCAGTGCCAGCAGCCAGAGCAGCAGTGTCAACAGCTTGCCTGATGCTTCAGATGACAAAAGTGAACTCGATATGATGGAGGGTGACCACACTGTGATGTCTAACAGCTCAGTCATCCACTTGAAACCGGTCAGTTCATTTACATATTTGAGCCTAAAGCATGGACCATTGCTTAACTAATACATAAATTCAAATGTTATTATTTATAGTTGACTTAAGTTTAAGTGTTTAATTTCAGAAACAACTCGTAGATAAAACGTTAAATGCAATACAGCAATTTCGTGTCTGCTTGAGAATTTGCTCCCTTAAGACTTCTTAAAGTTTTGATTTTATTTTAATACTGGATAATTCTAATATATGTATGGATGAAAAACTTGACTCTTTAACTATTAACCTATTTTACATAACTGTCAGTATGACTCAGTGTATGCCTTTTCCTACTCACAAACACGGTCATACCCTCGATGTAGTTATTGTTTATCAAATGTGGCATTCAGACAGTGTAAACAACAAATGTGGCAACATCCATTGTGCACATTTACTAGTACCTTAGCTATATTGATTTGTTTAGACTGATAACTAGGTTAATATGTGGGTAATAAAGATGGCTGATCACTGATATATATTGTACTGATATGCAATTGTTTTTAAGTATTAGTTTTTGTAGAAAAATATGAAAGAATATAAAGATACTAAATGTACGGTCGTGCTCATAAGTACATACCCCGACAGAATTTATGAAATATTTGTCATTGTTTAGAAAATATAAGTAATCAGGTAGAAAGCTTTCCTTTTAATTAGGGAGTGTGCTCAGGTGAGTCAAATTATTATCACCTAATTGTGAGTGCTCTTTTTAAATCATAATGATAACTGAAATCATCCACATGAGCCTGATCAACAGTTTACATACCCTCGAATGTTTAAGGCTGATTTTATACTCACAGGTTCAAATTAAGGGTATTTAAGGGAGAGTGTCCTTTTTGATTATAATCAGTGTGTGTATGTATATAAATAGTCAATTTAAATTCATGCAGAATTGCACTAACTTTGCTGTATACCAAGCCATGGGAAAAGCAAAAGAACTGTCAAAGAACCTGTAAGAAAAGATTGTTGATTTGTATAAATCAGTAAAAGGATATAAAAAGATATCTGGAGATCTGAAAGTGCCTGTCAGTAGTGTTCAAACTCTGATAACAAAGGGCAAAATTAGGTTCTGTTGCTACCAGGACCTGGTCAGGTAGACCAACAGAGATTTCAGCCACATCTGCCGTGATCATTTTTTGAGCTGCCAAGAAAAACCTGCAAGCCAATTTAGCTGCAGTACAGACTTTTTGGCAACCAAGTGGTGTTGCTGTTTCAAGATGCACACACAGTAAGGAGGTACTTGAACAAAAATGGGCTTGCATGGTCGAGTTGCAAGAAAAAAAATCTTACTGTGGCAACTCCACAAAACAGCCCACTTAGAATATGCCAAACAGCATGTAGACAAGCCTTAAAATTTCTTGAACAAAGTCCCTTAGAATGAGTCCAAAATTGAACTTTATGGTTACAACTATTAAAACTATGTTTGGAGAGGATGCCACAAGGCCCATAACGAAAAGTTCACCATCCCTACTGTGAAGCATAGATGGATCTCTGATGTTCTGGGTGTGTGTAAGCTACAGCAGCACAGGTAACTTATTGAATATTAATGGCAAGATAAGTGTAGCTTGTTACCGGAATATATTGGAGGACAATTTACATTCATCGGTCTGGAAGCTGCGCTTGGGATGCACTTGGATCTTCCAACATGACGACGATGCAGAACACAAGGCCAAGTTGACCTTTCAGTGGCTACAGCAGAGAGAAGTGATGGTTCTGAGGTGGCCACCACAATTTCATTGAGCCACTGTGGGGAAATCTCAGACGTGCAGTTCATGCAAGACAACCCAGGAATTTGAGACATGGATGCTTTTCACCAAAAGAATGGGAAGTTCTGTAACCTGAGAAAATCAAGGGCCTCTTTAACAACTATCATAATAGACTGCTTGCCATCATTGATGCTATAGGGAGGCAAGGCATCATTTATGCTAAAGGGAGGAAATAAACAGTTTTAAGAAGTAAGGGTATGCAAACGTTTTTGAACAGGAACCATCTCATCATTTTCCATATTACTGTGTTTTAATTGTTGTGCTATTCTGTGATGCCTTATAGTTTAACTTGGATTCCATTCAAAATAAATTGAAGGCTTTTGCCTGATCAGTCATCTTTTCTTCAAAGTATGGAATAGATCTGACATTCTGCCAGGGTATTTAAACTTATCAGCACAACTGTATGTTTTTAAATGCTTTAATTAAACATTTAAAAAGGTTCAAAAAAGTTAATACTACAAAAACTTTAAATGTTTTAAAAAAAATAAATTCACAACAATGAAAACTATCATGCTCTTTGGCAAACTTAACCAGCTTGCTTTTTATATTCCTATCCATGTTATTTTTATATATTTAAAAATGCAGTGGCCCCACCACTATCCTCGAGTGACACTACTTTTAATATCACCTAATTCTAACAAGGTTCCTCACAGGATAACGCTTTTGTTTGCTGTGTTTTTGCAAATTTTGCACCCTTCTACACAATACAGCCTGAATATCTGCTTCTTTTAGTTTGCAGCCCCTCTAATATGGAAATTTATCAAATGCCTTCTGAAAATCAACATAAATAATATCCTATGCACCTCTCTGATTTTATGCCTTTGTTGCTTCCTTGTAGATTTGCAGCGTATTACTAAAACACAGACTGCCTTGTCTGAACCTATGTTGATAGTTCACGAACACTCCTGTTCTTGCCATGCCTTAATAATTTCTTCCATTAATGTACCTGTGTAAATTAAGCATATTAAGCTTACTAGTCTATAGCTACTTGAATCTACCTAATCTCCATTTTATATAATGGGATATTTGCTATTTTTTCAGTCCTTACAAATTTCCCCAGTGTGGAGTAACTTTTGAATAATGTATGTCCAGGGTTTATATATTGCTAAAAACAATTAAAAGAACACTTCATCCATCACATTGTAACACCAAGAATAAGCGATTGTGAAAAAATTTCACCTGTTTTGGTGCAAATTAAAGTGAGAACATGTGCACTGGAGAGGCAGTGACCTTGACATTATGAGTAGCATGAGGTGGTACCTGCAGCCGATTCAGATGAGAGCAGGATAACACTGAGCATGTGTGACAAAAATGAAAGAGTCTGAAGGTAGCATGGTGAATGTTAAGCAGCCTGAAACATCATACAGCATGACTTGTTTGGGGGTGGTTCAGTGATGGTCTTCGGTGCCATTTCCTTGGAGGGTTGCACTGACCTCCATGTGCTAGGCAACAGTACCCTGACTGATGTTAGGTACCAGGATGAAATCCTCAGAGCCATTGTCAGACCTTGCAGTGGGCCCTAGGTTCCTCCTGTAGCCATTGACTGGCCTGCATGATCCCCAGACCTAACACCAGTTGAGAATCTATGGGACGTTATGTATCAGTGCATCTAACGCTGCCAAGTAGAGCCACAGACTGTCCAGGAGCTCACTGATGCCCTAATCCAGGTCCGGGCTATTATCTGCCGTCTCATCAGGAACATACCCATATGTTGTAGAGTGCATACAGGCTCTTGGGGGCCATACATACTACAGAGTCGTCTTATGAATTGCTGTGATGAAAATTGCGCAAGTTGGATCAACATGTGATTTCAGTTTTTGACTTTGATTTTTGGTGTGATGTTGAATCTAGCCTTCTGTGGGTTAGTGATTTTGCTTTTCATTGACCATTGTTACATCATTTTGTTATAAACAAATTACACAGTAATGAATATTTCATTCATCAAGATCCAGTGTGTGATTTAAGTGTTCCCATAACTTTTTGAGCCCTGTATATGCACTCATTTATTTAAGCACTTATTTATCTGGACCTGGTAACTTGTTATATTTCAGCCTATTTAATTCAAGTAGTACTTTTCACTCTGCAATTTCCAAATCGCCTATTAACTCCTTAGCAGCCCATTGCTGCTTAGAGTTTATTCACTTCTTAACACATGAAAAACTCAGAAATATGTAAGTTTAGAGCATTCGCTGTTTCAACGTCTATATGAGTCCAGGGTAAGGAAGAGGGCCGCAGATTAGTGCTGATCTGACTCACCCAGAGCATAACCTGTTCCAAATACTTCCCTCCAGCAAACGTCTTTGTGCACTGAAAGCTAAAACAACCTGTCACCCTAATGTTTTTTTCATGTGCAGTTATTCTTACTAATAAGGTCTGAGGTTCTACTTAGTATCTGTGTATATCTGCCTGGTCATTTTAATCATACTATCTCTTTATTTTTTGTGTTTCCCTTGTATGCATCATCATATTTATCATTCTATATTTTACCTTATATTTATCTTTTGCATTCTATATTGTCATTGTATGTTACACCAATACTATCAAGAAAAATTCTTAGTACACATTAGTGTAACCTGGCCAATAAAGTGAATTCTGATTCTGATATTTTTAATCTCCTTTAGTGTTTCTGAAACATTTTACCTTCTCCTTGACTGTTCTTTTACTACTGAAATATGTAAAGAATATGTTTAGGTCATCTTTTTTGGAGTTTTTCCTCTCTATCTTTCCTAATGTCCTTTTTAATGGTTGCTCTTATACACCCTGTTGGTTATCACTGGAGTTACTAGTGATATATGCCTCATAAAACTCCTCTTTTTTTTCCTCCTTTTCATGTTGTTTTTTTATCTCCTTATTTGCTCACTGTGGAGTTGTTTTTTTTAATTGCTTCCATATTTCAGGATGAACTTGTGCTGCATTATATATTAAACTTCAAAATCTGTTGTATAGCTCGTCGATTGTTTATACACTTGAAGAGCTCATTCCAGTTTGCCCCTTTTTGACTTTATCACATCTGCTCAAAAATTGTCCTACAAAAGTTAAATTTGGCAGTTTTAGTTTTTGCATCTGCAGTCTGTGAAGACACTCGGAGAAAAAATTGTGGAATGTATTTTGGTTGCTTGACTCTAATGGTTCAGTCACCTCTACACCCTGAATTATCCTGGCTATTAAAAAATGGTAAATATAGACTGGTTTCCCCTCTTGTTTGTATGTCAACATACTATTGCTGATTATGTTTAAAAACTCTTACTGTTGTACTCTGCTATTTATAAGGGTACCCAAATTAATACTTGGGTAAATAAAGTCCCCAATGACTATAATATCTCCCTTGAAACTTGCCTATTTAATATTATTAAAAGATGCACGTTGAAATTTACGTTCTGCATTTGAGGATATACAACACACTCCTAAAATAAGGCCTCTATCCCTAATACTTTCCAAATTTGGACGTCCTCACTATGATGTGGCTCATTATCCAGTTGATAAAGACCTGCATTTAAATTTTGTTTTACTTAAATTGCACCCTCTTTCTGTTTTAATCTGTCCTTCCAAAAAAAAAAAGCTTTTATAGACATCTACTGTATGTTATACTCATCCACCTTTGTTATTTAACTAGGTTTCTGTTAATGCTGTATAATTATTATGCCCGGCTATATACAAATCCAACTCGTTGATTAATTTTTTGATATTCCTAGCATTAAAGTTAGCAGTTTTTAATGTGTTTATTTTACTTTGGCACTTTCACTTTGGACTAGAAATTACATTAAAGTGTGTATTTGCTCTTGCACTACTGTTCATCCCTTCATTTGAAGTTATAAACCTGACCTGTCCTAAACTCCCTCCAACACCCCAGACATCCCTCCATTTCCTAGTTTATACAATCCCAGACTACTCTGCTCGTACATATCTCCCACCCCCCGATACATTAGTGTCCCCGATTCAAATATATGCTAACATAGCGTAATGGGTCCCATCTCTTCCAGAAAGAGCCCTGTAAACCTATGTCCTTCTACTCTACATCAAGATTTGAGCCATGTTTTAAATTTTGTAATTGCCTTGATCTTACATGGTTTTTGTGCATGTTAGAGGCAGAATTTTGAAGAATACCACCTTGTTGGTTGTGCCGTTTAGCTTGCCGTCTCTTTATATTTGAATTACTGCAACTGACATCCTGCCCTTACTTGTGTCATTTTTACCAATATGAAAAATGACTATTCCCATTCTAGCCACGAACCTATCTACCCTTTCAGAGAGCCCTCCCACCTGTGCATATGGAAAGCAATACACTGTGGAAGACTATGTCTCTGGAGTAAACTTGTGTCTTAGTCACCCAATATTAGTACTTCTCTCATACAGGGAATATGTTTTGAGGTGACATGATGAGGCTTCTGATCCCTGCCTAACACCTCAGAGATTTCAGAGTGAGAGTTACTGTTGATCCACAAGGTCCTGAAAATTGTTTCACACTTCCAGTTCTGGAATTGATGCCCCTGCATCATGTCCGAATGTGACCCACCAGTCTCTGCTTGTGTGATCTGGTGTCTCTTCCCACACTACTTTAGGGATAAACGCTATTTCTCTAAATGACACCTAGGCTAAGTTTGCCAATTCCCTACAACACATGAGCTAGCCATCTCTTCCTTAAAATTCAGCTACCATGGGCTCAAGCTGCTGGATTGGCTAACATCTCCTATAATAGTTTTCAAGAAGGCCCAGCTCGTTAAGTTTCCCTCCAAAAGATCTAACATCAACTTGTATTGTATTGGCCTTAGTATTAAAATTTGGGATTGGATTTCAGAATTGCTTAACCTATAATTAAATTGAAATTATTAAAATTAAGAGATCAAATATAGTTTAAGAAACTACTGCAATTATTTAAGATCTGCTAGCATCTTAACCTCCTGTAATACGCTCCGCCCGCAGATCCCTGTTGTGTGTCTGTCTTTCTAAAGTTTTCTTTTCCCCTGGCTGTTTCCCTAACCCTGTCACCCCTCTTATTACTTTCAAACTCTATGCCTGTACTTTTTTTTACTTAAAATGTGTTCCTCCCTTTTAATCAACATTAATTTTCTCATTAATTCCAAAATTTGCTTACTGATTACCATCCACTGCTTCAGTGCTAGTTATTTACATACTGGCTTACTGGTTTCTACCACTGCTTGCCCTGCTCCACACCCTAGATATCACTAGATGACTGTTATCCAAATGTGGAGCCATTTCTTTTTACATTTTTTGCTTTGAAGCTTGGCTCGCTGTCTGCATTGTAATTTAAATAAATATATTCCTTCTTATGAGTAAAAGCTTATGCCCTTACTCTTTACGAGGATGTGTAAGGATGTTATATGGTGTAGACAAATAACACTACATTCTCTCCCCCTCCCCAAATTAATCAACTTTTTTGGATTACGTTATCTTGGTATGTTTATGCCTTTCATAAATCAGTGATAACTTAATACACTTAATTTTACTGTTTAGTTAATAGTGTATGCTGTTTTTCAGGATGAAGAGAGCTATCAAGATGATACTGATCCACGTGGGAGACCATGTGAACCACAATCTCCACCTGCACAGACTCCAAGGCACAAATCTCATCACAGAAACAGAGAACATTTTGCTACTATTCGCACAGCTTCACTGGTATGTACTGTGTTCTGTGCTTTTTAACTCTTTATTCACTTGTAAATAAATATCAGAATTACTGTACACAGAACTTGTTTCAGTTTGCATTGTGTATGGGTTTGTTGAAAATAAATTATTTAGGGCATTTTCAGGATATTTACACAAACTCTTCAAAGTTCTTTTGTAACAATGCAAGTTTTAAACCAGGTTTGCAAAAAAACAGTAAAAAAAAAGCACTGTCAGATTAGTGACTTTGATGTTGTGAGATTTATTCTTTAAGTATTTGGAAGAAGCATCTTGGTAATAGTACGTAATGGAATATTAGTAATATTTAATGGTCAAATCAAATTATTCAGAATTTCAAATATCCCACACTCCTGATGCTTTAGCTTTCCAAATCTCTCCTTCCTTTTTAAGTTTTTTTCCTCAACTTTAAGGCTACCTTTCATGATGTTAAACTCCTCAGTTAAAGGTTAATCAGTTATTGCAGACCTCGTTTATAGCCTGGATTAGTTTTACATGAAGGAAGTAAGATAAAGTAATTTTTACTGAAAGACCTCTGTAATTTTACTCCCATCCAAACCACTCATGTCAGTAACTTTTCACACACTGTGCATTTGTGTCACAGTAAAAATTATGGAGACTTTTACCTTTAACATATCCAAAAATAACCCCAGATTAAACTAAACTAGTCTTGGGTAAATTGACATGAATTCTTCCATTTTATCGATTCCAATACAACTAAAGTTACAGAGGTCCTCCAGTAATAAATGCTTTACCCAGTACCTGAAGTGGAAAAAGAAGGTCAATATACAGTTGTTGTGCTCATTGAATTTCCATTGGCATGCTGATATACACAATTTATTTAACTTCTTTATGGAGAGTATTATATGCAGTTTTTTATTGGTATGAAAATAGTTTCCATAGTCACTTAGTATTTCATAAGTAATTCTCATGTAGGGAAAAAGAGGAGGACCTTTTGAAGTCACGTTGCATAGTCTATTATCATCAAAATATACTGATGTCCATTCTTACTCCTGTAAAGTGAACTGATAATGTCCTTTCCCATTCTTTGAAAATGAACCTCAATAATTGGCCTAGAGATCAAAAGAGCAGAAGATGGGTATTGAGCAGAATCTTTTGGTTATCATTCTTGTGCATCTGTCAAAGCTGTGGCTAACGTTTTCCTTCAGCATGCTGGATTTCAGTGTATCACTGACATGACGTGAATGGTTTGTTTAAGGAGAGGAAACGTGCAGTGGAGACATGCAATAGAATGAGATAATTTTCAGTGAACTTGTTTAGAGGCAAAAACGGATGAACAGCAATGCCTTGGCCCTTGATATCACCAAAAAAATGAAAACAAATGTGTAAATTTGAATATTTGAATTCCCACTTGTGACCTTCGCAGTTTTGGGTGTTTATGTGAATTTTTGGATAGGCTTTTAGGAGATTACTGTTAATTTGCTGTTAATTTGGTCCACCCTACAAGCAGTTAATAATACGCTGTATTTTTTTTTTTGAAAATGAAATGCAAACTAAGCACTTTAGGCATGTATCAAATAGCACCAAATGCAATTTGGCCACAAAAAATTATTTCTCTGTTTTGTTTTTTTTTTTATATTATTGCAAGAAATTGAAAGTCAACATTATATTACAATTCAGTGAGTATAGTAGAATTTTCTCTGAATTGTTGTATTAGTATGTCCAACTACATAGAGTACACACTTCAAATTTCCCACTGGGTCTGTTAGAATGATGCTGTTTATCCATGACACTAAACAGATTCACATTGCAGCATTTTGAATTGTCAATTACAGCAACACTGCCAGGAGTGGCAGCCCTCATTTTTGTTGCTGTGTCTGTGCCAGCCATTACATGCAACCAAAGAAACATGAAAATATTGACATATTTATTGCTGAGCACAACCTGCTCTGATTTGTTTTTTTTTTTAATAAATGTTATCAGTCTTGGATTTATATTAATATCTAATCCTTTAAAGGCTGTGTTTGGCTGCTTAATGAAGAGTGTGGTGTATTAGAAAGAATGGAATGGGGCGAGGGAAGGAAGGAAGGAAGGAACTTTGTGTCCCCAGGGTGAAATTTGGCTTCTTACAGAAACCCTTTGATTAAATAATTGAAATGGTAGATAAGTACTGTAAATAAATAAATAAAAATACACAAACAGGTCTGAACACCAGAATGACTATAAAGTAAGAAAATTAAAAAGAAAGAAATGCAAAGATATTGGCATTTCAGCTGCCCAACCGGGAAGAAATAACAGGGCTATGTTAAGGCAGATAGGCTAGCTCTTTAAATAATAATAATAATAATACTTGTAATCTGATTTTGCTGCGTATGTGCCACAAATTCATCAGCTCTCTCTTGTTGTTGAGTGTACGTGTGTGCTTGCAAAACAAGAATGTTACCTCTGTTGTAATGGAAGGTGGCCTGCTATCTGAGCAGAGACTGACCTAATTAACATAATATGTAAACTTTGCAAGAGACACATTAATGTAAAAGGTGATAACACAAGCAACCATTTTGCACACCTGAAGAACAACCACATTAACATATACAGTGACTGGCACTGTAGCACTTTATTAATAAGATCTGTAGTAAACAAGTGCTTGCAAACCTCAGAGAGTAAAACTTTGTAAGGGGAAAGTAATTAGGTATTCTTTCCAAAGACACCTTGGGCCTCATGTATAACGCTGTGCATAGAATTCACACTATAACATGGCGTATTGACAAAAGCGGAAATGTGCTTACGCACAAAAAAATCCAGATGCATAAATCTGTGCGTACGCCAGCTTCCACGTTCTTTCGCTACATAAATCCCGGTCAGCGTGAAAGTAACGCATGTGCACGCTCCTGCTGTCCCGCCCCAACTCCTCCCAGAATTATGCCTCTTTGAATATGCAAATCAGTATAAATAGCCCTTAAGCTCAGCCTTATGTCAAAAGGCAATGGCAAAAGCAAGAGGGAAAATAGAAGAATTTCAGCGAATACCAAGTGGAGGCAAAGAAAAACGTACTATTTGTTGGTTTAAACAGTGGTATAAACAACAAAAGGAAGTTGATCGAGTGACATAGCGTGTCCGAGAAACTCGAAAGCTCACGTTCACAAAGTCGCACAGTGCCCAAAATAAAAAAAAAAAAAAAAAGTTATCAGATATCAAAGTCACTGTGAAAAGGCGAGTCATAGCCCACCGTCTGAGTGTCATATGAAAGCTTATTAGGGTACAGAGAAAAAAAAAAAGCACGAAATGTCAACTTTAATCTCTAAATTTCCACTTTAATCATGTAGTTTATTTTGTCATTAAAGTAAGACATCATAAACTTAATCTTAAAATCGTTTAATTTACTAGTTTCTCAATCCCATTGTAACTAAAGTATCACGTTAAATGCTTTGTTTTGTATTTGATCTTATCTGTGTTCTATGTGTGTGAATCACTGCGTGTTTCCGGGCTTTCTCTTCCTCCGACAGGACACAGAATCCATTACATTCATGATATTACAGCTTTCTGAATAATTAAAATACCTAGATGAATATGTGATATCATTTTCATGATGATAGGAGTTAAAGCATGTTATTAAACATGGGAACACGGTGGCACATTGATTGTTCATGTCTCACACACAATGCTTGCTGCGCCCTGTGCTACCTTCGATGAAATACTTTATTGTAGCAGTACTGTGTCTTTCAAACGTACTAACCTCCAATACCTGTCCTTACTTTTCTTTCTCCAAATACCCAATCGCCACACAATCAGCTCTGTAATAGACGTTAAGTCATCTATGAGCTTAGAACGCTGATTCTTCAAAACTTTTGAAGAACATCAAAATATCTTCGTAGTACATGTTTAATTCTATCCATCTATCCTTCCAGTGTCACGTCGGCACCAGCAAGAATACAGCGCGAGGCAGAAACAATCCATGAACAGAGCGCCAGTGGCTTGCTAGCACTGCAGCACCGTGTAGTTAAAGTTTTATCTGTATAATATAGTAAACATATTTTGCTGCATTTCATCTTAAAAATTATATTGTCATCATATGTAAATACGCACTTTATAAAGTGGATCAGGTTGTGCAATATTATAACTAGTGTAAGTTTACAGTGAGGTGAGTGTACTAATAAGTACAAACAGTTCTACAAGGAGCACTTGATGGACTGATTGAGTGCGTTTAGAGTTCTTGGGATGAAACTGTTTCTGAACTGCGAGGTCAGTACAGGAAAGGCTCTGAAGCGTTTGTCATATGAGAGCAGTTCAATAGACAGCATGGCTGAGGCAGAGTGTGCTTGATGCTGTATACCGAAAATTCTCTTTCCGATCAGCTGCTGTACAGCTGTGATTCACACTTGGATACAGTGATATAAATACTCTGAGTGGTGCAGTGAGAGTAATATGGAAAAAGATGTTCCGATATGGGATCTGAGATGCAGTCAGAGTAACAACGCTAAAGCAATTATGGTATTTGGAATAGTTTGACCATTCTGTGGACCATTATATTGTTACAGGTTAATTACAATCAGATGCATTAAACTAATAAACAATATGCGGTAAATTTCAGTGTATTTATAAAGCCGCGTCAGGGATGTGGATCTAAAAAAGAAAGGATAACCACACAGGAACATTAGCACTGCTTTGACGCTGGGTGCCGCCAGTCTGCAAAACCAAGCAGAGAACTTGCGTACGACAGGGTATGAGCTACCATGGAAATGTATGTGGCTTTACGCCAAGTTTAGGTTGTATACATAGCGATTTGAGCGTGGAAACATTCTTATGCAACATTTTTGTGTGTACACACCGTTTATACATGAGGCCCCTGGCCTCTGCACAATATCAGTTTATATTTCTACAAGGTAGAGTGTCTTTATTCTTACATGTGTATTTTGATTGCTGTGTATGAAAACAGCACTTGAACAAAACATGTTTTTCGTGATTTCATTGTATCTATAATGTTTATTACTTTTGAGATTTTATCTTATTTCTTATTATCTACGATTTTGTGACTCTATACAGGTAATAGATTAAAAAAAAAAGAAATGCAGTAACACTTAATCAGGACCACAAGACCTTTAAAGAGCCCCTATCATTAATTGTAGATAAGGAGTCAGAGAGACTCAAGCAGGCAGCTGGGAGACAAACGAACAACACATAATGAGGCAGTCCAGAGCGATACTTCTACATCAGATCTTGAATGTTACTGGCAGGAAATTGTAGAGGGGAAAAACTAAGACCAGGAGCTTCTCAGGCTGAAGCAACACAGGTCACATCACCTGAAACAGCATCTTATAGAAGCAAAAGTGGATATAAAAACACAGAAGGTACCATACATGTCCAGTTATCACTGGACTGCAGAAAAAAATGACTGCTGCTCTATGTGCCAGGAGCCTTTTTAATGCAGTGATCACAAAAATGTAACTGTGGTGTGTGATTATTGTGCAGAGTAGCACAATAATTTGTTGTTCTATGCTTTGTAGGAAACATTAAAAACTAAATGTACAGTGTTTACGGGAGAGTTAGTCAAAAAGTTTGCACACTGTGGTTATTTGTGGCTTAATTTATACATTTTGTGTGTCTGTATGCCATGTCACTAAAGAGCCATGGGTATATAATACTGTATTTCCCAAAATGTTCAAGTATAGCAGGGTTAAGAAAGCTCCAAAAGCTTACAAATTGGCTTTGCCAGCAGGTTTGCAACTAAGAAAGAGCTGGAAAACATTCTGCAGATGGCTGATGCAAACAGTGAATGTAATCCTCTACAATGGTGGAAAACTATTAAAACCAATTTACCTTGAGTGTGCCATTTTACAAAGAAATATATATTCCTGCAACTACTACCCCTTCTGAAAGGACATTTAGCACAGATGGAAACATTTTTACTTGACATAGAGCATTGCTCAAATCTGAGAATGTAGATCAGCTCGTCTTTCTATCCCATAATATGTGACAGATTTTTGCAATACTGAGTCAATAAAAATTAAATGATTTACACGCATGCATTACAAGTACAACTAAAGTATCAATTTTTAGTAAGCAGGTTTTTGGTGATATTTTTGGGCAGTTTTGCACATTTGAAATATTTTAAGTAGTTTTTTTTTATGGCATTTGGTATATGGTTTATTACAGTGTCTGCAAGTATTGTTAATATTATTTAAAAAGATCAGCTTATAATACATAAACTAAATAAAAGCAAGTGATTTTTTGGAAATAGTTTTTAGTAGGGATGCACTAATATGGTAATTCTGGCCCAATATCAATATCTGATAATGTCTGCCGATGCCAAAATGCACATTTATAAAATAAAAATAGAAATGAGACTTGATCTGTCTGAATGAGAATTACAGAGAAATGTTAACTTTTATTTGTATAACAATTTTTTATGCCACATTCCATTATTAAAAATAAATGACATCTGACACATTTAGCTGGGTACCTGTTAGTTATATGGGAAGTAGTTTTGCAGGTTGTTGCTTTAAATAACACTTTTCTTTCTTTATGGTGAACCAAATTCAACAATAATTGAAATAATGAAAATTGAATAAAAGGTAAAATGGTACAATGACAATGGAATAAGCAATACCACTTAAGAATAACAATAACTTTTGAAGATTTACAATCATTAAAATGAATGACTCAGCCACATTTGACTGGCCTGTCTGATCCTTGGTTTTATAGGCTGCAGTATTAAATGCTACATAATTTTTTTTTCTTTCTTTTTGATGGAATAAATCTTAACTGAAAGAATGAAAATTTTGAAAATGGAAAAGCGTTCAACGGTAAAGAAATAACTACTTTTTTCTGGATGTTTATCATTCTGTTCTATTTTTTAGCATGATATGCAGGTTTTTCCTAATGAACTAGAGCATCTCTGCCTTGTTGCAGGAAATTCTGTGTCTTTCCGTTGATCACATTAAAAGCCGCACTGAATAATCTATTGCTGTCCATGCTAGTACAGTACTTGAATACCGCTTTGGAAATGGTAGGAAACCGATGCCAGTTCAAGAATTTCAGTGGATTTTCATTCCTTGGGATTGGTGCTTCTGACAGAAATCCCGGCACCTGCCAACATGCATACATATACAGCAGTATATTCAATTCCATCTTTTATATAAAAGATAGACCTGCATATTGGCTTTTACTAGGGTTGTCAGATTAACATCAGAGTCTTTATACAGTGGAACCTCAGTTCACGACCATAATTCGTTCCAAATCTCTGGTCATAAACCGATTTGGTCGTGAACCGAAGCAATTTCCACCATAGGATTGTATGTAAATACAATTAATCCGTTCCAGACCGTACGAACTGTATGTAGATATATATTTTTTTTAGTTTTTAAGCATAAATATAGTTAATTATACCGTAGAATGCACAGCGTAATAGTAAACTAAATGTAAAGCCCTTGAACAACAGAGAAAACTAACACTGTAATAATTCACGCTATAGTGCTAGGAACCGCTCGCTAAAAACTTTTTTTTTTTTTTTTATGAGTTTTAAGCACAGGGAAAAAAATGAACATTTGAAAAATCCGTAATTTAATAAACCACCAAGAAAAGTAACATTGCCACAATGCACACTAAGAACCGATCGCTGTAAACAGAACTGAAAACAAAAACAAGCCTTTTCTGCCTTATGCATCCAGCCTTCCCTCTCTCGCTTGCTCGCTCGCTTTCTCTCTCTCTATTTCGCGTGTGCTTGTGTCTCTTTCGGGAGCCTGGTGCGCCTGTGTGTGTGTGTCTCTCACGTGCGCGCCTGTGTGTGTGTCGCACTCTCTCTCTCTTGCTCGCTTGCTTGCTACACAGGAAATGTACATGTATAAACCTAAAGGGAAACTGGCTTGTTCGTATACCAAGTGTGTGGTCGTGAACCGAGGCAAAAGTTTGGCGAACCTTTTGGTCGTGTACCGAGACGTTTGTGAACCGAGGTTCCACTGTAGTAAAAATAAGTATATGGCATTTGAACATAGGGTAAAAGTGTTTGGTGTTTGAATGCATGTCTATACTGTATTTGCTGTTTTTTAAAAATATTTTATTAATATTTTTACTTTTTCACTGTAAATCATAAATTTTACAAGTTGCTAAGTACAGCTTAAGAGACTAGTGTGAAAACAGTGATTTTAATTAATGTGATTAACTCTCTTACAAAAGCAGTGCAAACAAAACGAAATAGGCCAGGCAACGCACTGGCACTTTCTAATTATAATGGTCATAAGAAAAACAAAATTGTCCGTGATTGCTCAAACAAAGTAAATGCAGTCATTTTTTTACAGACCAGAAACTACTAAGTTAACATGCACCAAACAAAAATATAAAGACAAGAAGCATTGGCTATAGTTAGCTCAGTTGCTAGATGAAAACTAGTGGTCTTTAAACAGGTTGTGTTTAACACAGAGGATGCTGACTGTTTAACTAATCACAATACAGTTTAACAATTTATAAATACGTACAGGCTGATCCTAAAAGGTTATGAGGAAAACATTTGTATAAAATCCCACAATATTGCACAGTATGTCTGAAATAACGCAGAGTTATAGTTAATGTGAGGTAAAACCAACAACCGTTCTTTTACATTTGATTGCAATATTTTTATTGTTTTTTTTCCTTGCCTTCCAATACTTTTTTATACATTTGAATCATTTTAGAATGTGGTATTTGATCTTACAGTTGTATTTATTACTTATAATAATGCTGTAAAGATCTCCCCAGTGCTGTTTACCTTTTTTTTTCTCCTCTCACATCTGTTGCCATCTGGCTGTTACCCGAGGTGTCCATGTTTTTCTCTTCAAGAATTTAATTTATCTTGGCCTTTTTCTATGATGTACCTGTGAGTCACTTGTTTGTATGTAGCTTGATGCAAGTTCCAACTGAGCATGTAGCATTTCGAGTGCCAGTGATTTTACCACTGCATCAAAATATCAGTCATTGTATCTTGGATTTACAATAGTGGGAACACAGTACATTGGTTCTGTGTAAATCTCAACGAAATGATTTTTTACAGCGTCCAAAAGATCACTTTAACTGGTTTTGAATCTGAAGTCATTATTACCGCTCTTAGTTAAGTTGTCTTATTGTATTAACTGAGGAAATAACGTTAGGAGCCAAGGTTTCAGATTGTCAAATTTCTTTTGTCAGCTGTTCAAATGGAGTGAGGAGTGTCATTATGTTCTCAATGAAGTTTCAAGAGAAAGTTATATTTTTAATTAAGGAAATATATGTATGTGCCTGCTGTGTTTGAAGTAAAGATTTGAAGTGTCTTTTGTGCATATAGTTTTTTAAGCTTTCCCCAGATTAAAACAAAAATATGCAATTATTTTTACCTGCTGGTTAAATTCAGTTCCATACAGTCTTTTGAGATCATGTAGATTGGTGTTGTAAACGTTTAGAGTCATGCCATTGTTAGAAATCTTTTGGTTGTAACACAATATATAAAAGGCATGTAAAAGTGATTAATACTTGCTCCGTTCCTATCTACTTTATAAGTAGATGAGTAAAAAATAATTGTGTTGCACTGTGATTGCTGCTATTGCCTACCTGCTGCGCTGCACCTGCTACCAGAGACAGTGAACAAGTGGCAACAGCTTCCATGGCACGTAGCAACAGATTTTTTAAGTTGATTTATGTGTAAAACCATTGCTTTGTGTGCTTTTTAGAAAACTGAGTTTTTAAGAAAAACTATTCAGCCTTGAGCTAAAACAGGGAAAAAAAAATTAGCCCTCAAAGAGTTAAAATGAAATGCTATATAGTAATTTATAATCCCTAATATTTTAAAGAGTTTTAATAATTTAATGCTTTTGAATGTTATTACAATGGCTATATGTTATTTAATATTGTTGGTTCTGACTGATATAACCCCTTTTTTTAAAAGGTAACATTAATTTTCTAAAAATAATGTTTCAAATATAACATATCTAAATGGGTTTTCCTATTATCATAAAGAAGAGGAGAAAAGTTCTTCACAATCACAACATACATCACCAGCTATGTTTGCACAACATGAAAAGTATAACATAAAATCACCAGAGGCTAAGAGGTTAAACAGGGCAGTTGCAGAATACATATGCAGGGATCAAGTACCTGTATATACTGTTGAAAAACCTGGATTTCAGCAGCTTGTGCAACAACTAAATAACAGATATTTTCTTCCTTCAAGAAATTATTTCATATACTCTGAAATCCCTGCAGTTTATGAGGAAATAAAAATTAAATTAATTAATAGTCATACACAGAAGCCTTACTTATCAACCACAGCTTGCTTCAGCAAACATGGCAGTAACTGTCAAGTTTATTAACACAATCTTGAAACAAAGTTGGTGTTTGGGCTGTCTTGGACTTAACTCTGAGAACACAGGAAAAAGCTTAAGGGAAGCCTTAGAGAAGGTAATTCAGGATGAATTGCAGCTGGACATTACAAAAATTGCTGGGATCACAACTGATAATGCCTTGTTGAACAAAACATATTTCAAGGTGATCTTGCATGTATCCCCTGCTTTGGGCACAATTTACACCTAGTAGCTCACACAGGCCTAGACATACCTTCTTTGTCCACAGTCTTCTCAAGACAAAGGAAAGGTGTCTGCTTTTAGCAGGTCTCCTGAAAATGAAACAAAAAGACTTATAGATACCTGAACACAAACTTATTCATGATGAGCTGATATGCTATGATTCAGCACATGAAATGGTGGAGAAATTTTTAGAACTCCAGCAAGCTGTCTGCTCAGTTCTAGCAGACGACAAGAACAAATGGCACCTCATGCCAGAAGTCTCTGATATTACAGTTCTTGAGGCTGTAAGAGATGTTTTAAGTCCATTAAGCTCTTTCACTGCAGCCCAGTGGTAAAAAAAAACACACCATCTTCTCTGTTGTACCATTAACATGGAAGATTTTTTTTCTCATTTGATAGTTGATCAGGGTGATAGTATCTTGAGACAGCATCTTAAAAAATTATTAAAAATTACCTGAGACAGAGGTATGAGGACCACCCTCTACAGCTGCTTCCCAACACGTCAACATTTCTTAACCAAAGGTTTAAAGGCAGTTTTTTTTTTCTTAAAAGAGGAAGTCAAGCAAATGTTAAATAACACTTAATTTGCTTGAAGTTGAAACCCAAGTTCAGCAAACACCCTCTTCAAGTACCAAACCACCATCAAGGAAAAGCAAAACGAATCTGAATAGGACTGTTAACTCATACAGGGGGAAAAGAAAAGCCATAGTCTGCGGACTCGCACAGTTTCAGATGATGTAGTGTGCTGTCTCACAAATGAGTTCACAGTTTATGAGAAAGTGTTGAAATGCTAGTTGTCTTTGCAAAATTTCTGGAAGCATCAATGTTTGTAATTTGCACTGCTTGCATTTATAAGGCAAAGTATTAAAGTGTGCTATTTTTTTATTGTTTTTTATTTATTTGTTGTACAGTATTTCAAAAGAATGGAACTATTAATTTAGTTATTTATTGTTTAAAGTTGATTACTGTTCAATAGACTGTTGTGTATTACGGTTCATTTTATTTAAATGTCTATTTAGTGTGGGTTTGTGTATTTATTGTGTGTTATTTTCTACCTCAGCAAAAGGTACAAAAGGTTGTAAAGGTTTTATTTTGCCAAAAAAAATATTTGAGATGCGTGCTGATGGAAAGATGCATTTATCCAACTTTAGTGAAAACACCATCCTGATCAGAAAGTTGAATTTCACAGTTAGTGGGGAAGAGATATATCTTTAACTTTAGTAAAGAAAGAGACTATCAGCAATAATCAGTGAATAGATATTGAATGCAAATAGAACCTATTCAGGATCACAACAGGTAAGGCAAGATGATGATTTTGCCTACTGTAGTAATAACAGAAAGATGTAGAGGGAGAAATGTTAGATAAAAGGTGACACTGAAAAATATTATTGTGCATTCATGGAGACATGGCAGACACATAATTAGAGATTTGATTTCAAACCTGGACATTGAAAGAAATGACATGGAAGATTTAGACATTATCTGTACAGAAATGCTGTGAAAGAATGTGTTCCAAGTGAGCAATGCACAAAATGAGAAAAGGTTTTAGCACCAATCCTTTTATGCTGTAGGGTTTAAGAAGTGTATAAGAGGTTTACAACTGGGATTAAACAATAGCCAAAGCATGTCAATGCATTTTTCAAGGATTTTTGTTTATTGTTTCATCAGTAATGGTAGTTTTATCTTTTTGAAATGAACCATGGTGAGAAAAAGTAAATAGGTGTGATTTAGGACTGTAGTATGTAATGAACAAAATTTCACTCTGAAGTTAAATTACTAAATATATGCATCTCATATGTTATAGTAATAATGACATAATTTTGATGTGAAGTGTATGATGTGTGAAGACAGAAGCCCAAATATCCAATAAAGACTTTCACAAAAGGTGTAACAAAACAAGTATGCTTTTATCTACATACTGTATATAAAAGCCAAATACCACTGACTCAATCATCACAAAATCTACCAAACCATGAGGACTTGGGACTTGAAATATGGAATGTAGGTTACCTTTCGCCCATAGGTGCTCGCTAAGAAACGGTTTTGAAAATTTCCAGGTCCAAGTGCGAAATTTCTTATTGTTTTTTTAGACCCGTTTGTATGTCTGTCCGCTTTTCACGAGAGAACTACTTAACAGATTTAGATCGGGTTTTTTTCTATAATTTTCTGAATATTCTGTTGATTTTGAGACTTTCTCATCGCACTAAGTGTGATAGTTTGCTTGCGGTACCGATTTATTAGCTCAAATCCGTGAAAGACTCATCGGGGAGTGGGGGCGGGGCCCTCCTCACTCACGCATCTGCTTCGGGGCATAACCTTAACTCCGCTTAGTTAGCCAACAAGAGAACTACTTAACAGATTTAGATCTCTTTTTTCTATAATTTGCTTGAACATTCCTGCATATTTCGGTTGATTTTGCGACTTCTCTCATTGTGCTAAGAATCATAGTTCACTTGCAGGAGCGATTTATTTGCACTAATCCGAGACAGAGGCTTTTTTTATTCAAGAATCCAAGAATAAAACTGAATAAAAATATTGTTCAAATTAAGCTTTATTCAAGAATCCAATAATAAAACTGAATTAAAAAAATTGTTCAAATGACATGTTGATGTGAATGTCTGTGTGCAAGGAAAAGTAACATCTTTTACAAGTACCATGGAATTTTCAGTGCAGCATGCGGTATAAAAGTGAGCATGTGCTCAAAGTAGCCGACCTGCGGTAGCTTCATGATAGTGTAGTTATCAGTCATGATGGTGTTGTATAGCAGGTCTGAGGCTCCGAAAGAATGGCTGTTTTAATAAATAATCAGTTGGCTGGCTTTTTCTCCACGTGCGTGCTCCAGTGGCTGTGGAGAGTTGATGGGGTAATTGTGGCGAGACGCACCTGCACGTAAAGGTGCAGTCTTTCTTAATTGCTTCATCAGCTTCCTGCAGTGTGTGATTGAGTCACTGTGCTCACGGAGCCTTATAAGAACAAGCTGGCACTAGAGAAAGTGGGGGAAAATGAGAGCAGAAGTTAAAGGACATGAGAAGAAGCAGGCAGAAGAGAGAGAAAAGAAGCCAGTGTAATGAATGGAAGCAGGTGCATGGAGCAGAAGCTTCAAGGAGGAGCTTGTGGCCATCGCTCAGGAGGGGGCTGTGGGTTGCTCCTGTTGAGCAACTTGGCAGCAGGAGCAACCATTAAGCTCCAGAGGTACTTTCGCTGGGTGGAGCGAATGGCAGGGGTGGAAGTACAGAGTGCCTGCGCTGGGTTTAGCCAGAATTGGCAGCGGTTTGGGCAGAGCTGTGCTCAGCGTTGCCCACGGACATCATGGGGTTTGTGATGGGGACACAGGTCAGATACAATTTGGTTGTCTGCAGCTGTTGGTTGATTTGTGTCCGGGCTAAAGGTCCGAATAGGATAAGCTGGAGAGGCGTCGATTTTAAAGGAAAGTACCAGGGTTTGTGGGATTTAAAATGAGTTTCCTGCACTGCGTTGTTTTAACCTTGTTTTATTGGATGCATTTATTGGATTTTAACCTCACTAGACACATTCATTTTATGGATTATTTATTGACATTTAGCGCACTACACTTTCTGAACACTTGTTTTTGTTGAATTGCTTTTAATAAAGGTACTGTTCACCTTTTCATCATCCCCTTGCTGCTTGTATGTTTTGTCCTCATCCGGTTATGTTATCGACAGTGTCAGGTTCAAGAGGCTCCCAAAAACAAAGAGGGAGCATGCAGCCCACCTGCACTGTCACAGATGGATAGGTCTTTTTCTTTTACATTACACTCATTCATTGCCACTGTAAACAAACATCAGCTGTAGATCCTGGTTTGAAAATGCTTCCTTTTTGCCTAGGGACTATGAGAACACATTTTCGAGACTGATTAATGTGACTGCTACAAGTAAGCAACTGAAGAATTACAGAAAGACATGAGTCTTGTATGTTTAATTTTAACTAATTCAAGATTATTTTAAATGTCCAATAGAGGAATAAATTTGGCTAACACTTTAGTTGAAGGATGTCTACATGGAGATTCATAACACATGAATAGGTTGTTAATTAACATTTATTATTTAAGAAGCAATATTTGATTATTTTATAGTAATATTATTCAGAAGATGATATAGATGTTTTAATGTAATAGATGACATTGCATTGTATTAAGGAGCTGGCCCTCCCCCACTAATATATGTGAACTCTGATGTGGCGGTAATTTTGTTAATTAAATTATGGTGAACTTTGAATGAGTGCAGTGCAAAGTTTTTTTTTTTTTTTTTTTAATAACAATGATATTTTGCTCACATCTAATGTTAACTGTTCATTACTAATCAAGTATTTCTTCTTAAATGTCATTCCATGCTTATGTATATGTTATGAAGTCACTATGTAGACACAGTTCAAATAAAGTATTACTGAAATTTGTCACCTTATATTAAGTAATTTCTAAAAAAAAAATAAAATAGAAAAAGCAACCACTTCAAATATATCAGTGCACACTAATACAGTCAGGATAAAATCAATATTGAATCAAATTGGGACATCAGTGCTGATACCCAGCCCTAATGATGACAATGTTTGGTTTTGTGTTTTTTTCCCAACACATCTAAAAATCAAAAATTAAAAAGGCTTAATTTTTGACGATTGAGACTTCATTGTGCTTAACTACTAAACTTCTCACCTGATCAAGATTCAACAATCACAATGCTGTGTCCGTAATTTTCTTTTAATTATTTCAGCATGCACATTACAATTACATAATTGTCTACATAGTTTTTTGTAGTCCTTGCTGATATAGGCATTCTGTAACATACTGTTATTAATTATCAGTATATATTATAAGACATTATATAGTACGCATTAGTTACGAGTAAAGAGTTATAGGGGTAAATGTTTCAAAGTGGTTATTTTTTTAAATATTGTTTTAATTTGCAGTTTGGATTAGTAACAATACATATGAAACTTGAAAGAGAAAGAAGCAAGCATTCATAGTTTATTTTTGACATGACTATGTTTAAAATATTTAGTGAGATAACCTTTTATAAATATGTAAATTATATTCTTTATTAATCAATTACAGGTTATTGACATTATAGAAATGTTGTTTTTTTTTGTTTATGTTTAACATCCAGAGCCTAATATCTGTATTTCTATGTGGAATGATATCAGTTTAGATTTTTTTCTCTGCTTTTTTGTGTTGTTAGAATGCAAACAAAAGAAATAAACATGTGAATACCGAAGCATTTATAATTGCAACAGTTTTCTGTGAGAAGAACATTTTCTGAAGTAAAAGTGCAGGGGTGCCAATGTTTTTGGCCATGGCTGTATGTCTGAATTATATTGGATCGTTGTTTATATTGCTAGCATGCTCCATTTTATTCCCTCATTGTTTCCAGTTTTTCAGCATGTTAATTTAATCACATTGATTTTTACTGAAGCGAAGTACACCAGAGTTTAGAAAATACATTATTAAATGTAATCATTAAATCAGGCAATTAATTTGCCTAAGTAAATCTTGGTGGTTGAGGGATTAAATAAAATTAACTAACTGTAGGTAAGCTCTTTGGACTTTTCATTTTTATAGTATATATACATTTATGTTTTCAGGGTTTCAACTTCTCAGTCCTTTTTTGGCTCAGGGTGTCATACACATTTGCTACTCATTTCTAATTACTGGGTAAATCTAAACAACCTGTCACCAAACAAATCACAATTAATGTTAAATGATAGTAGGGTATTAAAGTAGAACATTTTCTATTTTTTGCTGGCCCTTGTCAAGTAGCTGCACTATTTTTGTTAGAGACATAACATTACATTTTCTGAGATACTAGTTTTATAATTGTATGCTCAAGTCACATTTTAATTGGAAAAATAATCTTTTCAGTTTTATAAATTTAAGGAATTTTATTGGTGAAAAATAAATATATAATTTTCTTTTTGCACAGGTCACTCGCCAAATACAGGAGCATGAACAGGATTCTGAGCTGCGAGAGCAGATGTCTGGATACAAGCGTATGAGGAGACAGCACCAAAAACACCTAATGGCGTTAGAGAACAAGCTTAAGGCAGAAATGGATGAGCACAGGCTGCGATTAGACAAGGAGCTTGAGACTCAACGCAACAACTTTGCAGCTGAAATGGAAAAACTAGTCAAAAAGCATCAAGCAACTATGGAGAAAGATGTACCGTATTATATTACAAAAGCTACTTCTAAACTTTTTCTCCCTTGTGCACTCCAGCTACTTTTGCAAAATGTGCCATGTCTTCTCATCATTCTTGTTCACTATTGACTTGTAATGTTGTACTAGCGGATACCATTACATTCCGGCCTATCAGATTTAAAATTTTGCTTTCTTTCTCAGAGCTAGTCAGGGTATATATTAGAACTCACTTCCCCAGTCCACTGTAAACAGTGGACTATTCTTATGGTGCTTAAATCCAAGTGAAAATGACATCCTAAACCCTTTCAGTGTGTAACCACAAGTCACAATACCTATGACTCACTCACATAAAGGTGTAATTTTTATGTTCCCAGTTCGTAATGTTTATTTTGTGTACTAAAATGCATAGATTTTTCATTGCAATAGATGGTATATACACTATAACCTCATAAAGGAAATCAGAAATGGAAATAAAGTAGACTTGTAAAATAAGTAAAGTACCAATCCCTTCAACTGTCAGACAGAGAGAGACAAGTATGTGATGGGGTTCACAATCTCTGGTCCTGGAAGACCAATGTAGCTGTTACTGGAATTTTATTTACACAATTTATTCCTTCTCTGATTTTGCTTCATTAGTGAGGCAGATCACTGGAAAGTTTAATGGACTTTTTTTTTAGTTTAAAGTTTCAGTTTGTCTGTTGCCTTAGTTAAAGGCTGTCAGCTCGATCCTGAACCATAGAGACTTGAATGATTAACAATCTTTAGGAAGCTCAATCTTGTGCTAGTTGATTAAGTTCGCCCAAAATCCTCCTTGTTATTGCTGTAATGGTGTCAAGCCCATTGCCGGCCTTCCTCGTTGCCTTGTTCCCTCTGTTCTGCCAATCATGATATCTTTTTCCAGTGATTTGTTTTTGGGTGGTATGTCTAAAGTAGGCGAGCTGTAGTTTTGTAATCCATGCTTTGAGTGACATTGCCAGCTTGATCTGTTCATGACTGATTTGTTTGTCCTTCTGGCTGTCCATGGTATTGATAAAATCTGTCTTCAACACCACATTTTAAATGCATCAATTTGTCAACTGTCCTGTTTTTTTAATGTCCAGCTTTCACAACCATAGGTGACCACCGAAAAGATCAAACAGTGTGTGAGCCGTATCTTGGTCCAGCAATTTCATTTTCTACTTTTCCATTGCAATCCTCCAGTTGATCTCCAGGGTAGATGTAGCCTCAGTGTTCACCATTGATCAGAGTAGGTTAAATTCCTTGACCACTTCTATTTCATCTCCGTCTAGTTCAAAAGTGTCTTGATCACAGTTGTCGTTTGTTAGAATTTTCATTTTGGCGACATTTAGTAAGAGGCCCATATCATGACTTTCTCGTTTAACTGCCCGTAGTAAGTCCTTCATGCCTTCTTGGCTGCTTGCAATCAAGATTGTATCATCTGCATATCTGAGATTGTTCACATTTCTCCCTCCAATTCGAATTCCTTTTTCACTTTTGGCAAGGTCAGCATTTCTAAAGATAGCTTCGGTATATCAGTTGAACAGTAACACTGATAAAGTAGATCCTTTTCTAACCCCACGCCTAACTTTAAACCACCTGGTGTTTCCATATTCAGTCTGTACTGTTGCTTCTTGATTTTAGTAGAGGTTTCTTATCAGGTTCATCAAATGGATTGGCACACCCATGGTCATTAATGTCATCCAAAGCTTTTGGTGGTCCACACAGTTGAAAGCTTTGCAGTAGTCTATGGTGCATAGGTAGAGGCTTTTCTGATATTCCCTGGCCCTCTCCATGATCCATGTGATGCTGGCTATAATATCTATAGTTCCTCTGCCTTTCCTGAAACCCACTTGTTCTTCCAGCAGTTCCCTTTCTACAAATAGTTGTAATCATCTCTGTATGATCTTGAGCAGTACCTTGCCTGTGTGAGGTATAAGTGCAATAGTCCTATAGTTGCTACAGTCAATGGCATCAGCCTTTTTAGGTATGGGAATAAAGACTTATCTGGCCCAATCTTTTGGCCACTTGCCAGTTTTCCATATCTGTTGGCATAACTTTGGTATAGCTTCCACAGTTGCTTCAGAAGGCTTAAGGAGCTCTGAGGTAATGTTGTCACATTCCAGAGCCATGTTATTGGATAGAAGCTTGATAGCAGCAGTTGATGCTATCATATGTTGCCTTAGTTGTGTTTAATTTGGCATATGTTTCTCAATAGTAATGCTAATGTTGGATGTTATGATCAGTTATCGTCATCATTGGTGCTTCAACCTGCTAGTTGGTTCTGACCTCCTCAACTGCCCTTCAGTTCTGGTCACAGAGCAGGCTCCTTGCTTCTTTTCCTGGTGTCAGTCCAGCAAAGCCTTGCCTTCTAGACTTCCCTGCATCCATATTGTTCTAGCAGAAGCTTTTTAGGCATATCATTCTGACTAAACTTAGACATATGACCAGTCCAGCATAGTGTGCTTTGTTTTATCACCTTAACAATATATTTACCTAAACAGTATAGCTCCTGATTGGTTCTGTGCCTCCAAGACTCTCTCTTAGGTACTGGATTGTATGTGCTTTGGAAGTTTTGCTTATCTTCCTTAGAAATGATCTAGGCTTTGGAGCCATATGTCAGGATTGATGTATTGAGGGTCTCGTGTAACCTTCTGTTGATATTAGTAGCAGATCCTTCAAGTCCTGTAAGTTATGAGGTGGGGGCTCCAAGGATCAAATTTGTTTTTCCACACATACGAGTTCAGATTGAGATCTGGGACATTTGGAGGCCATGCCAACACCTTGAACTCTTTGTCATGTTCCTCATCCCATTCTTCCAACACTTTTTGCAGTGTGGCAGGTGCATTATCCTGCAACAAAAAGCCATTGCCATCAGGGAGTACACTACCAGGAAAGGGTGTACGCGGTCTACAGAAATCTTTATGTAGTTCATGGCTTGCCTTATTCCTTAGTGAATCTTGCTGCCATGTCTTCCTAGATAAACAACACATATGGAGCTAGTCATTCACATGATCTAAAAGAATATATGATTAGTCAAACTAGGCCACCTTCTTCCATTGCAATGTACACATGCCCATAGTCGCCACTTTTGGCTGTGGACAGGGATCAGCATGGACACTTTGACCAGTCTTTGACTATGCATTCCTGTCTGCAGCAAGCTGTGATTCACTGTGTGTTCTGACGCCTTTCTCTCATTAAGCATTAAGTTTTTTTTTTTTTTTTTTTTTTTTTTACAATTTGTGTTACAGTACCTCTTCTCAGGGATTAGTTTAGAGCCTTCTGCGCCCATGACATTGTCACTGGTTGTCCTTCCGTGAACCATTTTTGGTAGGTGCTAACCACTACATAATGGGAACACACCACAAGACCTGCCATTTTAGAGATGCTCTGACCCAGTCGTCTAGCCACCACTATTTGGCTCTTGTTAGAGTCACAAATATTTATGCTTGATCATCTTCTTCTTTCGGCTGCTCCCGTTAGGAGTTGCCACAGTGGATCATCTTCTTCCATATCTTTCTGTCCTCTGCATCTTGTTCTGTTATACCCATCACCTGCATGTCCTCTCTCACCTCATCCATAAACCTTCTCTTAAGCCTTCCTCTTTTTCTCTTGCCTGGCAGCTCTATCCTCAGCATCCTTCTCCCAATTTATTCAGCATCTCTCCTCTGCACATGTACAAACCAACACAATCTCACCTCTCTGACTTTGTCTCTCAACCGTCCAACCTGAGGTGGCCCTCTAATATCCTCATTTCTAATCCTGTCCATCCTCATCACACCAAATGCAAATCTTAGCATCTTTAACTCTGCCACCTCCAGCTCTGCCTCCTGCATTCTGGTCAGTGCCACCGTCTCCAACTCATATAACATAGATGGTCTCATTAGCATCCTGTAGACCTTCCCTTTCACTTTTCCTGATATCCGTCTGTCACAAATCACTCCTGACACTCTTCTCCACCCATTCCACCCTGCCTGCACTCTTTTTCATCTCTCTTCCACAATCCCCATTACTCTGTACTGTTCCTCCCAAGTATTTAAACTCCTCCACCTTTGCCAGCTCTGCTCCTTCCATCCTCACCATTCCACTGACCTCCCTGTCATTTACACACATGTATTCTGTCTTGTTCCTACTGACCTTCATTCCTCTCCTCTCTAGAGCATATCTCCACCTCTCCAGGGTCCCCTCAACCTGCTCCCTGCTATCGCTACAAATCACAATGTCATCAGCAAACATCATAGTCCATGGGGACTCCTGTCTAATCTCATCTGTCAACATGTCCATCACCATTGCAAATAAGAAAGGGCTCAGAGCTGATCCCTGATGTAATCCCGCCTCCACCTTGAATGCATCTGTCACTCCTACCGCAGACCTCACCACTGCCACACTTCCCTCGTACATATCCTGTACAACTCTTACATACTTCTCTGCCACTCCCAACTTCCTCATACAATGCCACAACTCCTCTCGAGTCACCCTGTCATATGCTTTCTCCAGGTCCAATGCAACTCCTTCTGGCCTTCTCTAAACTTCCCCATCAACACCCTCAGAGCAAACATCGCATCTGTGGTACTCTTTCTTGGCATAAAACCATACTGCTGCTCACGAATCATCACCTCACTTCTTAACCTAGCTTCCACTACTCTTTCCCATAACTTCATGCTGTGGCTCATCAATTTTATCCCTGTTTAGTTACTACAGTCCTGCACATCCCCCTTATTCTTAAATATCGGCACCAGTACACTTCTTCTCCACTACTCAGATATCCTGTCACTATCCAAGATTCCATTAAACAATGTATTTAAAACTCCACTGCCATCTCTCCTAAATACCTCAATGCTTCCACGGGTATGTCATCTGGACCATTGGCTGTACCATTCTTCATCCTCTTCATAGCTGTCCTTAATTCTTCCTTGCTAGTCTGTTGCACTTCCTGATTCACAGTCTCTGCATCATCCAACCTCCTCTCTCTCTCGTTCTCTTTATTCATTAGCCACTCAAAGTACTCTTTCCATCTGCTCAACACACTCTCCTCGCTTGTGAGTATGTTTCCATCTTTATCCTTTATTACCCTAACCTGCTGCACATCTTTCTCTGCTCGGTCCCTCTGTCTAGCCAATCAGTACCGGTCCTTTTCTCCCTCCTTAGTGTCCAACCTCTCATACAACTCATCATATGCTTTTCTTTAGCCTTCGACACCTCTCTTTTCACCTTGCACCTTATCTCCTTGTACTCTTGTCTACTTTTTGCATCTCTCTGACTATCCCACTTCTTCTTTGCCATCCTCTTCCTCTGTATACTCTCCTGTACGTCCCCATTCCACCACCAAGTTTCCTTTTCGTCCTTCCTCTGTCCAGATGTCATGCCAAGTACCCTTGCTGCTGTCATCCTTACTACATCTGCTGCAGTTGCCCAGCCGTCTGGTGACTCTTCACTACCACCCAGTGCCTATCTCACCTTCTCCCTAAACTCAACCTTGCAGTCTTCCTTTTTCAACTTCCACCATTTGATCCTTGGCTCTGCCCTCACTGTCTTCCTCTTCTTGATCTCCTGCGTCATCCTACAGACCACCATCCTATGCTGCTTAACTACACTTTCCCCTGCTACCACTTTGTAGTCTTCAATCTCCTTCAGATTGACTCTTCTGCATAGGATGTAATCTACCTGTGTGCATCTTCCTCCACTCTTGTACATCACCCTATGTTCCTCCCTCTTCTTAAAATATGTATTCACCATAGCCATGTCCAACCTTTTGGCAAATTCCACTGTCCTCTGATCTTCTTCATTCCTCTCCTTGACACCATACCTACCCACCACCTCCTCGTCTCCTCTGTTCCCTTCACCAACATGTCCATTGAAATCTGCTCCAATCACCGCTTTCTGCCCCTTGGGTGCACTGTTCATCACTTCATCCAACTCACTCCACAAATCTTCTTTCTCATCCATTGCACACCCAACTTGTGGGGCATATGCACTAACAACATTCATCATCAAACCTCCAATTTCCAGCTTCATAATCATTACTCTGTCTGACATTCTTTTCACCTCCAGAACACTCTTGACATACTGTTCCTTCAGAATAACCTCTACTCCATTTCTCCTCCTATCCACACCATGGTAGAACAATTTGAACCCACCTCCGATCCACCTGGCCTTACTCCACTTCCATTTAGTCTCTTGCACGCACAATATATCAGCCTTCCTTCTCTCCATCATATCTGCTAACTTTCTCCCCTTACCAGTCATACTGTCAACATTCAAAGTTCCTACCCTCAGTTCCACTCTCTTTACCTTCCTCCTCTCCTCCTGCCTCCGGACATGTCTCCCCCCTCTTCTTCTCCTTCTTCAGGCCAACAGTAGCCCAATTTCCGCCAGCACCCTGTTCACTAACAGTACTGGTGGTGGTTGTTAACCCGGGGTCGACCAATCCGGTATGGAAATTTGTATTGTTGTCCGCATATTGATTTGGCAATATTTTACACTGAATGCTTGATCATTTTATATTGTTCCAGCGTATCACCTTCAAGAACTGACTGTTCATTTGCTACTTTATATATCCCAGGAGTGAATAACAACCAGGCTTGCTGGATGCAAATCAGTGAACGGAATCTATTACTCACTGTGAACCTTGTCCTGAATGTGTTTTCTTATTATAACTGTAGTAAAGTGCATTTGGCCTTTTTTCGAGGATGAATTTGACTAGTCCAGCAGTTCTCATAAATTACAGCTGTTTCCAGATTGTAATGATCTGCTATATTTCATGGGTTTCATAGCAGATTCTTTTTTCCAGAGTTGTGTTTGAAGCCCAGCCTCCAACATTTGATTTCAAGGTGCTCTAGCCATTGCCTTCACCTTGGCTATAGAGTTTATCCTGCCTTTCTGCAGTACATGTACAAACTGGATTTGTGTGTGATGCCACTGATCTGTTTTAAAGCATAATTCTTTTGCCATCAACACTGTCATGTGCACTGTTACCAATACGCTCCAGGTTTTCTCCAAGCAGCCCAGCCAGGGACCATTTCTTTCATGTGTTCTCATTCAGAATATACACCATCTGGTGATGGTTTGCAAACATTCACACTAAATATGCCCAAAAGTGTACGTACCAGACAGGCAGAAATGGTCTTATATAAATTGTATTCAGACCCTTTCACTTTCTGCACACTTAATTGTGTTGTAGATTTTATTTTAAATGGGTAATTTTGCTGTTTTTGATTATTAGTTCACCTTCAATACCCCATTATGACAAAGTAAAAACATGTTTTCTGAAAGGATTACAAATTAGCCAAAAAAAGTAGTATCTAGTAGGGCTAAAAAGTAGATAGTTTAAGATTCAGTATATAAAATAACATTAATATCATTAGTAGCAGTAAAATATTCAGAGTGTTTTCTGTTTATTAGGTGCGCTTCATTGTAGAACTTGACATTTAATCATTATATAAAAACCTTTAGTCATTTTGTAAAATGAAGGCAGACGTAGTTACTTTTAGCATGAGTAGTAGCACAATAGGTATAGGTTTAATACATGTTTCTGGCTAATATTTGAGTCATTATTGGTCAGTATATTTTTTATTTTCAAATTGTGTTTGCCTGTGTACATGACAATATACTGCATCCTAAAGTGAGTTAGGTTATGATTTTGTAGAAATTTTAATATCTCTGTCCTCTTTACCCAGCTCTTTATTATTTTTTTTAGATATCTGATGATATTAATTCTGCATTCATTTATTAATTATGCTTGTGTCATGTTTGAATGGATAGGCAAAGACATTTGCCAATGATGAGAAGAAATTTCAACAGCACATTCAGGCCCAGCAAAAGAAGGAACTGAACAGTTTTCTGGAGTCACAAAAGAGAGAGTACAAGCTTCGGAAAGAACAGTTGAAAGAGGTATATTTTTGTTTATATTTAATACTAGCACCTTAATTGATTTTTTAAGCATGTTACTCTGAAAGATGCCATTTAATTAAATTTGTGATGAATATTTAAACAATATTTTCAGACTTTCTTAATAAAACTCAGGGTCCCATTAGAGCCAGAGATTATCCCACCATCAGTGGATGCAACAGAGGAACCAACCTATAACAAGGTTAACTCTTTCACACAGTGTGACGTTCAGAGAAGGTCAATGTGGAATCACCATTAACATCTTTGATTAATCTTTGATGATTAATGTGTAAAATACACTCTTCTAGGAGGAGAACATGTAAACTCCTTACAGAAAACAACAGAATGTGTGATTTGGACCCAAGGTGTAGCATTTCTTAAATTCAACTCCTTTACCACTATGCCATCCAGTAATGAATATTACTGTGACTATTATATCACAGAAAGAATAGTTAATTGACTAAGGAGTATAACTGAAACTGCAAGGTTATAAATGTAGTCATAACCCCTGGCTTGCTTTACTACTCTGTGAACCCCATTTTACCAGCCGGTGCCCTTTGTGAAAAGTTAAAACATTGTAAACAATTGTACTCTATGAGTGATACATTTTAAGATTTTAAATGGAAATGCACCACATTATATTTAAAGGTTTACATATATCTAATTTAGAGTGCTTATAAAAACTTTTCTTGTCTTGGAAGATTTCAGATTTTCTTGTCATACAAGATTAAATCACAGTGGATTTTAATTTGTGTATTTTGCCACTGATCATCCAAGAAAATCATTTAATGTTAATGTGAAAACAGATTGTTGTCTCAATTAATTACTGTACATATATAAAATACAAATGATTGCATAAGTATTCATCCACTTTAAGTCAGTATTTACTAGATGCACCTTTGGCAAAAATTGCAGCCTTGAGTCTGTGTAGACAGACCTCTGTCAGCTTTGTACATCTAGATTTGTATGCATTTCAAAAGAAGGAGGTCTCCAAAAAGAGTAACCCCTGTCATTCAGGAAAACTAAGTTGTTAGCATGTAGTGAACTTACAAATCAGAGAGGCTTGTTGTAGTGAATTAGTTACATGAGTGGAAAATGTTGGCGTGGGTGAAAGGAAGTCCATATAAGTGCCCCACAATTCAAAAAGACTGTTCTTAAATGGATAACTCATCAACATTTGGTTCACCTACGAGAGGGAGAGAGAAGTATCATGATGTAACCAAGACAGGTGTTCTGTAGTATGTAACAAAGGTACTACAAAATGATCAACAGATGACAAGTCTTTACTATGCTTGTGTGAAGCTTGCTCTTTTATAGAATAAGAACAATTTTAGCTGTGTTACTAGACCCTCTGACTCTTCTGTCCTCTAAAGAGACATTCCAAGCAGGTGACATAATTTTGATTGCAAGAGAATATTGTTTAAAATAAAGAGTCATTTAAATATGGTGGCCATAAAATAGTTCAGCTCATTCTTTAAGGTGGTGTAAGTAAAATTTAAGTGAGGGGTGGGAACATCAAATGACCAGTCCACAGTATAATTATAGATTCTTGATCGTGAAGGAATACTGTAGGCCTATACTGGAAAGAAAATGGCCTGTGCATTGTTAAAATTGAGTGTACTGTACATATGACCTGTAGATGGTAATACTGTGTTTTGACACAATAAAATGCACATGAAAACTTCTGTAAAGTAGAGAATGACCATATCGTACCAATATCCTACTTGGTCTAATGGAAAATTTTCTATCCAATGCATATTCTTAAAATGCCTTATTCTTTGTTTTTAAAAAAGCTATAATAGCTTTTGTGAGAACAGAATAAGTTAGAAAGGCGAGAAGTCATAAGTGGTAGGATTCCCACAGCATGTGATTGCAACATAAATGACATTCCGTTCATAAATGTTAGGCTTTTTTTTCATAATTTATTTGTAAAATGTCTTGAGTGTGATATGTTATAACGAATGGTAATTGTTATTAGTTTGTTTATGAAACCATCATGTAGTTGAAACTTCAGCATTATTGGAATTTGCACGAATACTCCAAGAAAGAATACCATCCTTTGTTGAAATATAGCAGTGGCTCTCACAGTCAGCCTAAAGACACAGTTATGCACATCTCTCCACAAGGTGGTCCTCCAGCTGTCATATAGTGCTGTCACTACTTATACCATGAAGCTAAGGGGAATATAGTAGTCCTGAAGAGCAAATCAAGCATAAACAAATTGGAAACACAAACATAAATGAGAAAACACAAAAGCAAATTGTAATACACAAACTGGAAATGCAAGAAACAAATTGAATATGAAAAAATAAATCAGAAACAACAAGTGAAAATGAAGCAACACATAAACAATATGCAAAAACAAATTGGGAAGCATGAAAACAAAAAATGTAGCACATAACACAAACCAAAACAGAAAAAAACAAGGAAAGCTAAACATATATCACGATTCACTCTTTTCAGTGAGTGGTGTGGTGGAAGCAAGAACGCTGGAAGGTAAAAGAGAGCTCTCATCTTTATTTAGGTATTTTTATATACTTTCAAAGAAAGAAAACATTTGTCTAACTTGGAACACTCTCCGCCACAGCAGTGTTAAAATATTACAAACATATTTCAGTATTTTTAATTGCTAGTGAAGCTATAACTTAATCCCAACAGTACTTTGCATTGAAAAAGTTTGATATTGGCATTATTTTTGTACCTACACACATTATTTTAACATGCACAATATAGTGTTTTTATGACAAGTTGTATTCTTAGCATTATTACGTTTTCACATCAACACCATTGTAGTATTAGGTGTAGACCTAAGATTTATTGTAACGGCTCAGGGTTGAGACAGAATTAGAAATGTAATCAGCCGTTTTAAGCCAGACCCCTGGGATGTGGCTCTAAAAAGTACTGTTAGCTTCTTCAGCTCATATATGCCACCTGTTGCGTCTCACTTCACTCACCCAAGGACAGAGGCAACACATATGCCGCACTTAACCCGGTTCTGTGAGCCGACCCAAGACCATTTTGTGGGAAATGCAACCTGTTGCAGTAACAGACATTTTAAGCAAGGGTGCCCAAACTTTTACATGCCACTGTATAAATTTGGGCACTGCATAGTGAAATTAGCTGAATTCTTCCAAATGTGAATAATGTTTTGGGTGATATCGCATTTGCTATTAGTGTACATTTTATTACAGTAGCATGTGAAAAAATGCCGTTTCAGCATCGCAGAGGGATTTTGTCTGTGTGACACAAAAATATAACAAGTAGTCTCCACTTCCCATATCACAATCTATAATAAATAGTCTCCAATTCCCATATCACAATCTGTTAAATACCGAAACTGAGATGAATAACAAGCAAAGAAACATATAAGAAATGGGGAGCGAGGAGGAAATGGACTTGGACAAGCTTGTAAGGTGGTGGAACCACGTTGCTAGATTCAAATGTTGAAATTAAAATAACAAGGATGGGGCCATTTTCAGGATGTTATGAAGGGTAATTGAAATGGGTCAGAGTATGTTTAATGTGCCGTGGCAGTGGTGTTCACTAAATGCAGTTTCTGTGGCCAAGAAAAACTTGTCAGTGCATCATTGTATGTTCGCTGTTATGGCATACATGAATTAATTTTTGAATTACTTCATTCATTAACTGCCATCACAAGTTTGGTACCTAAGTTAAGCGATCTTCTGGTGACACCCCTACAATTTCTTTCTCCAATTTACTAAAGATGGTAAGCATATTCACTGGCAGTGTTATACAATGCTTTAGGAATCTATTCCTGTTTTGAATGATTAGAACTACTTTATATTTAAGCCCCAGGTGTTCCCAGGGTAGAGGTAGCATGTTCTTCCCATCTGTATGTAAGTTTTCTTTGAGTGCTCTGGTTTCCTCACACGCTCCAAAGGCTTGGTTAGGTGGATTGGCTTTGCTGAACTGGGTATGCTATTGAGTGTGTGTGTGTTTGCCCTGTGATGGACTACCAAAGTAGTGTTTTACATTATGCTCAGTTATTGTTGAATTAGGCTTCAGCAACCCTGTTCGGAATAATTGGGTTTGGAAAATGGATAGATGGTGTATTGTTTTAACAAAATATTTGTTTCCCACAATTCTCTTTTACCAATATTTATGTGAGAAGTATGTTTGAAAATAACAAAATCATCTACTTTTTTAAAAATTTACTGCTCCTCAAAGTAATTGTTGTAGACAACTCTGTGAAGTTATGAGTGAGTATCATTTTTCACTCATTATTAAATACCTGAATTTCAGTAATAACGACTATGATGAAGCCAGTCACCCATACCAAAACAAACTGTGGAATCAGGCAACAATGAAAAATATACAGAAGTTGTACGATCTCAATCCTGACATTAAGCATTGATGAAAGTCTCATGGATTACAAGGGAAGGCTTTTGTGGAAAAGGTACATCGCAAAAATGTACCAAACTGACACAATTTGGTATCACATTCTCTACATTCAATGTGAAGCAAGCTCAATGCACATCTCGTAGAGGGACCAAGTAGGATACCAAATACAGTCGGTACGCCAGCGCTACATCTTCTGTGCAGTCACTGATGGATTCTTTGTTTGACCAAGGCCACTGTACGACAATGGACAGTTTCTTTACCTCTCCTAAACTGCTTGGGATTTTACTTCTGAGGAAAATTGTTGCACGCATCATTGTATGACCCAACTGCCGAGATGGGTCTGGTGGCTTCATTTTGTGGGAATGCATCAAGTTACAGTATGGTGCAGTAGCTGTGTGGTAGCAAGGCAATATTATTGCAATTACGTGGAAGGGCAAGAAGGACGTCTGCCTCCTAAGTACTGTTCAGAATCCTGCAACTGCAGTATTCATGTCAGGAGAGTTGTTGAAGTTACTATTCCTTGCATTATGGTAGCCTGCAATTACACAATGGATGGTACTGATCATGTGGGTCAGGTGCTGGCATTTAACCCTGTCATGCATAAGCAACATATGAAATATTACAGAATATCTTTTGACATTTGCTCAAACTATGTGTTGGTGACTGTGTAAAAACATATCACATGAAGCACGTATACTAAGTCTGTATCATTACAACAGTGGACATTGACATACACTTCCTACTGTGATTATATGAACATTTTTGTATTTTCATGTTTATGTTAAATGTAATTAAAGGGCTGTGTATCAGCACTAAAGTCCCGATTTGATTCTGATTCACAGTGCCCTGATTCGATATTGATTTTATCTTGACAAATTTTGCATGCTCAGATATATTTGAAATGATGGCTTTTTTTAAAGATTACTTAACCATGCATACATTAATATAATTTGACAAATTTCAGTAGCACTTTATTTGGAGGGTGTTCTACATAATGACTTTATAACATATGCATAAGCATGGAATGACATTTAAGGAGATATACGTAACATCATTATTTAGAAAATGTGGAACAAAATATCATTGCTCTTAAAAAAACACTTTTTCACAGCCCCGCAGTCATTTAAAATTCACCATAATTTTGCTAACATAGGTATTGCTACATAAACGTCCACACGTATTATGGGGTTTATGGGGGCTTCTTGTTTTAATACAGTGCAATAGCATCTACTCTATACAATATTTATATCATTTTGTCAATATTATGATAAAATAATTAAATATTTCTTCTTAAATAATGTTATTCAGTAATCTATTTGTGTATTATGAATCTCCATGTAGACACTGTTCAACTTAACTGTTAGCCAAATGTATTCATCTGTTGGACATCTATACTAATAAAAGGCAAAGCCCACTCACTCACTCACTTATCACTAATTCTCCAACTTCCCATGTAGGTAGAAGGCTGAAATTTGGTAGGCTTATTCCTTACACCTTACTTACAAAAGTTAAGCAGGTTTCATTTCGAAATTCTACACGTAACGGTCATAACGGTCAAAAACGTCCGCCATGTTGAACTTTCTTATTTATGGCCCCATCTTCACGAAATTTGGTAGGCGGCTTCCCTGCACTAACCGAAACCGATGTACATACTTATTTCGGTGGTATGACGCCACTGTTGGCCGCCATATTGAACTTTCCAACGGTCTTTGTTACTTTTGGGCCCATTTTCAAGAAATTTGGTACGCGGGTTCCCAACGCTAACTGAATCCTACTTACGTACATATATACGTCCATAGCCTGCAGCTCGGTCACCGTGTGAGGCGGCGTTGGGTCCCCCATCCCAACGCCTCCCACGTTGTTGGCTGCCTGCCTATATAAGGCCGTCCGTCGCTCCAGTCTCTACATTCCCTTCCTTGCTTTGCCACAGGATTCACGTCTCCCTTCTGATAACTACAGCCTTTTTATTTAATCCACGGCTTCTCCGCTGTTTTATTGTTCATTTATTACGATTATAGTTATTGTGTAGGTATTTTAGACTTACTTTACATTGTTCAGGTACCCATTTCCTTTATCATTCCAACCGTACCCCCATTAACATGTCTATCGAGGTGATCACCATTGATCAAAGAACTGTCACTTACCGAGTGGTTTCCATGCCCGGAGATGGCACCTGCCTTTTCCATTCTCTTTGTTACACATTGCACGGCCATATCAGGCTCACTCTTGATATCCGGAGGAACATTGTGTCGTATGTATTAAATGACTGGGACAGGTTCAAGGTGTGGACTGATGACGGTACAGGAGATAATTATACTACACAGGAGCACTATAAGAGTGAAATGCGTAAGCCCTTCACCTATGCATCTGCATGTGAGTTGATGGCTGCCACTGAATTGTTTGGTTGTCGCTTTCAAGTGTACCGAAATGGCCAAATATTTTACACCTTTTGAAAACCGCCAATGCCTCTTAAACATCTTAGATTGACAGGTGACGAGTTCAGTAGTGGACACTTTGATGTTTATGAATGTTTAAACTCTCAAAAGCTGGATGTGAAGTTATCGATGAAACCGGTTGTATGCTTACAACGCTTGACAGATGCCGAATGTCTCTTCAACACAAGTCCTACAAATACTGTCGTAATTGAAACAAACCATGAAACTCAAACCGATTATGACAGCAGCAATCCAAGCTGTGAGATCTGAAACAAGATTACTGTTCACATGGCCAACTGTACGTTGCATGCTCAAGAGTAAGCTCAGTGCACAGCTTGGTCATATTACAACTGGAGGGCTGAACTCACAATGTGGTATACAAAGAGATCCTTAACAAATAATTATTGGTATATTTTCCCTCAGTTTAAAAAGGTTTAATTTTCTTCTTAATAAAAATTTTAAGGCAGTACTTCGCCGCTGCGAAGCGCGGGTATTTTGCTAGTTTAAAATAAAAAAATCTTGTATTAGTCGAAATTAAAGATACAATGGTAAGACGTGTCTTTCTATAATTGTACAAGTTACACATATCTTTAGTTGCTCACTTGTAGCACTCACATTAATCAGTCTGAAATGTGTCCTCACAGTCCTCAGACAAAAAGGAAGTATTTTAAAGCAAGGATCTAGAGCTAATGCTTGTTAACAATGGCACTAAATGAAAGTAAAAGAAAAAGAACTATCCACTGTGACTGATAACACCGCTATTATGAATCTACTTCAAGTCGGCTGCTTTGTATACATGCTCACTTTTGTATCACAGACTGCTCTGAAAATTTCAGCAATTGCCTGCTTGCTTTGCTGGGTGAGGTGTGTTGCAAACTTTTTCCACTGTAGCAATACAGCTAGCCACCTGCTTAAAGAGAAACAACACTTAATGGTGTCAACAACACACATACTTGAGGTTGATGTGGCCATTCGTTGGAATAGCACATTGGTAATGCTAGAAAGGTTTTTGAACAGTAAGTTGTCTCAAAATCTCTGTATATAGGCAGTGAGGTTGCTCCCTGTGTGACTGAAATTACAGGGTGCTTGTCTGCAACACATCCGCCACAGGTGCCCAGTCATTTTTAATGTGTCATTGTAACAGAGGAATGTGCTGCCCTGGATGTTCAGCTGTTGGAAGTTAGGGTTACTCTGAGAGATGTTGCGATGCTTTGCTTAAGATCTTCATAAAGCCTAAGTACAGTAACTTCACTCATTTGCTTTCTGGTTGGTATGTAGCATACCACAGTTCAAAAACCTGTATCATTTGTCGAAGCACTCATTTTCAACAACAATGTAGGGTTTCTTATCTTTACAGATAAAAACTACTTAAGATTGTATTTTTTGGACACAAGGTGAATTATATGGAAGCTTGGAACTACCTGCTGTCTCCAGTGTAGATTGATTAGGTTCTACTTCCTTGGATATCGACTGAAATAACATTTTTGGGTGATGTCGAGATAAATGATTTCTCAGATTTGTTGTGTTACAACAATAACTAACGTCTGAGTTGCACAGCTTACAAACTGGATTGGACACCAAAAACGAAGATAAGCAAAAATCTACATATAGTAAAGTGAGCAGGATAGAGATTCATGGGGGATGTGTCATTCGTGGCAAAATTCTTTTCGGTTGGTATAGGTTTTAAAAAAACAGACTGCATGCTTTTTAAACTGTATCAAATTTATAATTGGTGTTTATTTTATAGGAGCTAAATGAGAACCAGAGTACTCCTAAAAAAGAAAAGCAGGAATGGCTGTCTAAGCAGAAAGAGAATCTTCAGCACTTCCAGACTGAGGAGCAAGCAAACCTGCTGCGGCGCCAACGGCAGTATCTAGAACTTGAAAGTCGACGATTCAAACGACGCATACTCATTGCCAGACACAATGTTGAACAAGATCTTGTCAGGGAGGTAAGTAAATATTTTCAAGTTCTAGTAAAGTATTTGAGCAGTTCTTGTAATTTGTCTGTAATAATGATTTAAATGTAGGTCAGGTTTTCAAAGAAAACCTTGTTCTGTATTGCTGTAATTTTTTTACCTTTTCTGTTTCTCAATAAGTGTTAAAGTGATATGGTTTGTTTTATGCATTACATTGTCACATGAAAACACGTACAAAACTCTAGGAGATTGTTAATCATCTCTGTTTTTTCAAACATTTATTGCTAGACAAGGTGTAACTAATTTTGTTTTCTTCACCTGTGAATTAGTCATTCAAATCTTTCAAATCATTTTCTCATTAAAAAAAACCATTAAGATTTTAGAACCAAGGACAAAAAAGCTGATTCAACTATGTTGTGTAGACAAACCACTTTTTGATGTTGCATAATCAAGCCATTAAATTATATCAAAATTAGCATTTCAATACTTGTATTTAAAATAAGTAAATATTCAAAGGTAAGTTAAAAGTTGTAAATGTCTACCACATGCCTCATTATTATTATTATTATGTTTTTGCTTTTTTTGCTCTTGGTGCATCACATGTAGCACTTATGATTCATGATGCTCCTCCATAAAAAATAATTTTCTGTGCATGGTGAAAAGTGAAGCTGGTATGCTTTACATGCCTGTAATGCATCCTGTGCCCTCCTACAACCCTTGATTCAGCTGTGTGCCTTTCTGGTCTTTGGGTGCAAAACACATGAAGTCACTGCCCATCTGTCAGTCAGTCAGCCTATCTCAGGCAGGATCAAAAACAGGGATGGCGCCAGGGCGAACACACAGATGCCTAACCACACACTAAGGCCAATTTAGAATTGCCAATACAGCAAACTTGCATGTCTTTGGACTGTGGGAAGAAACCCATGCAGACACGGGGAGAGCATGCAAACTCCACTCTCCTTACTACAAAACAGCAGCGCCACACTGCACCACTGTGCTGCCCATGTGTATTTTATATAAGTTGGGGCACAGTGACTGGATTTGCGTTTTACAAAAGGAGATACTGAAAGTATTTAATGTTGCATTATGATGATCTTTAAGTATTTCCTCCTCATTACATTTTTGCTTTTTGGTATATGAAGTACAGTATATGGAAAGTATTGTAATTGTCCAAAAATTTGAGATTTGATGAATCGTGACGTTTTAAACCTTGCTGATTTTCTTGTATACGAAGTATTGGGAAAGTATTGGAATCCTCCAGAAATTCCATTTCAAGATTTTGATGAATCTCAACGTTTTAGACCTCCCTGAGTCTGAAAATACCATTATGTCTGCAGAGTCCAATTTCTTCAACTTTACTTTTATAATAATTGTTCAATAATATTATTAATTAGATTTGTTGTTGATGGTTCTTTAATGTACATAATATAAAAATATAATCACTGTCTTGCAGTTTATTCCTCAGATATCCATCCCCGTATCTGAGTATACGAGAAAGTCTAGGGGAGACAGCTTCCAATTTTTTATTTGGCACACACTTTCATTAACAGCAACTTAAATATTACGGTATTCTACATACATAAAAAAAGCAAAACGGCAAAATTATAAAAAGGGCCAGTATAACAGGAAAATCAGAAATATGGCAGTTATTTTCCATTAGGTTTAATGAGAAAGAAAGCCATGTTTTGTTTTCTCTGATGAAAACTTATGGGTTTTACAACAGCAAATCAGGGATCTCAGGTTCATGAGTGAAAAGGGTACGGGGTCAGGAGTAAAACGATTTCTCCTTGTGCGCCGGAGAAGGCTTTACCATGCTTTGTTAGTACACCTGTTAATCAATATGCAGAGAAGTGTATTAAAAAAAAATCTCTCCAAACTATCAATTAAAAATTGTTCAAATACTGATGTTGGAAGTGATATGCAAAAAGTATTGTAGCGCAGGGTGTCGGGAGTAACTCTAAGCCAAAATTATTGTGAGGTTGGGAAAAAAAAAAACTCTGTTGTCATTTTTTTTATATAAGTTTGTTCTGATAGCCCGATTGTGTATAAAATCTTAGAATATTTGTACTTATTAGTAAGTAATAGAGTTTAGCCTGAACAATTAAAGTTTACAATATTAGGTGTTTTTGTGAAAAGAAAAAATAACAATCTAATTACTCACTTTATCAAATTGCCATTTGCTGTTACAAATTACTAACACTATACAGAGGTGCCTTAAACAGGAAATGTCCTAAAAATTATTATATTTGAATGCTTATGATGTGCATTGTGTATTCAGAGCACTTCTCAAACCCACACATTCTGTGAAAAAATAACTCCAGATAGAACATGGATGTATGGAATATGGAACATGTCATTAAATCTGTGAATTACTGCCACTTGTTCATCTAAGTATGATGATGCATTAATTAGATATACTTCATAGATTCAGGGATTTAATTTAATTAAAATTTAATGAATAATTTGAATTTTAAAAATATACAAACTATTTTTGGTTAAAAGATAGACAGTAAATGGAATATATTGACCAGTTCCACAATTTCTTTTCTTGATTGTTGTAAAACGAATGGTCTCAAATTATAATTAATTAGTTTTCTAGGTGGAATATGAGTTATTGCTCTTGTAGATAAACATTGAGTACACTATCAAACACACAGTGTTAATTTTGTTAATTAGAATAGCAGCAACTTGGGTTAGGTTACCTTTTTCAAACCTAAATTTTGAAAGTGCTTTATTGATTATTCGTATTTAGTGAAAGATGTTCATTTATAAGTTTACAGAGTCCATATAGGCAGTGGCTGACATGGATTTAAGCCCAGATTTCTAGTGTTGTAAGCTGGCAGAAGTAATCTTTTCTCCACCAGAATTTTATGGATCTGTTAGTTAATATCCTTTTCTTCTTGTAGCAATTTATAATCTGTATTTGTGAACAGTTTTAGTTTTGTATTTAATGCCATATTTTCTTGTATTTTGCGATTATTTTCTCCCCATATTTTAAGTTCAAGATTGGGCATATAACTTTTAATGGACATTCTTCACTGGATGTAAAATAAGTGTATACCTGCATTTATTTGAAATTTGTTAATTTTTTTCAAAAGTTTTATCAACAAAAATCAAATTATGCTTTTTATATACAGATCGATACATTGTTGCTATTCTGCCAAAATATATAGTACCCTTTTTCCAGTATTGATCTTACCTGATTCCATTGTTTTAATTGTTTCATATATAATGGAAAACATAGTTCAAAACATTAAGGGATGGGAGAAATTTGTCATTGCAATACTGAATTTAAATCTTCCAATATAAAGCTTTTTAATCTTTTCCTTGGCAGTTCCGTTAGACTCTGACCATTGAAAGATTTAATGTTCTTCAGATTTGCTTGTCTTGTATCACTTAGTGCACTTTCTCTACACTTGCGAGAAACAGAGTACCTGTGGAGGAAGTGTAGTGTAGTCAGAATGAAGCTATTTTGAAGCCTGCATCTTAGCTAAAAGATACATGAATTATTAAAGTTTTTTGAATGTGTGGAAAATTGTCTGTTTTATAACAGAGTGAACAATCTGTTCAGATCTGTTCAAATTAAAAGATTAAACAGAGTTAATATTTTAATTTGTTTAAACACTACACTTATTGTTGATGATTCTGAAAAGCCAAAATAAGCCCTCTCCCCAAAAACTTTCAAATTTTATCACTTAACAATACCAGTAGCATCAGTAAATAAAAGTATAACAAATAATTATTTTAAATACAAAATACATTATTTAAGACAATAAATATTATGCAGCAGGTCACCCATTGTAGCACTACAACATGCAACACAGATTTAGATAGATAGATAGATAGATTGATAGATAGATACTTTATTAATCCCAAGGGGAAATTCACATAATCCAGCAGCAGTATACTGATACAAAGAAACAATATTAAATTAAATAGTAATAAAAATGAAAAGAAAAAAAAAAAAAAAAAGTTAGCATTTACTCCCCCGGGTGGAATTGAAGAGTCGCATAGTGTGGGGGAGGAACGATCTCCTCAGTCTGTCAGTGGAGCAGGACAGTGACAAAAGTCTGTCACTGAAGCTACTCCTCTGCCTGGAGATGACACTGTTCAGTGGATGCAGTGGATTATTCATGATTGACAGGAGTTTGCTTAGTGCCCATTGCTCTGCCACAGATGTTAAACTGTCCAACTTTACTCCTACAATAGAGCCTGCCTTCTTAACAAGTTTGTCCAGGCGTGAGGCGTCTTTCATCTTTATGCTGCCACCCCAGCACACCACCGCGTAGAAGAGGGCACTCGCCACAACCGTCTGGTAGAACATCTGCAGCATCTTACTGCAGATGTTGAACGATGCCAACCTTCTCAGAAAGTATAGTCTGCTCTGACCTTTCTTACATAGAGCATCAGTATTGGCAGTCCAGTCCAATTTGTCATCCAGCTGCACTCCCAGGTATTTATAGGTCTGCACCCTCTGCACACAGTCACCTCTGATGATCACAGGGTCCATGAGGGGCCTGGGCCTCCTAAAATCCACCACCAGTTCCTTGGTTTTGCTGGTGTTAAGATGTAAGTGGTTTGAGTCGCACCATTTAACAAAGTCTTTGATTAGCTTCCTGTACTCCTCCTCCTGCCCACTCCTGATGCAGCCCACAATAGCAGTGTCATCAGCGAACTTTTGCACGTGACAGAACTCTGAGTCATATTGGAAGTCTGATGTATATAGATTGAACAGGACCGGAGAAAGTACAGTCCCCTGCGGTGCCCCTGTATTGCTGAACACAATGTCAGACCTGCAGTTCCCAAGACGCACATATTGAGGTCTGTCTGTAAGATAGTCCACAATCCATGCCACCAGGTGTGAGTCTACTCCCATCTCAGTCAGCTTGTCTCTAAGGAGCAGAGGTTGGATGGTGTTGAAGGCGCTAGAGAAGTCCAAAAACATAATTCTTACAGCACCACTGCCTCTGTCCAGGTGGGGGAGGGATCGGTGTAGCATATAGATGATGGCATCCTCCGCTCCCACCTTCTCCTGGTATGCGAACTGCAGAGGGTCGAGGGCGTGGCGGACCTGTGGCCTCAGTTTCACTCTGTTCTAGTAATGCTGTAATAATATTATGTGTCGGCAACTTCCTAAGCTCAAATTGTTTGAAATAAACCTCCACTTACAGAATAAACAACCTTGGGGGAAAAAAATTGCAGAATGATTCTAACCATATCTGTCAGAAAGCCTTTTGAACTGTGCATCCCCAATTATTTAATACAAATACTGTCAGCCTGACATACAAGTGTTCCTTTATAAAATCTGGTTTGTTGTAATCTTGTTTTCAGTCAGCAATTATTTAGGCCATTTAAGAAAGTGTGTTGGTTCATTCTCAATTAGTTTACAGGGTCTTCATTTCGTTTTATGCTGTTGAATTCTTACATGTGCTAATCAACATGTTTCCTTTAATGACTGGACCCTCTCTCTTGTCAAGAAATGGAAATCAATATAGACAACTAAAATTTCTTAGCCTCTTATGCACTAAGGGTTTTTTGAAATTATTACACCTAAATTACATTACCAAAAATAAACCGCTATTATTCCTTTATTGTAATAAAGCAGCTGCAAATGGCTGAAAAGTAGCAAGTACAACACTTCACATTTATAAAAGAAAGTATATGATTAAAGGCCATTGTTTGAAGCAATATCAACTAAGTAAAACACAAAACAAATTTAGTGCTATAGGGATTTCTCTCCACAAAACTGAATTTTACAGTATATAACCAAGACATTTTATGATGCACATCCCAGGAATCAATTTTCATTTGTGCCTCAATCTGTCAGATATCATTATATAAAGTTTTGATATAATTTTCCATAACATTGCAACATTATACTGTTTTTTTTTACCCTTTTTGGAAATGGTTATTCTCTTCCACTTAAACTTTCAAAACAAACACTTTATACAACACTAGCAGAATACCCGCGCTTCGCAGCGGAGAAGTAGTGTGTTAAAGAAGCAATGAAAAAGAAAAGGAAATATTTTAAAAATAACGTAACATGATTGTTAATGTAATTGTTTTGTCATTGATATGAGTGTTGTTGTCATCTCTCTCTCTCTCTCTCTCTCTCTCTCTCTCTCTCTCTATATATATATATATATATATATATATATATATATATATATATATATA
>JANRMT010062814.1:65962482-65982538 GCA_026402145.1 Polypterus bichir lapradei
CGCTGCATTATGGGATCTGTAGTTTATTGTGTTACCAGCGCTTCATATACCCGGGCCATTAATAGCAATAATACAGTATATAAAATGATCTCGCGGGCCGGATATAATTACACGCCGGGCCGGATGTGGCCCGTGGGCTTTGAGTTTGACTCATATGGACTAAATTGAACTTGAAAAGAAATATTTTTTGGAATGTGATCGCGCAAGTCAGTACATCGAGCCCGCGTGCTATTGTGGTTTTGCTTGTGTGCTTCAGTAAGTTACCGTCCCCTCGCTCTTACTTTTTTACCGTTCATCTAATGAATACACTGAGTATGGCTTTACCAAAACAATCATTGATCGCGAATAAAGTATCCATTATTCATGAAGCTTCAATAGGTGAATAGGTGATCTGTCTTTCTGCGTTAACCGCATGCGTTTTCATACGTCTCAAACTAAGGGGATGCGAGGTTAAAATAAATCGAGAAGCGCGCGTACATACTTAGTGCATCCCCTCTCGGGAATCGAACCTCGGACGTGGGCGCTACAGGTGAATGCTTTACCATCGCGCCACTGCGTGTGGTTTATCTATTCGAGCGTAGCAGTGTAATTAGGTTTTTGTTCATCTGCGCACTGCGTCAGTTCACGTGAGCTGCTGAATATGGTTTTATATATATGTCACTCGCTCGCTTCTAATTGTTTCGCTGCCTTCTTAATTATATAATGCATGTTTTCTAAAGCGCGTTTTGTAGCTCTTCCTGGCTTTCTACGTAATGCGTGATTACGTGAGAGGCGTGATGATGTCATACGAACTCCGCCCCTCCAGCTGAACTCCATTACAGTAAATGGAGAAAAACAGCTTCCAGTTATGACCATTACGCGTAGAATTTCGAAATGAAACCTGCCCAACTTTTGTAAGGAAGCTGTAAGGAATAAGCCTGCCAAATTTCAGCCTTCTACCTACACGGGAAGTTGGAGAATTAGTGATGAGTGAGTGAGTGAGTGAGGGCTTTGCCTTTTATTAGTATAGATTAAAGCAAATAGTAAATAACTTGTAAACTATAAACATATAATTATGTTCTATTCAAAACTCTTACTTTCAAAATTATTTTTCATGTCACTCTGAAACAATTTTGTTTTCCACAAGACAATGAGAAACCTTACACTTTGTACACTAGATGGGATTTTTTATTATGTAATTCACCAGTCCTCGCCTGCCATCTGTTGCAGTTGCCCTACAGAGGTTTAGTGTGTTTGTTTATTTATTTATTTATTTGTTCGTTTATCTTGTTTTTTTCCTTGCATTTCATGTCTGGAATAAACAAAGCACATACATACATTTTCATACCAGTGTCTTCAAGTGCTGGGTTATGTGGTGGGAACAACGATTTTTGCTGATAGCCCTGGGCATAGGGCAGGAAACAGGTAGCCTTGAGCACAGAGCCAGTTATACAGACACATGCACCTAAACCAGTGTTTCTCAACCACTTTTGAGTTGCAGGAGGTCATTGCCAAGTTTCCAAGCATATTGAGAATTGTTCATGGTTTAGTGTCCCCCACTTTTTCCCCTCAATGCCAAGAAGGGATCGAAACAGGTTCTCTATCCTGTTGGTGGATTAGAGACAGGAGGGTTGTTCATTTAGCCTTTATCATACTTCAATCAGTTTAATTCTATACATTTTATCCTATTCCATAATACCAACAAAATAAACATTTTTCTCCTTTAAAATACAAATACCAACAAAATAATCATTTTTCTCCTTTAAAATACAAGGGCAGGAGCTAAAACAGCCTTGAAAATTGTGTGATATTAATAGTCATTTGTATATATAGAGCACTTTTCTGAAAACCAATGACACGTAACACCTCTCAACCTTTTTTCCTCTAAGGTCCCCCAGTGAACCATGAGAATATGTGAGGGCCTCCCTACAAAATTACTAAAGCAATAGATTTCTCTATGGTAGTGTGGTGTGTATTGCTGGGTCATTGTGAGCAGCCCGTTCCAATCCTAACTATAGTACTGCACTGCTTGTATAAACGCAAGCTAACATCTGAGACTTATTTTAATGGCAGGTGCAAATTTAATCTGGCTAAATTATTTTCAGAATCATTCCACATATAAAGTGAATGTTAAAGGGGATTTTTGCGAAAACTGACACTGTATATAACCTAGTAATTTGCTTGGAAGAAGGCGGCAGCAAAGGAAGAGGATTGGATAAATGTAATATTGTGTAAGACTCTAGGTTTTTCCCATATTTTGGGAAAAGGATTACAAAGTTTACATTCTAAAAGTTTGTTTACTCACAGTGCGAAAAAAGCAATAATTTGATAGATATGCCTGTCACTATAATTTAAAATTTCAGCACAAATTCCATATAATCAGTTCAGTCAGTAAGAGCAAGAACTGCTCCTAAAAATGGGGAACAAAACAAAGGTTCCTGCACTGCTTGACAGTTCCATGATAGTGTACTTGCTAACACTTTTGATTTTAGACATAGAATCTGCTACTGTCTATATGTATTTTGTACTTTACAATTCTCTTTTATGAGAGTAGGCATGATTGCTGTTCTGAAAGGAAAATAAAAACACATTGTTACAGGATTATCTATGAAAAGAGCCTAAATTAGAAAACAGGATAAGGAGACAATTATTAAAATAACCTTTTATAGGTTGAGTGTAATAATGATAATGGGTTTCATTTACATTTTCACGTTTAAGATTTTACATTGGAAGTTCTTAAAGGGAAAAGAAACATGCGACTATATATAATGTTTTTCACTCACGATCTGCTTGCTCTGTGAAAGGTGTGCTCCTGTGTTTTATTTTTTTCATTAAATTAGCTTTGTTGGAAAAATGTACAAGAGCCCCAAAACATGAAGTTAATTATGTTGAAAAAATGTGTAGAATGTTTTAAAAAGGAAAAAGAGGTACTCAAAACACCCCGTTAATAGCTTTGTGTAACAAGAAGTTTTTCCCTCCCTTCATGTCTGCTGTTTAAAATCAGACTATTGCCAAATTTCTGATCTTCTGTAGTTGTTGTACTAGCTCTTGACTTCTGCTTCTTCTAAAACAACAAATGTTTGCACACTCTCTACTTCCTTTTACCAGCAACGATTGCTTTCTCTCTCTCCAATAGATACTTGTTTTCAAAATCTATATACAGGTATGTACAAAATGCAAAGTTGACTTACTCATCAACAAAAATCCTATATCCTGTTTAATTAAAAAACTGAAATTTGACAGGATGCTACATCTGGGGTTAGCATCCACTTAAAAGAAACATTTCGATATATCTATTTTTAGGGGTCCACCCCAAAGTCTCAAAAATACTTTGACTGATTTCATTAAAATGTGGTGATCTAATAACAAAAAGAAAATTAGATATCAGGGTTTTTTTATGTTTGCCAACATTTGTCAGTAATAATGTTTTATGAGTGGCTTATTCTTAAGGACTGCATCCTTTTTTTTTCTGCTGAGCTCTGTGAAGTAAGGGATTGCCACTTTATGCAAATGAAGGCTGCAACCATAAGTGAAGGGGAAGAACAAAACTTGCTTAGCAAGTTGCCTTCTCGGAAACATGCATTATTCCTTAGTCTGAGGGCTGCTTCTTATTCCTCATATTGTTGTTTTAAAATATGTACACATTCGAAGGGGGTTGTCCCCTGTTGGATTGTTGAGTATACTTATATACAGTACATATACTTCAAACAACAGTGTGGAGGTTGATGGGGCTTTGTGATGAAATATATATATTATTATGGAGAGCTCTGTGTCCCCTTGGAGGTCAGACCGTGATGTGCCACTACATCATACCACCCCAATCCAAGCCAAGGGTAAAGTACAAGCCAGGGGCGAAAAGCATTTTTTGGTAAGTTTAAATGCTTTCATAGCTCAGTAAAGGAACAGAACATAGAGTAGGAGAATATGTGTACTGACACACCCCAAAGATCGAATGCTAGTGTAGCACAGCACTGCCATCCACCCCCTCTTACATGCACATATATCCACAACCAACTTAAAAGTCATATAAAAGTAGTAACGAAAAGAAATAAGAAGCAAGACGTCAACTAAACAGTGTACTGTCACTAATTTGGTTCTATTTTAAACACTAGGATATCACACACAGTTTAGCATATTATCTCTTTTCACATGATCTTTTCTGTATAATGATTAAGATATTCAGTTCATGGCATGCTCCATGTAAATGTGCAGCCTGTAAATGTCAAAGATCTATGTAATTAAAGTAAAACACTGTTCAGTGTATATTGCTTTTGATCTAAACCTTAAAATCTGTGATTGTACAAGATTACTGATCAGTGCATTACATTTAAATCTGATTGAGGCTGCTATTTTTACAGGATGTGCCACACAATAAAATTTATATTTAAATCATAAATCCCTATTATTCCTAGTCAAGAAAGGTTCAGGGGCCTCATGTATAAACGGTACGTGCGCACAGAAATGTTGCATAAGAAGGTATCCACGTTCAAATCGCGTTGTATAAAACCTAAACTTGCCGTAAAGCCACACAAATTTCCACGGTACCTCATACCCTGGCTTACGCAAGTTCTGTGCTCGGTTTTGCAGACTGGCGGCACCCAGCGTCAAAGCAGTGCTACTGTTCCTGTGAGGTTATCCTTTCCTTTCCTGATGCGGCTTTATAAATACACTGAAATTAACCACATATTGTTTATTAGTTTAATGCATCTGATTGTAATTAACCTGTAACAATATAATGGTCCACAGAATGGTCAAACTATTCCAAATACCATAACTGCTGCTCACTGCACCTTATTTTACTTCTTTCAGCTGCTCCCGTTAAGGGTTGCCACAGCAAATCATCTTTTTCCATATTACTCTCACTGCACCACTCGGAGCAGCTGATCGGAAAGAGAATTATCAGTATACAGCATCAAGCACACGCTGCCTCAGCCATGCTTCCTATTTGAATTGTTTCTCACACTGCAAATGCTTCAAACCTTTCCTGTACGGACGTCGCGGTTCAGAAAGAGTTTCATCCCAAGAGCTCTAAACGCACTCAATCAAGTGCTCCTTGTAGAACTATCTGTACTTATAAGTAGAATTACCTCACTGTAAACTTGCACTACAGTTATAATATTGCACAACCTGAGCCACTTGATAAAGCACGTATTTACATATGATGACGATATCATTTTTAAGATGAAATGCAGCAAAATATGTTTATTATGTTATACAGATAAAACTTCAACTTCATTTAAATAATCAATATTGTTAATAATTAAAGGTTGTTCCTGCCTCGCACTGTATGCTTCACTGGGACTGGCGTGAAGGATAGAATAATTAAACATGTACTACGAAGATATTTCAGTGTTCCTTAAACGTTTTGAAGAATCAGCGCTCTAAGCTTACAGATGGTTTAACGTCTATTACAGAGCTGATTGTGTGGCGGTCGGTTACTTGGAGAAAGAAAAGCAAGGACAGGAATTGGAGGTTAGTATGTTTGAAAGAGACAGTACTGCAGGGGCGGCCATGCCAATATATATTGAATATAAAACAGAAAGAGAAAATAACAACACAGCTAAAAACGCAGCGTCAAATTTGGACAAAAGTTAAATGCTTGTGTCATGAGCACAAGGCGGCTATGCACTGTCCGCAACGGACATGGCCATCCGCCGTGCATAAGATACCATATTGACATTGGCGGGCGAAGGGGCCACCGATTCTTTCTCTGCCCAGGCCGCCACGAGCCTAGAGCCGCCCATGAATACTGCTGCAATAAATAATTTCATCGAAGGTCGTGCACAATCACTGCGCCGTGAAACCCATGTTTAATAACGTGCTTTAACTCTTATCATCATGAAAATATCACGTATACATCTCAGTATTTTAGTTATTCAGAGGGCTGTAATATCACGAATATAATGGATTCTGTGTCCTGTCGGAGGAAGAGAGCCGGTTTAAGAAGCACATAGTGATTCACACACACAGAGCACATAGAAGATCACATACAAAACAAAGCATTTAACGTGCTACTTTAATTACGATGTGATTTGAGAAACTGGTTAATTAAACGATTTTAAGATGAAGTTTATGATTTTCTACTTTAATGACAAAATAAACTACATGATTAAAGTGGAAATTTCAAGATTGAAGTTGACATTTCGTGCTTTTTCCCCACTGTGTGCCTTTTTTTTTTTCTTTGTACCCTAATAAGCTTTCATATGACACTCAGATGGTGGGCTACGACTCGCCTTTTCACGGTGACTTTGATGTCTGACAACTTCTTTTTTATTTAAGGCACTGTGCGACTTTGTGAACTTGAGCTTTCAAGATTCTCCAACACACTATGTCACTCGATCAACTTCCTTTTGTTGTTTATACCACTGTTTAAACCAACAAATAGTATGTTTTTCCTTTGCCTCCACTTGGTATTCGCTGAAATTCTTTATTTTCCCCTGTGCTTTTCCCATTGTCTTTTCACAGAAGGCTGAGCTTAAGGGCGATTTATATTGATTTGCATATTCAAAGAGGCGTAATTATGGGAGGAGTTGGGGCGGGACAGTACGTGCGTGCACGAGCGTTACTTTTCTTGCTAAACGGGATTTATGTAGCGAAAGAACATGGAAGTTGGTGAATGCACAGATTCCTGCATCTGGATTTTTCTGTACGTAAGCACATTTCGGCTTTTGTGCTTACGTCATGTTATAGTGTGAGTTCTACGCACAGCGTTATGTATGAGGCCCCAGGTCAGTCACCAGGAAAAGCAAGAGTTGATCTACAGCACAGATGTTTCACTCTTAGACAATTTGTATATATCATGTTCAAGAGTAAGGAACTCCAAATAACTAATCATATTAGCCCCTGGTTAAAAAAAGAAGTAAAAAAGTGCTTTGTTAGTTACATAATACTTCTGATACATCTAATTAACAGCCAAGGCCCCTTGTCTTACGAAGTTTCCCAGGTGAAGTCAGGTAACACAGCTGGTAATTCAATAAAAGCAATAAAAAAGATATTTAGATGAAGAAATAAAATTTATGTTGCTTAACTTTTAAATAGTACCTCCTTCAATTGGTTTAATCTTTCTAAGCGTTTACAGTTTATACCCATTTTGTTATAGCCCTGCACCCAGAAGTTTATCTAAAAGGAAAAAATGAATATAAGTCACAAAAACCCATGCACATGTAAATCAAAATTTAAAGGGACCCAAATGTCTAAAAAGCCAAGTACTCATAGGAAAAAGTATAATTTCTATATGCTATCATCATGTAAAATTGCCAGTAATAGAATACAGTGATAGGTGAAAGATATATTTTTTCTGTTTCTTATCCCATGTTGAGATAACAAAGAGTATATATATATATATATATATATATATATATATATATATATATATATAAATTATAATTTGTGTAAAAGTAATGAGACTGGCAACACTGCAAGCGATCTGGCAACGCTGTGCCGTTGTCCTTGATAGAGCACGTGTATTAGTACCGTCCCATAGCTCAGTGCGAGTTTCAACTCCTTCCGTTAACTATGTGATTTTTGTGACTGCTATTAGCGAAGTTGTGTTTTTGGTTGTGCGTCACGCAAAATGGAACAGCGGAATTTGGAGCAACGTTGTGCCATTAAATATTGTGTTAAGCTTGGAGAATTGGCAAGTGTGACATTTGAAAAGTTAAAACAGGCCTATGGGGAACATTCTTTATCCCGAGCTCAAGTTTTTCAGAGAGGCCTTCAACTTCGAAAACCAATGAAAACATCGAACGTGTGAACACTCTTGTGAGATCAGACCGTCGTTTAACATTAAGAATGTTGAGTGAACAATTAAATTTGAACAGATTTACCGTTCATCAAATTTTGACTGAACATTTGCACATGCGAAAGGTCTTTGCCAAAATGGTGCCGAAAAACCTCACAATTGAACAGAAGGACAATCGAAAAAACGCATTCCTGTGGTTCCCCAGCCCCCTTATTCACCTGAGCTCAGTCCGTGTGACTTTTTCCTTTTTCCTAAACTGAAAAATGTCCTCAAAGGACATCATTTCGGGACTTTAGAAAACATCCAAAAGAGTGTAACGGACATGCTGAAGACCATACCGGTTGAAGACTTCCAGCGCTGCTACCAACAGTGGGAACAACGTCTCCATCGGTGTGTAGCTGCCCAAGGGAACTACTTTGAAGGGGATAACATTGATGTTTGAAAAAAATAAAAACTTTGGTAAATAAAAAAATCAGTCTCATTACTTTTCTGCCACACCTCGTATATATAAAAATGTGTATTGAGTAGGAGACCTAGCATTAAAACAAAAACATTTATTTATATAACACATTTTCATACAAATTATGTAGCTCAAAGTGCTTTACAAGATGAAGAAAGAGAAACAATAATATAAAAAATAAAATTAGGCATTACTAAGCAACAGAATAAAGTAAGGTCCGATGGCCAGGAGGACAGAAAAAACAAAAACTCTAGAGGGCAAAAGAAAAAAAGCAAAATTTGCAGGGGTTCTGAGGCCACAAGACTGTCCAGACCCCACTGGGCATATTACCTAAATAAATGATCTAAATCACTCCTTATGGTTTTCAGGCTACACATGAAAGAATTAGATGATGATGATGGTCATGTGGACATCTGGCCTATGAACCATCAATGCAAGGACTGCATGCTGCCTCCACAAAAAAACAGAAAAAGAACAGCAGAGAAAGTAGGGGTTAGTAAGGATCGCGGAGCCATGATAAAAATAATTAAATGCATATACAGGATATCAGGGTTACATTAAAATGAAGCCATAAGAAAGCCATATTAAAGGGTTTTTAGCAGTTTAAAATTTTAAAGTGCTCCACTATATTAGCATTGTGAGTTGTTATTGGTAAGGTATTCCAGATTTTAGGTACATAACAGCAGAAGGTCACCTCACCGCTTCTTTTAAGTGTAGCTCTTGGTATTATAAGCAGACACTCATTTGAAGATCTAAGGTTACGATCTGGAGTGCAAGACATTATGAAATATAGGATGGAGCAAGATTATTTAAGATTTTGTCAACCATAAGCAGTAGTTTAAAGTCAGTTCTAAATGGTACAGGTAACCAGTGTAGTGACTTTAAAACTGGAGAGATGTGCTCGGGTTTTCTTTTTCTAATTAAGATTCTGGCAGCTGCATTCTGCACTAATTACAATTAATTGATGTCTTTTTTGAATAGTCCTGTAAGGAGTGCATAACAGTAATCTAGTTGACTAAAAACAAAAGTGTGAACTAATTTTTCAGCATCTTTCAAAGTTATAAGGGATCTAATTTTTCCTATATTTCTTAAGTGAAATAATGCTGTCCTAAGTGATGGGATTAATATGTGATTTAAAAAATAGGTCAGAATCAATAATACCCCTAAATTCTTTACCTCTGTCTTGACTTTTAAGCCTAATGGATCAGGTTTATTTCTAATATCCTCATTATATCCATTTTTGCCAATCATTAAGATTTCTGTTTTCTCCTTATTTAGATTTATTTAACTCTTTCAGAGCTGAAGTTGACTTTTGTCGAAATTCAGGGGTAGAGGACTGTAATCAGTCATAAACTCTTTAGTTCAACTCTCTTTGCTAGAAGGAAAGTTAACTTCGTTGATTTGTCCTCGATTCCCTGTGCATGTGTGAGTAGCAAAGAGCAAACAACCTCTCTATAAAATGGCATTGACATATGAGAACAGACCAAATCGAATGCACAAAGCAAAATAGTCCGTGGATGACGTTTTGCGTATTATCACCAAATTGGACTCTGACTTGCCGGACTCCAATTTTTTCCCAATTGTGATCTGAAGATGGAGCCGACACCAGCCACAGCAACAGACATTTTACATTGAATTACATGTGAAGCCTTTGCTTTGTGTGCTTTTCAGAAAACGGAGTTGCCTGCAAAAAATATTCAGCCCTCAAAGAGTTAAATAAGAATCAAAATGCTGAACTTAGTACATGTGACAGTAATGACCCTATAGCATGCAGTATTGATCTCATATCTCTGTAATGCTTATTGTGGGTGGAAAAGTTATTGCAATGCAAGTTAGGTGAAGAAAAGCTGTAGTGATGTGGATGTGGATAATCCCAATAACAGTGCTTATCCATATGTTACTAATTTCTTGATGTAGTAGCTGTAGCCCTCAGTAATTTAAATGCAAAACAAATTAAAGGGAGTTTTAACTCTCAGTCTTTAATGGTGTATTGCAAAAGGAGTTAGTTTAGGCTTAAGACACAGTGTGGTGTTTTAATAATCGTAATGCTAAATCCTACTTGTAGGTAGAAATTATATTTAATGCATATTATAATTTTTGTTTTAACCATGAAATATTAAAAGGTACTTAAAAAGAATCTCAGATTCTGTGTTTCTGATAGACTAATTTAATACTTGCACTTTTCCTTTATTTAGGAACTGAACAAGCGGCAGACACAGAAAGATCTTGAGCATGCCATGTTGCTGCGACACCATGAGTCAATGCAGGAATTAGAGTTCAGGCACCTGAATACCATCCAGAAGATGCGCTGTGAATTAATCCGCTTACAACATCAAACGGAACTCACTAACCAGTTGGAGTACAATAAGAGACGAGAGCGAGAGCTACGGCGGAAACATGCGATGGAGGTCAGACAGCAACCGAAGAGCCTGAAGGTACATGCGTGTTGCTGTTGTCCAACATTGCTCCTTGTCACAGGCCAAACTCTTTAGAGAGTTAATGTTTTGTTAATTATCTGCACATGGAGGTCTTGTTTTCATTTCGATGTCTTATCTAGGTAGTCCGTTAGCCTTTTTGGTTCTGGATTATCCATCAGTGTGGCCACTTTCTCTTGTACCATAAACTATAAATGGACAACAGATGAAAAATAATTGATTAAAGCTAAAACTTAAATATGTAGAAGGACAGTGGGCTGTCATATATATAAAGAAATGTCTTTATTGTATGAAAAAATGCATCAAATTAAATTTCTTAAACAGTTATCAAGTGAAAAAAATGAATTTAAATCATGTAGTGGTTTTAATCCAATTTTATGTCACAGTCATAAATTATAATCTAAAAAGTTAAACAGTAAAGGCAGCTTTTGTATAAAATATGACGTGTATCTCATAACATTATGACAAAGCAAAATTTCCTTTACTAGATGTTTATTTTCTGTGTCCTGTATTGAATCAAGTTGTAATGCTGCTGTTGGAAACTCTCCATTGTAGACTTAAGTGAAAATTATTAATTGATACTGTAAATAAATATTTTATTCAAGTAATGATCTGTATATTCTGCTTCTTGTTAGAAGTGGTATTATAATTGAAGCGTATCGGACAGAGTTACTGCTAGCTGATCTGTGTCTTAAAAATAGATGAAGTCTAATAGGTTAATTCAGTGGTACCTGATAGCAAATATTTGTTGAAATCTGTTAGTTGATATAATAGATGTATGATTACCAGTAGTTTTCCTTTACAGTAGTTGCACGTCTGATTTTAAATTCAAGAGGAGTGATAAATGATTGTGAAAAGCATCTAATTGTCAGTTGCATGTGTGCTCGTTAACAACTTATTTTCTCATAAATGCCAATTTATTTTATAAAAGAGAAACAAAGTATATTAAGATACTCATAATGAATATATTTGGTATATTTAAATTAAAAATACATATTTAAAATTAAAAGCAAAACTATAGTTGAGATATGTTGCAATAAAAAGTTTCAGCTGTTGTTACTTCCAGAATCAAGACTGTACAAAATCATTACCAGTGTAGAAAAGGAGAAAAAGGTTTAGCCTGCTCAGGTTCATAAAGTTATCTTAATTATTGCAGGCTTAGGTTTTGAGTTGTTCAGCCTCATGTCTATTAACCTTAGTGTTTAGGCCTTTTGTTAGAATGAAAGATTCTGTTTTGTGCTTTGGAGGCACTTCTGTGTTTTAAGTTTTCTTCCACATTTTCCTTTTGTTCCTCCTTCTTCTTAGGAGTCTTTATCAGCTGACACAAAATTCCCATTATTTTATTACTGAAAAGGTTAGAGCTTTACTAAATAAGGTGCCTAATTCCTTGGATTGTGTATAGAAGAAAATTCGTATTTGAAGTTTTAGCAGTGGTTATTCTACTCATATGGCTGCTGCCAGAAAGTATTGGTAACACTAGCGGAAACAATTTTTAAAATGAAGGAATGTCCAGCATTGTGAGACAAAGTTGTAGTCAACACTTGGATTTTACAGCATGATGTAACGGTCAAAGTTGAAGCAAACTGGGAGAATAAGACCTAACAGAAATAGTCTTAAGCTACAGACAGTAGCATGTCATGCTTCATTTTTAAAGTTTGTAATTACTTGACTGATTGCTAATTAAGAGTAGATTTTACATCAATATGTAAAAAGCAAGTTTTAATACATAACTTTTTTTTTTCTTTACTCTGTGTCTTCTTTCTATCTGATTTCTATTTCAGTCAAAGGAACTGCAGATAAAAAAGCAGTTTCAGGACACATGCAAAATCCAGACCCGACAATACAAGGCTCTTCGTAATCACCTTCTGGAGACAACTCCTAAAAGTGACCACAAAGCTGTACTGAAGAGGTTGAAGGAGGAGCAGACTCGAAAGTTGGCCATCCTAGCTGAGCAGTATGATCACAGCATCAATGAAATGCTTTCGACACAAGCGGTAACTTTTATATTGGTTTTAAAAATAAAGAAAGGATGAATGAATATTTGTTATAGATGAAATTAAAACTCGTTAACTACCGGCTTAATAGTACTGTGACCCTTTGGTTCAAATAGCCCAGCCTGCTAAGTAACATTTCTCTTCTCTTGCAGCTTCGTTTAGATGAAGCTCAAGAAGCAGAATGTCAGGTACTGAAGATGCAGTTGCAGCAAGAGCTTGAGCTGCTGAATGCTTACCAGAGTAAAATAAAAATGCAAACGGATGCACAGCATGAGCGAGAGCGCAAGGACCTGGAACAGAGAGTATCATTGCGTCGAGCACTGCTCGAACAAAAGGTTTGTTCACAGGTGTTGCAGTATAGCTAAAGAGAAGCATTGTTTGTTTTAGTCCCACCCTCACTATTACAAGCACATGTGGTGTATGGCAGTCATGAACTATGTTTTGTTTCCCTCTAGGGCTTAAATTACTCTCTAAACCCTACATTGATTGTTTGATAAAACTAATTCACATTACATACTTGTCAAAATATTTTAATATAGTTTTCACGGTTAGGATAAATGTGCTTAATTCTATTTTGAATTTCTTCCTTTGGCTTTAACAAAATATTGTCTATTTTCTCTTTAAACTTCCAGATTGAAGAGGAAATGTTATCATTACAGAATGAGCGCTCGGAACGGATACGTAGTCTTCTGGAGCGGCAGGCACGGGAAATTGAAGCTTTTGATTCTGAGAGCATGCGTCTGGGCTTCAGTAATATGGTGCTGTCTAACTTGTCCCCTGAAGCCTTCAGCCATAGTTTCCCAGGGGCCACAAGTAGTTGGTCTCACCACCACCACCCGGCCAGCACCCAGGGGCCACCCTGGAGCGGGAGTGGTCACCATCACCACCCCATGCAGGGTCAAGGAGGAACGCCCCAGGCCTGGGGACACTCTGTGCAGGGTGGAGGCCCCCAGCCCTGGGGTCACTCTTCTTCAGGGCCTCTAGGAGCTGTACCAAGGGCAGGGAGTGGTATGGGGGTGCGGAATAGTCCCCAAGCACTAAGGCGAACTGCCTCTGGGGGGCGCACAGAACAGGGCATGAGCAGGAGCACAAGCATCACCTCACAAATATCCAATGGATCACACCTGTCCTACACGTAAAATCATTTCCTAGGTAAAATGCCAGCAGCCATCATTGGAGCTTGAAGTAAGGGGAGATGATGTGTAGGGTGGAAAAGGAGCTGGGAATGGGGCTGCCATCTTTTTTGAGTATTTGCTTAGTTTGCACGCATTTCTATCTTTAAACTAATAAGAAGCATAGCACACTACTCCCATACTGTAATATTAACTTAAAAATGTTACTTTTCTACATTTCATAAATTACTCCCTTTTCACTAATAAAAACTCTCAACCTTAACATGGCTGGTTGATTTTAAGTGGGAAGGAAAGGGCAGGTAGATGGCAGAGGACCCATGTGTACATACCTCACTACTGTAATTTAAAGATAGTAAATATTTTTAATTATTTTTTTTAGTGCCCTGTGACATTTTACACATGCATTTTACTTACATAGGTATTTAAGCACTTTACCCCATTTTGGCATCAGAATAAAGTTGAATTCCTTATAAGTTTAAAATCAGTATGTTTTCACATAGTGGCATAAACTCTTTGTGATTTTTCTATTATGTTCTGTGACAGATTCATGAAATCAATATTTTTCAGTGTCAATAATTGCACAGTATTGCATTATTAATAATTGTAACATATTCGTGCCAAAATAGTTATTTCAGATAGCAGAACATAATTTAATGCAGTATTGGCAGCATTTTTGAGTTTAAACTTGCAGTACTGGAAAAAAAGACCATTAAACTTAGTTGTGTTTGGTATTCTTTTGGCATGTTGGTATATTTTTATCTGTCTGAGGCATTATGCAGGTGGCACAAAGGTGTATGGTTATACGATTACTATCCTTCGAGTAATAAAGTATAAGTTTTGTTTTCAAATGGAGATGTTTTTCTAAAATCAGTTTGCATATGGAAGAATGGTTGTTTATTTAGTTTTAAGTCAAAGGTGTTAATTTATTACCATTAAGATAGAAAATTTGAATGCCCCTTATTTATTTAAAAATTTTAAGTTCCTGTTTATTAAATAAGGGTTTGATGTTTATACCTATAAAGAAAGTGAGCATTATGAATGTTAGAAAATAAACAGTTGCATGCCATTATTTAGTGTAATTTCTTTCCATCATCTTAGTGTAATTCTGGATGGCTTTGTTAGCAAAGTCAGATCACATTTTTCATTAGAAAATTTTTATTGTTGCTGATAATTGTGCAGAAAGGCTTTTTAAATACTGTACATTATCACAGTCTTCTGACATTTTTCAGAAACATTGTGCCCTTTATTATTGATGTTATCACTGATAACATTTTATCTGCTGCAACATCCATGGTTTTTGAACAATCTTAAAGAGGCTTAATAATAATTTCATGATTGTCTAGTCAGAATACTTTAAGTGACTGATATACTGTTATTTTAATGTATATTAATATTACCAGTAGTCGGGTTGGATAAGGATGCTAGCTTTATTGTATTTACAAGAGGTCATTGGGGAACCAAGCCCATAACAATATTATACTTAAATTTATTTTCCCAAAACCTTCATTATTTTTTTTGAAAGGAGATGGTTCTTGAAAAAATATTTACTATACATTAGGAAATGAAGACGCTACTATTTTTGTTGCATTTTACTTATAGTCCCACAAACACATAAAATGTAATGTAAAGAGGGGCTTTCATTTTTAACCACTTTCTAAGGAAATAAATATTTTTTATGTAGGAGTTTGTCTTTATAACTATAAAGACATTGTTCTTTTCACTTCCTATTCATCTGCCCATAACACTTTGCAAAGTATTGTGACAGTTTGGAGTTTAATTTTGTCAGTGCAAGTGTATGTCAGGTACTGTAGAATTATATAAAAATTTTAAAAGTTTGGAATATATTGGATTTCCTGGAAACATAACGCTCAAGTAAAACAGATGACAGTTGCTGTTTTTAGTTATTTAAGCTGAAGTAGGGCTAAAACAACTGCCATACCCTAGTAGTTCTTCAGTGTCATTGTTTATTTAAATTAAACAAGTTTCCTTTTAATATTCCACTTAATATTGCACCTCGGCTGATGACACCAGAGCTCATTAAATGAGACCCATAGGAATGTTTGTTCGTTGATGCCCAGGATGTTAGTCTGTAATTGATATTTTGAAGAGCTGAACGGATTGGGTTAGGATAATGATGCTTTGAATGAATGGGAAATAAGAAGAAAGTAACTGATTGCATCAAGCCAGAAGTTTAGTTTTTTAATACTGTGATTCCATGGGAAATAGTAAATTTGGCATTGGTTATATGTTTGGCATATATATACCATGTTACAAAGAAAATCTGCAGTTTATAAGTTTTGTTACCATAATGCATTACCTAAAAAGTTTTAGAATGTATGTTTAAATGTATGAGTTCAGTGGTCCAAATCAGTGCAGTATTGTTTGTAAATTTCATTTTGATAGAAGAAAATATAATTTAAAATTTTGGCTTTCCTTGTTTGTGTCATTAGCAGTTTAATTCATTTTGCTGAAATTCCCAAGGACATGTTGTTTTCCACTAACCAGGAAGGTCATTGATAATTTTCTTTAAATTTAATGTTTCTTCCTTGAACATTTTCTGTTGCCTTTTGCAGGCCATCTGTAATGAACTCTTTAACTTAATTAGTTTTAATGTACCCTGATACAAACATGTGGCTGTGAATCATTTTTAAGTTTTCGTCTTGTCATTGCAATCATAGACATTAAAAAAGACTTTATTCATTCAAGTCATTTGTATTTAAGGAACTAAGGCCCAAAAACTTCAAAGCAAAAGTGTTTATTACCTCATATTTTACGTTCTAGGATTTTCAAAGTTTTGTTTTTGCTTTCCCATATTAATCTCATAATCACTACTTGTCTGTCATTTTTCTAACTTGTTCTTATAATCAGCCACTGAATACTTTCCATTTTATTAAATCCATTTGGGTTTTACATTACTGAGAGAATTTTATGTCTACTTACTCTATAGCACTGCTTAAAATCAAGCCTGTATTTCCTTAAGTTTCTTTTAATAATTGTTTTACAGCTTGCCTTTCATTTTTCTAGTCCTGTCTTGTATTAAGGACAAAGATTTGTCTCTGCAGGATCAGTAAATAGTGAACAGTTTATAAAACCCTAGTTCTTTTCAAGTATATGTGCAAAATTCGGTAAAAGACTGTCATACAGAAATTTCTATTTTTAATGCAGGCATTGTAAAATTTGATATTAAGCAAATTTTTACTGAAATTATGCTTTCTTAACCTCACATCAATACTTAAATGGTATTAGTATTTTTTTACTGCTTTTTTAATGTGCTGAAATTTATTCAGAGTAACAATTAAGATGTTTAATTGTAAATATGTATAAAAGACCATATTTCATTTAGCTAGCCACATCTTCAGAATCTCCTAAAATATTAGTGGGTCTTGATGGGTGCTAACTCATGTCGGTCTTATTTTGGCTAATGGTAAGACATTTTTTTTAAATGCTTAAGGCAGTCCTTAAGAGCAGCTTATTTATTTTATGGGATCAATCACATATTTTTAGCTGACATAGTTTACCACAATTTATCCTTGTAAATTTATCCTTTTGCCTCCCAGAGTAGTGCACCAAGCTTGTTAGAAAATTTTGGCTTATTGCACTTGTCTTTGTTTTGTGTTTTTTTGAAAAATAAGTTGCAGTTGAAAATTATCCCTTAAAGACATTTGTAAAGGTCTGTTTTAAAGATCTCTATGCTGTCTGTTTTTTATGTTTGATCCTGTAGCCATCCCATTTGACATTTTTATTTTCTGTATTTGATTTTTCTCAGTATTGATATGTTTCATTCAAGTTGTTTCAAAGCTTGTTATGTCAAGATTTTTCTCCCCCATATGTTTGGTAATGAGGGTAAGTAGTTCGAACTTTCTAACAGTTCAGACCCTCCCCTTTTTTAAAAAAAAATTATTTTTACATTTTTCATTTGTACTTTTATCTTTTTTTTTTTTTTTTTTCTCTCCATACCTTGCCATTGGATTGTTTTGTCTGCTTTCCACAACATATTTCACATTGGTATAGTGGTATACTGAGCTATTGAATGATTTTCCAATGTACTTTTTATATCACCATACATGATTTTACATTACATTTTCTTTACCTCAAGTTTTTTGTATTCTTCATTGACATGCTCATTATTTTGTTAAGCTGTAATTATATGAATAAAGTATGTATTTTTTTAAACCATAGATAAAATTTAAAATTTTAATGAATCAACATTAAAACAAATATGAACTTTGCTAATTATTTGCAGTAGAAGTAAGGTGGTAGTTAGAATTTGAGGGGAAAAAAAATTATATAAATGGAACAAGGTTTGCAGCAAGCGTAGTAGTAATACCACAGGTGTCTTACGGTTGAACCATTGAAGAAAAACGAAAGCAAACACTTGATGCCTGTGTAGTGATGTGAGATGGCATGAAGTTCCTGATCTTAAGCACAATTCTTCTAAAACTCAATTACAGTTAACAAATGCCTCCTACAGTTACTTAATAGTGAGAACTCAAATAGCATATTATCACCAGTAAATATTTCTCAGAGCACTGGTACTATAAATCATACAGTGCTGACCAAATTAGGCTAACATTAAAAAAGTTACATTTTTAAGTAGATATTAAATTTGCTTATATGTTATTATTTTCCTGCTCAGCCATGAACAAGCACTTTCTGGAAGAAAATGTGCTACATTTTTGGCATTTGACATTTAAAGGAGTATGTACAAAAGGCTGACAGTGTTTTACTTAATAGTGAAGCAAAACAAGTCTGTGGTTGTTTAAATTGAATTGCCAGTTTGAAATCTTATGCCAAAAAGGAAGGAAAAAAACAAAAGTCTTAAAAAATAAAAGAAGACAGCCTTTGCCATGGTATAGGAGATGAAGGTAATTAAAACAGATGAATGTGAACACCCTGTTGTCATGCTGATGCCAAAAATACAGTATAAAGTTTAAACTGTAAGTCTATCATTTTTATTTTGACATTCATTTTTTTAATTAAACACAAAACTCCTTATAATTCTTTACTTTTAACAGACTTTACTGTGTACTATTGTAAGTTATTTTTTATTTACTAATTGTGAACATGCTTGCAGGCTAGACAGTTGATGGCATACAATGAAGCTCATGTATTGTCCAAGGTGTTCTTCAGTGGTGCTGCTTTTGGTGTTCCCATTCCCATGTTCATTTCTCCCCAATGCCAAATGTCCATTGGCACAAACTGTGACTTGAGTGTGCTGTTGGGTTTGCCAGATGTGTTGCTGTGCCCCTGCTGTGCTCCTGCTAATTTCTGGCAAAATATATGTATGTATAATGTATCCTGAATGCCACATGTGCACAGATAAAGAGGGACATGCAATTAAATATATAAAAAAGAAAGTTTTGATGAATCTTGGGATATTTGGGGTGGGTGTATAGGAAATGTTTATATTGTACATTTAGAAATAAAATAAATAATTAAAATCCAAATAACTGCTTGTATTGTGAAGAAATTAAACAAAAATACTTTGGTTTCTAACATTAATATTGAAAAGCATAATTATTCTATAACATGTAGTCAGTTGCTGGGTTAGGGAAGGATGTGTGGAGTTGTGCAATGACAAAATCAGCCCAAGACATGCTTGTTAGCAGCTCATGGTGCAAATTTTCTACATCATTACGTTTTTTGTTTCACAGTTGTTCACTTACACCATGCTTTCATTTTTCACATTTATTGTTCTGGTTATGTCATTTTAGTTTTCTTTCCTTCAGTGCTCCCTTTTTTATATATTTTACTTGTTTTTCGCCAATGTTCAGTATAAATACTGTACACCAAAGTCAAAGACTATTTTGCCAGTATGTGACCCAGAAGAGAAAAATGTAAAAACTGCCTCTAAATGTGATTTTGGTGTATTTTATTTAATTTGTATAAAGGGGAGAAGCATTCCTCTTGAAATGTCAAAAGTTGAAGATGTTAAAAAAAAAAAATTACATTTCTCAAGTGGTGGCCTGATACCCATCAGAATTGTTTGCCAAAAAGGTGGATGTTTATCATCATCAACATTTAGGTACACACTCCTGAAATTCAGCCTGATTCTGTACATGAATTGACCATTAAACCTTGGTAAATAACGGATAGCTGTTGATATAAATGTCACATTTATCAAACACAGCAGTGAAGGATTATCTCATGTAGATGGTATCAATCAATACTTTTATATAGCACCTGTCCATGCAAGCACTTTGACATGTTCCATTTCTTTTATATACAATTTATTTTTGAGAGGTTGATCTCATTTGTTTATTTAGGACTTGGCTTGTAATATTAAATTAGGGCACAAACATCAGGTGAACACA
>JANRMT010062814.1:65982938-66068220 GCA_026402145.1 Polypterus bichir lapradei
TATATATATATATAAAAATATAAAAAACATTTCAAAATAAACTGAACTAGAGAAACATTATAAATTTTAATTGGTAAGCATGACTTGATCTCTGCCAGTTTTTGATGCCTTGAGTACTTCATTCGTTTGGCTAAATTAAGCATATGTAAATATGCAGTCTTGCATTAACAATTAATTGCATTGTTAAAATTTCTGACACCCTTGAATCTTCTGAAGCTGCCAAATTATAGTACATAGCCCCTTTTCCTTAAAGATGAGTAAAATATGTGCATTTTTCAGGTGGTGATTGGTACCTGCTTGCTACCCTCAGAGGACCGGTTATTTATTTTTAATCTTAGCTATCTTACTAACCTTATTGGCTAGCACAGTTGTCAGTTCTGAACCTGGCAGTTTTCACTATAATGAACAATACACCAGTCTCTTGGGGAGTGACATGTAGTACATGGAGTAAATGTACTAGTTATACATTTTGGCATTTTGCCTGTTAAATGATATAAAACAAGTAAAGGTCTTAGTGGTTGTTTTTTGTTTTATGCCATTTGATACTTTATTTGTAAATAGTGACTGGTTTGGTGACCAGGTCCTAAGTATTTTCCTTTTTATTATCATTTTGCACATGCCACTTCTCTCCACGTACTCCTTGACCTGTATGGCTTTGGGTGCAGCAGCAGATGTATATTTATTGGCATGCTTCCATCCTTGAGCTTTCACTGCCTGGCACACCTGCTGCTCTTATCGTAAATATTTAGTGCCATGATAGGTTAAAGTACAGATTTTTTTTTTTTTTTTTTTTTTTTATAGAACAATGCCACGTTTTTTAACCACTGTTATTTGACGTATGAGGATGTGGTGATTCAAAGAACCAATGTCGATGATCGGCTTTCTCCTTATGATGCTTAGCACTTGAATTTCTGAAAGGCCAAGAGACCCCTTTTTTGCTATCTGCATCAACAACCTCCACCCCACCCAGTGAGATCTCCAGCTGATCCAAGAATTGTCTCTATATAGTACATATGTCAGTATTCTGAGATTCTCCTGGTTTAAAACACATTGCAATCCATATATAACATGTATTAATTGTATAGATTGTGAAGATGTAACTGAGTGTCAGGATGAAAAAAAAAACCTTTAGGGTCATATGTAATATTTTGTTTGTAATTATCCTTTGTATCATTTACGAAGGGATATTGGACAAAAAAAAAATCAGCTGTAATAAAGTAATTTTAGTATAAAATGTGATCTGTCTTGTTTTCAGTTTGTGCTGTACTTTTACATCTATTGCACATCTTAGATTTTGTTTAATCTGACAGGACAGTTGTTTTATATATAAGAACAAGAATGGACATCCTTGAAAACTAGCAAAACAAATGGTGATGTCTACATACGTGAAAGCATCAGAAGGGGACCTGTGATGGTGTAGCTCCATATCCACGGCTGTTTCCTGCTCTGCTTCCTGCTAGGATTGGCTCCAACTCATCCAACCTCCCCGCAGCCCAGACTTGGATTTATTGGGTTTTAAGATGTCACTTGACTGGCTTATACCCAAAGCGTGGGATCAGGTAGGTCAGTACTGTAAACTTAGTGGAATCGGGTATAGAGAATGAACTGGGAAAACATTTCAGGGGTGCAGTGGAGCTTTGTACAGCCGTCTGCAAAGAGAAAATTATTTTAAATGGGAAGATAGTGTTGTGGCATTCTGTACAAATCATCTCCTTTTAATGCTTACTAGAACGTGTGTCACAATACAGCTTAATATTGATACAACTTTTTTCTCTTCAGCACTTAAAATATGTAAAAAGAATCTAAATTTACACTAAAATCTTCTGGAATTGCAATTTTAAATTCTAATTGCAAGTTAAAAGTTCATAAAACATGGAAGTGTTATGGTGCATGTGACTTCCAATGTGTAAACAATGGCGTTGATCACCGAATTTTGCCAGTGTTTGTTTTTTTGTTGCATTTCCCCTTGTTCATTGAGTTATTTACTGATCGCCCCATAATGCTTTGCGGGGCCAGTGCAATGTCCTCTGGAGCTGTAACAGCCACCACTGATGGGACTGCCACCTCACCAAACCGGAGTATGTAATGCGGAAAATTAGCCTTACAGACACTGTGGAACGAGTTATCTGTGCTTGTAGCCAAATGCGCAGGTTGATTTTTGACTTCCATATCAACATAAGAAAGCACCTGCCCTATGCGGCGAGAGTGAAAACAAACCTTGAAGGAGTGTGACACCCCCCATCTCAAACACCAGAGTAGACTCTATGAAATAATAATAATAATAATAATAATGAAAGGTTTATTACTATTTACAATATGTTTCTTTTTTGATAGAAGTAAAAATGCAAAGCATCAGCACAGACGGTTTGGAGAGCCTTCAGCGCGACTTCAAAAAATAGATTGAACCAGCCATTTCAGTCGTGAACTTCAGATTTTTTTCTGACTTTTGCCAATGATTTTGGCATATCCACTTTGTTTTGACGAAATATATGGTTTTGAGTCTTTGACTATGTTCTTTCTTCTTTGATCTCATGGAAGCACGGTGGTGCAGTGGTTGGCACTGCTGAGGTTATCTTTTTGGCCGCAATTATTGGTCCAGAATATTTGGCACACATTTCAGTAGCCCTCAGAGACATTTTAAAGACGACTGCATCATTATGATCCAGTCAAATCTAGTTCAGTTAGGCCTTCTCTATTGACTTTAATGCAGTTTGTCAAGTTCGGTGAATATTGCGAACACTCCTGTGATTTCGGGAAGCTCACGGCAAAGCAAACTGTGCAATGTTCATTCATCACTAGTAACCAACTGAAAGTATATCATGTCATGTTCTCAGCAGATTTCAGTACATCAAAGTGAGAAACTTGAGCTAACACTTGATTTTATGAATACCAAGCCTTGAAAGGAGTGGTGTGTGTGTTTCTGGAGGAATTAAAGTTCGTTTTTTGGATTAAGGGAGGTCAAGTTTATAGTTTAATCTCATTGCAATGTTTGTGATGGAGCCACAGACATACTGAGAGTTAACTCAATATTTTTAATATAAAATTAAAATTATGATGTGCCTTATATTATAAAATAACACTCTTCCCCTTTAAGCTTAACCTTTTAATTCTGAGATTTGTTTACTCCTAGTAACATTCATCGGTAGCTTTGCAAAGTGAAAATGTGCTTTGAGGAATATTTCAAGCCCTAGCTGACTTCAGTACTGAAAACCTCATCTCTTTAAAATCAGACTCGCTTTGTGTGCCAAGTGGAGTTTAGTTAATTATTGTGTCTTGTTTCATTTTTAATCACAACTAGCAAAATACCTGTGCTTCGCAGCGGAGAAGTAGTCTGTTAAAGAAGTAAAGAAAAAGAAAAGGAAACATTTTGAAAATAACGTAACATGATTGTCAAATGTAATTGTTTTGTGTATTTGGCGGTAGCGTCACGAAGTTGTTTTCGTCTAGCTGCATCAGAAAATGTACCACGACGTCTGACAGGCCTCCTTTTTAGTGTTTTCTCACAGCTTGGATTGCTGCTGTCATAATGGGTTTGAGTCTACATATATATATATATATATATATATATATATATATATCTATATATCTATATATATATATATCTATATATATATATATATATATATCTATATATATCTATATATAGAGAGAGATATATATAGAGATATATACACACATACATCTCTTCATATCTATATACATATCTACATATACACATATAAATATATACACACACATAGATACATACAGACACGCACACAAATTATATAGGTGTGTGTGTATATATAAAGTAGATAGGTGTGTGTGTGTATGTATGTATGTATATATATATAGATATAGATATAGATATATATATATAGATATAGATATATATATACACATACATACACACACACAGGTATATGTATGTGTCTATATGTGTGTGTATAGCTTTGGTCACTGAGTGCAAGGGGGAAAAAAATAAAATGTAGTCTATAAGTTATTAAATAGTAAAACATTAATGTTTTAGAAAGTAAAGCTACATTGAGCACTACTGGAGTGGTTGCGGGTAAACTACATTTTAAAGACTGTGTAACACAACAGGTAAGTAGTACTAACAGCAGCTAAAATGTATATGGATCATCTCTCGGTAGTAGATCCCTTTTGAAAGGCGCTACACGACGGCTGTGGTATAGAAATTATATTTTCTTTGTGAACGTCCAAATTTCTGCCTCTGGTAATGTGCCTTACCGGCATTACCAGCAATTAAAGAAAATTAGTTTTGTGTCCTCAGCAGTGTTAAGAGAGAAAGGCTTTGGTTTGGGATAAAAGGAAAAAAGGTGTAAAGAAAGGAAAGTTGCCTTTTTCTTTTATATAGTATAGAGAGATGTCTTCGCTGACGATATGAGCGCCTTTTGGGGACCGTCGCGGTGGGTCTTGTGTAGACTGGTGAGATGTCCCTGCCATTAACCGGCTGGGATGGCACTGTCGGTCCTCCACTCCTGTGCATGTCTTCCGCGACCTCATAATAGTATACGTGCAAAAGAAAGTGCGAAGCGCCTTAATATTAGTTTGCCGCGGTCTAGAAAAGGGATCCCGTGTTTGCAGTTGTCTGGGCTATAGCTCAGGGGAAGGAGGAAAAAAATTAAAAGTACTCACATTGACTTAAGGCAAAAGCGCAGTCAGCGTCTCAAAGGCCAGCAGAGCTATGTGCGCGCGCGCCGGCTGCTCGACTTTTGCAGGGCATGAGACGCCACTTTTTGCAGACACGTTCACATGATCAAACGTCTCCGCGCTCTTTGGAGGTCATTCATATATATATATATATATATATATATATATATATAGGAAGAAAGGAAACTTGCCTTTTTCTTTTATATAGTGTAGAGAGAGGTCTTCGCTGACGATATGAGCGTCGCGGTGGGTCTCATGTAGACTGGAGAGACGGCCCTGCCATTAACTGGCCGGGATGGCACTGTCGGTCCTCCACTCCTGTGCCTGTCTTCATAATCCGACCTGAAGACCTCATAATCGTATACGTGCAAAAGAAAGTGCGAAGCACCTTAATATTAGTTTGCCGCGGTCTAGAAATGGGATCCCGTGTTTACAGTTGTCTGGGCTATAGCTCATGGGAAGGAGGAAAAAAATTAAAAGTGTTTACTTTCACTTAAGGCAGAAGCGCAGTCAGCGTCTCAAAAGCCGGCACAGCTACGCACGCGCGGGCGCGCCGGCTGCCCGACTTTTATAGTATTTTTGAAGTGCAGGAAATGCCACTTTTTGCAGACACGTTCACATGATCAAAAGTCTCCGCGCTCCTTAGAGGTCTTGCTTTCTCTGCGTACTGCGTTCATAGTCAGTTCACGTGAGCCGCTCGGAGTACATGCATGGAAGCTTCTGAGCTGTGCCTGTGCGATCTCGCTACGTCCACGGCTTTATTTAATGTTAGCTAAGACCCGGCACTTAAAAGTTTCTCGCTACAGCAATTTTAACTCCGTTACAAAGTAATCCAAAGTCTTGTTTATACCTCGTGTCTTCTCATTAAACTTGTATCTCGCGTCAGCGCTCTTTGGGAGCTCTTCCTTCTTTTCTACGTACTGCGGTCACAGTCAGTTCACGTGATTAGGTGGGAGGCGTGATGATGTCACATGCAGCTCTGCCCCCCACGGCCGTCGAGCTAACGTCCATTACAGTATATGGAGAAAAATAGGTTCCAGTTATGACCATTATGCATAGAATTTCGAAATGAAACCTGCTCAACTTTTGTAAGTAAGCTGTAAGGAATGAGCCTGCCAAATTTCAGCCTTCAACCTACACGGGAAGTTGGAGAATTAGTGATGAGTCAGTGAGTGAGTCAGTGAGGGCTTTGCCTTTTATTAGTATAGATATGCAGTTCATCACTTCCACTAGCATTAATGTCTCTCTGTTAAAATAAAAAAATCCTGGGACGAGACATAACTTTATTCATAGAGTCTGAGCAGACTTTCTGTGTCCTTTGGCCACTTCTTGCCTTGGCACCACTAGTTGGGCCTGCTCTCCCTGCTCCAAGCACAGCTGTCCCTGCAGGCCGAGGTGGTGTGAAACACATCTCACATCCAACTCGATTTGGACACTAAACCAGTTTTCCAAGGGTATTCTTACCAGGACCCTAATGTTCCCAAAAACTGTAAGATCACTAAGCCAGCACACCTTTTGTGCCAAGGCCATAAAGGGGGGGATGAATAGCTTTCAGAAATAAAACATAATGGGGAGTTTTATATGTGTTGATGTTTGTGAATGATACTGGTGCCACATACTGGCCAATATTACACAGAGACTGGGCTTTTAGGCCTCCTGATCCTAAACTTCACATTGTCTTAAGTGGGCTTTTCACATAGTAAGATTCTGAATTCCCCCACTGTTGTGACTTAACAAGTAGCAAGGACTTGGCGCTACTAGAAACTCTTAACACTGACCAGCACTGGACAGTTTGTCAGCTACAGGTTAGGGTGAGGGCCGTGGGACAAGGCCATCGTCTGGCTTCTCTTTCTCATTTGGGGATGGAAATGAGTGGTGAATACTGAGATAGTGTAAAGAATAAATGTAATGTGTGTCACCCTGTAATGCTGCCTCGCCTGGGGGTTGTGCCTGCTGCTGGCTGAGTTAGGCTCAGGCTACCCCACAACCCTGCTCAGGACTGGCAGCTATTGTGTGCCACTGATTCTGAATGAGGGAGTGTGAAGGGCAGAGAGCGGAGGCAGTGCATAGCGAAACAAATAAACAGTGCAGTTCAAAATGTCGCTCTTTTGAGATATGCTTAAAATAGTTCATATGCATTTTCAGATATCTAAAGTGTAATTCATGAAATTTAAAAAATGCTCATGTTTTCAATATGTATTCCTGTCATTTTAAGATATCTTAAAATTATTTTGAGATATCTGCAATTGCAAAGGAAGGTATTTTAAGATATCCTGAAGTGCTTAACAGACATTGACTCATATTTGAGATACCTGAAAATATATAGGTACAGTATATGAAATACATTTTAACATATTTTAAAAAGGACCTTCTTTCAAAATAACAATATCTGATTCAGATATCAAAGGTTCCGTTCAAGATGTTTCAGATGTGCTTGTCTTGCTTATGTCACAGTGACTTTCTGTGCATTTGGACAGCTCATTTAAACTGAGGGGGGAGCCACATCTCTGAAAGCGGAGGAGATTTTTACAGCAAATGATTTTGAGTTACTGAGAAAAGAACATCTGCTGACTTGAAATGCACAGGAGATCACTTTGAGAAGTCAGAATGTATTTAAAAGATTTCAGGACCGCACAATGGAATGGCTTTGAATGGCGGAGTCAGTTCTGGACTTAAATCTAACTGGACAGGCATTTCACTAACTCAAGACGGCAACAAGCCCCCAAAATAAGTGGAAACAGTAAATGGCGAAAGTCCAGGCCTGGCAGAGCATCTCTAGGGAGGAAACCCGATGCTGGCTGCAGGACTGGCATGAGGGGTGAAGTGATGAGGTGAGTGGGTAAGTCGGCCGTTTCATACAAATTTTAGATAATATACAAAATGAGAGTTAAGTGTGAACTGTAAGAGTGACATACACATCTCATTTGGAAACCTGGCATATTCTCGATCTGTTCTGGTAATTTCACTGATTAATTTGGATGCCGCCTTGTTTTCCAGGTTATGTGAGAAAAATATGAAATAATCTGTCCTCTTAAAAATACCTTCAGGGTATACCTGCTGGAAGAGTGATGTGTATATCAAATGACAAGTGTATGTACTGCCTTTAAGTATTTGTAAGAAATACAAATATTTCTCTTTTTACAAGTTTCAGATATCTCAGATCTGCAGTTTGCACCATTTTACTGCGCTGTGAGTGTCTGAGCGTCAGAATGGCACTTGTGTATATAAATGGAAAGGGTCAGTGCCTGATACTTGGACTCTTTTATACAAATCGTACTGTATATAATATGATGGCCATTTTGTTCATTAATGAAATGATATTAAGGCACTCATCCCAATGTCAGTGTGATACGGTGCCAGCGTGTGTGTCATCTGAAAGGGCAGGTGGTTTCACAGAGAGGCCATGCAGGATGAGCGACAGCCACGTTCAGTTTGTGGATGACGTGTGTTGATTCAGGCCTAGTATGGACCTGGGGTGGCATTGTTCATCACGCCAGCCCTGACCGACTGCAAAGGATTTCTAACGTAAGTGGGTCCTTAAAGGTAACGTTAAACTGTCCAGTTACTTTTGTTCCCTTTAACGGGCGGTGGGCTATATAATAGAAGTGCTGCAGTTCCCCCACCAGGTTGCTCTTCTTATTTACAGTAAATGATCTCCATTTAATGCTGAACGTCCTCCACTGACAGCTCACGTCCATTGTTTCATTTCAGTGCCAGGACACTCGAGTAGAGCTGGGGTTAGCATTGGCTGCTCGGCCTTCACTGTAGAGGTGGATGGCCCACCTGCCTTGGGTGATGACTATGCTGATGAGCAGGACTAGGCGTTCAATCTGTAGTCAGTGATTAATATTGAGAATTCAAAGTGGACCTTTTTTATGTATTTTAATTTGTACTTTTGGCTTTGGCGGTTTCTTTCAAATGCAAAGAGTGTAATTATATCAAATTACGCATTACTACTCCTTCAGGGGGCACACTTTGTTGTAAGTCTGCTGTTTGACTCTCCGTCTGCATAGGTGTGACCCACAGGTTGGCAAGTCATTCAGGGTTCAGTGGCAAAGGAGCCCTGCATGCCAGCAGGAAGCTTGTGGACCAGCGGTAGCAAAACTTGGTGGAAAGTGAACTCCTTAAGGCACAGAGCAACTAACCCTTTTCATCGTTCTGTTTAAATATACCTCCAGGAAGCTGTCCCCTCCAGCACTGCATCTCTGCTGCCACACCACCGGCCATTCGAAGCTCGTGTTTCTGCTCAGTGCCAGAGGTTTAACAAGAAGGAACTTTGTGTCCACATCCAAATTCACATAAGAGGTGCAGCTTGCTGACCTGCTCAGCGTGTGTATGACCTCTGCCAGCTGAACAGATCCTCTGAGCTGAAGGATACTGGCAGTGCCCGATGAAGAGGAGGGTCTCTTTGCTGCGCTGTGCCTCTGCGCCGGCGTGGCAACAAGGTGGCTGTCCTCCTTCGAGGGGACCCAGAGCTCAGTGGCCGTCTCTCCTCCATTCTCAAGAATTCGGCCACTCCACGGAAATATTCCAAAAGCACCGCTTGGCTCCAGCATTGCACTGACCCGTTGCTATCTGGCAAAAATCCACAGTGTCCACCCATGCGTGTCAGCACCAAAAAAAAGTAAGGACTGCTCTCGAACAGCTCAAAGGGCACCGACAGTGCAGCATCGCCTCTGATGGGATCATCCCAGCTGCACAGACACAACACTGGCACGGCCACCTCGTCTGCATCTCGAAGGGGCTCGTTTTTCTCCCAGTAACTCTCCCAATTTAGCTTGGGCAAATTTTCTGAGCTGTGACCACAGAACAAGATTTCTTCAAACTGCTGAAGGGAAGAGCAACTTAGCAGACGATTAACATCCAGAACTTGACTGAGTGCTGTGGCATACCTGCGGAAATAAGACGTGGTCACTTGGTTATTGTGCAACAGGTGTGGCTGGCCATTATTTAGGAGTAATCCTGAAATTAATTCACAGTACAGTATCTTAAAATGCAGTTCTGCTTTTCACGTGATGGAAACTTGTTTTGAAATATCTCAAAATAAGATCCTGTGCCCTTGAGGGCATCTACAGTATGCATTTCAGGGTATCTCAGCGTGATTTTTATTAATTTTTTTTTTATTTCTTATTTGAGCACATCTCAGATGCATTTAGGGAATCTCAAGCTGAACATCATAAGATATCTGAAAACGATTCATTTCATTTTTTTTTTAATTGAACTTCTAGCTTATATGAAGATTTAAAAAAATGCACTAGGGATGTCTAAACAGCCCGGCCGTAGTTTTGAGGTACCTTGAAATGCAATTCAGAAATCTTAAAAGGGACGGGAAGCTAACTTGAGATTTTCATTTTAGACATCAGAAATAAACTTCAGAACATACCACTCTCAGACCCACCTCATCCAATCCCACATTTCAGGGGGCTTTAAGGTTGACGCACCATGCCATCCCAATGATATTCATCTTTCTGAAGACATGGTAGAATGTATTTCAGATATCTTAAAATCAAATGAGAGATTGTGGAATCCTTGAAGGTGTCTGAGGTGTCAAAAATGTATTTTGAACATCAGAAATGCACGTCTGTACAGATACCAGACCTGCTTCATGTAGTGATGGCAGCTCACAAATGATTTGCTCTTTCCGATCGGCTTTCGGTGAATCCCCAGAAAGGACTGCGTGGCGCTCATCAATCAGGAGTGCTAAAGTGCACGTGTGCCCTGCGTGATGTCATCGCATCATTTAAAGCGGCTGCACAGGAACCGCCCGAGTCACGAGGCTCCACTCCGTTCACTCCACTCCACTCTATTCATGTCAGCAAACAAAGAGTGTCACTCATGACTCTTCATCAAAGTACAACACACTTCCTGTATATTAGGATGAACTTGTACAATTTGTTATTGGAATTGTTTTAAGCTTAATATTTATACAGTATTAAAACTAATGTGTGTCCTTTTATATACTCAATAAATTAGTCCTGCAAATATGAACATTATAGAAAATATTCAAATTTCTAATTGATGTTTGCTTTTGGCTTTAATTTAAAGGACACTTCATGGCTCATTGATCGTACAGCGCTGTCTCGTGTGATTCTTTTACCCACAAACTAGTTGGGTTATTGTCGATCATTTGATTTGTGAACTGAATCACACGATTGCCATTCACTTGTGATTCTGTAATGTAACACCTTGTTTTAATTATGCATTTGAAGTAATGTGTGAATTATCATGTTAAATATAAAATTCATTATACATACATATACTAAAACACATGCATATGAAGTTATTAAATTAGCCCCCTGGACTTTGTGTGAATCTGTGTCTAATCTTAGAAAACAATCGATTCACTTTTAACAGGTAGTTTGAAAGAATCGAGCGAATCAAAATGCCCATCACTAGTTTCAGGGGCACACTTAACAAATCTGCTCACGTGTTGGTGGTTGGGGGGGGTCTCCTTGCCTTTTCTTTCAGGTATTTACATTCACAACATAATCTTTACATTGAAGCGGCTAATCCGTTGCTTTTTCTGTCATTAGAGAAAATTTAGGAAGTAATTTTCAGAAGCACTAAAATGGTTCACCTGCATGTTAAAATGTTACAAGCTTTGAAGTTTTCTGCCCTCTTATGACATACTGTACCTTCTGCCCTTGAAGAGGCTGCAGATTCTCCCGCTCCAGCGCTAGAGGTGCCCATAGCGAAGTCTGTTAATACCGATATCTGGACAAGGGCCACATTTAAGTGCAATTTCGTGCTATAAATTGAACCGTTTTATGTACGTTGTTTAATAGGTTTTTATGTTGTATACAGTATATCATAAAGGAGACGTGATTTTCTCGGAGAGACACTTATACGTCCCGCGAGACGAGTCCACTCCCGGGGCCGGAAAAAAAGGACAAAGAGTAGATGACAAAGTAGAATGCCGTAAACAAGTAAAAAAATGTTAGCGCGGTGCACATGCAGAGCAGGCTAAACATAATGAAGTAATGAAAATTAGAAAGTCCCAAAAAAAGATGATAAAGATCGCGTTAGCGCAAACAAATGGAAATTATTACTCGGTGAAATGATGGAACAGCGAAAAGAGATTGAATATATTTAAGTCGGAGACTTGTAGATTGTCTAATTCGTGTTGCCAGTGAGAATTAAAAGAAGATTCCAAAAACGTTGGCGCTGTATGAAGTCCTGTGAGAGTGAGACTTTTAACATGAGATTCTTTCAAGTCACGCCCTACTTACAACTACAGTACAGTATTATCATACAAGACCACAGTCATCTAACCTCAGTCCTGTGAATGCTTTTGTCAGACACACTTCCTGCACTCTCGGCTCTTATAAATTTTATCAGGACAATAATTTTATACGTCCTAGATGACACATCAATGACTAAGCGAAGAAGAAAGAGCACAGACAAACATTTGAAAAAGTCATTTTATGTATTAAGAGAGAAAGAAGTGATATTCACTTACAGGCAGTTATGCACTGTGTTGTCACAATGAAAGTCCAAAAACGGAATCAACATTCAATGCAATCTTAAAGAGAAGGTCATTTCAAATTTTGTTTTAACTGAAGTTTTAAAGTAAAAGTGAAAATAATGCATATGCAACAATTCCTATGAAAATAACGATCTCTTTAAATTGGATATCCGGTTGAACAAACCCGGGGGTGGGCGAGCAGGGGGCAGAGTCTCCTAGTATATATTAATACCAAAAACAGATGCGCAAATGAATATTGATGAATTTCCAATTTTTGTGCTAAATCATATCACACACAATCAAAGTGATTTATAACGATGTTGATGACTGCTCCAAAATAGTGAGATGTGTAAGTTCACACAGCCTGTAATCGAATCACAAACAAATCAGCCAATGGGTCACCGTAAAGAGCTCAAGGCAGAAGTGTGCCGATCTCACCGCGCAAGCGCACACGCAGGAAAGGCACGTCAAGAAGGCGGCAGGTAAGAAAGTTTCACATACTCCCTAAAATTTTTTTTAGACAAGACGTTTAAAGAAAACTATATTGGGTTTGCTATACAGTAAATATTTTGACAATCAACATTATTAAAGTGAGTTTACTGAAAATGTAATATTTGTACAACATCCGCATCTGCTGTGAGATTGCAGCACATGCCCCGCTCGCCCTGATTGTAGGACACCTTTGCTTGAAACTGATGTTATTCTTAGAGCTCGATAGTTCATTTCAGTGGGTTTTTAACTCTGAAAAAAGGAAGCCAATGTTGCCCAGCATATTTACTTCAGCAGTCAGGGCTGACGTACCCAGGAGGCACAAGGGTATCAAACCCATCCTAAGGTTTGGACATTCAGCTGAGCACAAGTGACTCACTAATCAGGTGGCCTTGACACCCAGACCCACCCGTGATGGGCCTAAGATGTGGTGAACCCACAGCTTACTGCATATCTACAACCCCGTGCCATGCCTCTTGGCAGTGAAGCACGGAGGTGTGGACAAAAATCTCTTAGATGCCACATTAACACAATTAATTAATGTTGAAACAAAGGCATTCAATTATTTTAATTCTCAAAACACAGTGTGCCCATTTCCACTGTGTAACGTTCAATTAGGTCCATTAAACTTAACACAAGCCTATTTTATACGCGTGACTAGCCCACATTTGCACAAAGATCCTCCACTTTTGGTGCATTGAAGTCCAGGGCATCGCCAAAGCCTGTTTTTGAATGCTGTGGATTTTGTGCGGGTGTGAGTGCTGATTGATGATCGTTTTTGAGAGGCTGGCAACCTTGTCCTCCATCCTGCATCACAACGGCAACTTTTTCTTTGCTTCCTATACAACATGACCATTCAAGTTAAGACCACAAAGTGCTAACGACCAAAATGAATGAAGTAGCGCTCGTGAAGTCCATTTGAAAATCAAGAATCCACAATATGTTTAAAAACAACTCGGTGAAGTGAATTTTTTTTTGCTTTTGGAATTGCTAAGGTCGGCACGTGCATTAATTTAATCAACTTAGTATGCATATATTTAGCAAACACCACGTTAGTTTTAATTAAGATTTACTGAATTTATTAAGCTGGAAAATCTTAACATATAAAATTAATTGATTTCAAAAGTTTTGTTAAACGTAGCAATTATGGTACAAACTGTAAACTCCACTACCAACCGACAGATAATAGAGGCGCACTGTAATTATTCATTTTTGTACATTTAAAACAATTCGTGTAATCACTTAACATTAAAGCTCCAACAAGCACTTAGTTTCAGGCCCGTCCTCTAATTAGAAAACCGGCCAGTGTGGTTCCCCCGGCTCGTCACTAGGACCCTCACCATAGGGGCTGGTCGGCGTCGCCTGCTGCAGTCCGTCTTCTCAGTAGTGATGCTAAGCGGTAGTCACGGCGGTGAGTGAACACGTGGACAAAAGCGTTACGTCACACGCGGGATTCGGGGAATGTCTGCGGGTATCCAGCGCCGCTATTCCTTTTACGGTGACGGTTGTATGCGCGGGGCTAAACACGAAGGTCAAGTTCAGAGGGAGCGGCTTCGCCAAATACCCACAGATGATGTGTTAATAAAGTTCTCCTGTTGCTCCTCGCCTTCTGCGAATTATAACCGAATGCATTATTTTTCACCAAAATGTACAACATGGTAGTTATATGAATGTGCAGTTCACTGGTTTAAAATGTTCGTTTCCATTTCTATTTATTTTGTAATGCCAACGGTTTCAAATTGTAGAAATCGGACCTCCGCTGCGTCTTCATTATCAGCTGAGACGACCCCCGATATCCCTGTCAATTTTTATCAGGCAAGTGTCGGCAAACCTTCAGACGACTTGCTCCCATTACTTGAATATTTCCTAACAGTTGTAAAGTACTGAATAACATCTGCGGAAACAAAAGCGGCACCGAGAAATGTGAAGAAGACGGGAGACCGCTTCATGTCTCCTTCGGGTATCTTGGCAGACCCCCCATTATTGTTATAGCGAGCCCAGAAGGGAGACCCTCTCTGTTCCGCCTTCCTGGTTTTTGTGGCGCTCTCGTTGTGCCCCCAGCAAACTGGGCGCCGCTCCCTTGACAGTTAAATTCCCGCACTGGGGGGGGGGGGCGTCTTTTCCCTTCTATTGTGTCTAAACCTGGCAGTTTTGGGTGGTCGTCACTTCTCTATTTTGCTTAGGTTTGGGGGTAGTGTGGTTCTCCGACCCCCCATTAACGACTATTCTTTTTTTTTTTTCTTTTTTCTTTTTCATGAGATCATGATGACATGTTACTAGTTGACAGTAAGGTTCAATACACCCTGAACACCCCCACCCTTCTTACCTGCTGACCGGGAGTTTGTGGCAGAAAAGCAGAGCCCACCGGTAGAGCCAATGCAGCCGCGACTCGAACCACTGCTGCCCTCGGAACACCGGCGAGACGCAGGCGGCGCACGTCAGGTAGGAGGACGAGCCGCACTCGCCCAAGTAAGAGAGCAGCAGCCCGGAGCCAGAGCTCTCACTCACGGCCACCAGGGCGGCCCCAGGGTAGCGGTAGCGGATGTACGAGACCGCTTCGATCAGGTCCGAGGGGTCTCCGAACTGCTGGAACTTAGGCGTGACCAGGGGGCAGCCGCTTTGGCCTCTTTTTTGGAAGAGCACCGGGTAGAAGCCTTGCTCGAGGGCCAGCCTGCACAGCCCCAGGACGTAGCCCGTGACCTGACCCCAGGAGTTGGGAATGATGAGCATCACCGGGGGTGAGGAGAAGGGGGGTGCCGCTTTCCAGTTCCGTTCGCGAATGCCCGTAATGCCAACCGCCCAGTCCAGTGCCACAACTCCGCCATCCTTCATCTGGATATGATCACGAGCAAAATCGATGCTTTCAGCTTGGCCGAGGGGCCATGCCAGGCTGGCGAGGGTCTGCACGTGGGGGTCTCCCCAGGGCCACTTCGGGGTGCTCGGCTCTCCTAGGGAGGCACAGTGCAGCAGCAGGTAGCTGGCCAGGGCCGAAGGTTTGCAGATCAACTGGGGCTTTTCTGAGGTGCCCTTGGCGAGTCTCGAAAGGCACAGGAGCCGAACCTTCAGGTGCACCTTCCGGCAGAAGAAAGCCCCCAAAGCCGTTATCAGGAGCAGGAGCAGGACCCTCTCGGCCATGTCTGCACCAATGCAATCCGACGGTCCTGATCTGGTGTCTTCCATGGTCTGCGCTCAGACCACCTAGCACTTGCGATCGCGCCGTCCTGCGCAGGTGCCGCTCGTCGTCTTCAGGCAGTCCTCGAATGAAAATTCCCCGTTTCAGCCTTCAGACCCGAGACGTGGAGTGAGCGGCCCGTCTGGTGCGAGTCAGCGGACGTGTTTGTGAACTTCAGGCGGGCAAATCGGCCGTGCGCGGCTACTTCGGGGGGCGGGGCGGGGCGTCCACGCGTTTACTGAGCCCAGTCCATGGTCACGTGGCGCCCAAGTCAAACCAGTCAGCAACTGGACGGGACGCCGGCTTATCTTAACGCCTACGCACAGACACTCACGTCGGGGACGCTTACTGACCGCAGACAGAAGCCGATCGCGACCGACTGTGGATATGAAGCTTGGATGTGAGAGCTGTTAAGGTGCATCACTACGCGCTGTCTATTATTGTCGACGTTAAGTTTATGATTCATGGCCGCAGGTTCAAACTTCGGTGCATAGCCACGTGACGTCTGGTATTTGTCATGTTGCGGTGGGTTTGGGTAACGCGGGGAATAAGTCCATTTCATACAAAGGCAGGCGCCCGCACTGGACGGGCCGCCACTAAGTGCACCAGCTTGGCACTTTACTGGGTAAGGAGGTTTAATTCCAGACTGGGCTGTTTGGGCTTTGTGAACGTGCCTAGTATGTGGACAAAACTGAAATGTCTACAAGGCTACCTGTCAGTACAGATGTGGACCGGGAAGACCTGAACTGAGCCTGTCTTACCGAACGCCGGGCCCTATTAAAACAGGGACTCCGTTATTGATGGAGCCTGTTACGGTTCTAAATAAATAAAGGATCCACCTTCAAGTGGACAGTTTGGGGTCCTCTTTCTCCGTTATTAACCGATCACTGGTATGAACCAAACAAATGATGTTGCCTTGATGTTAATGAACCCCCATTTTGACTTAAGCTTCTTCCTTAACGAGACGCCATATGCAATATCAAGATGCAAAGCGCTATTGAATGTACCAGTGTCTTTCACACCACATCCATCTCAGTAAAAGAACGGAGGCCTGAGAAATCCTGATCTGGTCCACAAATTATTTAAACAGCGATCTCAGAAAAAAAAGAAAAGACTGGTGTGGCAGAATGAGAGAGAGCATCAGCCAGCCATGGCATTCAGTAACGGGCTTCATTAACAGCTAAACGGGGAATTGGTTGGAGTGAAAATGGTGGCTCTCAAAAATTGTTTGGGAGCCCCGAGTTGGCTGGCTTTGTACGTCTTTATTGTTTGTTTGGCTGTCAGTTAAAGAAATTTGGTGAATAAGAAAGTTGGTTGTGAAAGGCTTGTGCACCGTGCTAAATCAGAAGCGGTAACAGGTTACTAACCATGAAAGTGGCTGAAAAGAAAATCTGCTGCCAGTGTGGTCCTGAGCTTGGCATCGCTCTCTCACCTTTAGTTCTAAGAGTACATATGGTGGACCGCTCGAGGTATAAACCGCCACTTTACAGAAATGAAATCAAACTTGATGTTCTGCCCTGTACCCTGTGCTGTCTGGAGAGGCTCCAGCCCCTGTGATCTTGAATGTGATGATGTAGCAGGTTGGTAAATTGGGATGGGATGGGCATTCTTAACGCTGGCTCTTTAGTGAGATGTGTGGCACCGAGCACCATTTCATTCTGGGAAGGCTTCTTTGAGCTTTGACAATCTTCTTAATATGTAGAAACACCTGAACTCGGTAACATATGGTAGGCTCCCTTGCAGGACCCTAAAAGATTAAGAAAACTTTGAGGTGGCCTGATTATATGCAGCGAGAATCCTTTTAAAATCAGGAACCCGCTGGTATTTCACAGATTTGTTGCCATCTATTTGTGTTATTTACAGTATGGAGTCTGTTATGGATCTTAATAAATAAAAGGTTCTTTCTTTCTGGAGCCTTAATGTGGATGGGTTATTTGGGAACCAAAAATGGTTCCCCTATGGCATCGCTGCAGCACTTTTATCTTTAAGAGTCCATGTGCTAAAGGCAGAGACTTGAGAGAGCAAGGATCACCTAAAGTGGCCAGCTGTCGGCCCGCAGCCCTCCATTTACCCAAAATAAGTGAACACGCCTGCCAGGCACTTTGCCCCCATCAGCCTGTAACTGGGGTACTGCTGGCGAGTCGGCAGGCAGGGCTTTGGGCTGTAGAGCCTCCGGCTGGGGCTTCAGTGCTGTGCTGAAGAGCACTCGGGGGTCCTAGGTGGGCTGCGATTTTAGGCTGACTGGGCGCCGCGGGTCTGCATGCATCCCTGGGACATTGATGGGTTCAACTGGCAGATCGCGTATTCGCATGCAGGCTCGGTCAGTTCAGTCGGTTTTCTCATTGATGCTCTGTGGGGGTCCTAAGCAAGGCACCTGTGCCCACAACGGAGTAAAAGAAGCCTAAAATGGTTAGCTGGGGGGGAAAAGGAAAAGTCCAATGAGTGGGGGTGCGGCATTACTGGCAGTCGGGACTGAAGCCTTGGGCAGAGCAGTGGCATAGGAGCAGTCGACTGCTGCAAGGGGTCCTGTGGGTGCCGAGGGTCAGCGATGGGAGAAGGGAGTGCCGAGGGATGGCGGTGACCACCCTTGCTACTGCGCCCTCTGCACACCATAGATATGGAGGGGCACACCAAGGCTCACGACTCTTAGGTACTGTGACTGTGGGTTTTTGGTTTTTTAAACCTTGGTGAATTGATTGATTGGGGATTTTAACCTCCACAAACACTTTCTGATGGCTTTGTTCATTTGTTTATTGAAGCCTGCACTGCTCTCTTAGGTATAAAAAGCACAGCTTTCAGCCATGCGCTTCCCAGACCACCTTCTGGGTTTTACGCGGTCACGGCTGGCACTGTGGCGTCTTACGTCCTAGTGCTGTGACAGTACAAACATCGGGGCTTTGTAATAGAAGCAACTGCACTATCGTTCTTTTCACAATGAGTGCATTTCTATCACAGATATAAATACGTGTAAGCAGGACAAGAGTGCCCTCCATGAAAGTGGGTAATACAAGAATGAAACGGCACATCTGATTAGCTCAGCGACGGAGCTGGACTCTCACATTTCCACTAATTCATATATTCCCCTTTGTCAGAAAACTGGCTGTGGGTTAAATTTTAGTGATCCACATATACATGAGTGTTAACATTTGCAGCGTACCATCTACTGGAATGTGTTTGCTAATGCACGTAGTATTAAAATGCATTGTATTGGCCATTCCAACAGATGGCACATCATAAATTACTACAAATGTCTGTGATGTGCCATCTGTTGGAATGGCAGAGACATAGCAACCAGACAGACACGGACACTTGTCCTTTTACTGAGATGGATACGGCCCAAAACAATCGAAAGGTACAAGATAAAGAGCGATGGCAGGTCAGTGACGTGCATGAAAAGGCAGGCGCAGCACGTTGAAGAGCGTCGAAGTGGAATGAGGTGTCAACAGCACCGGTCCAGAGGGTCCCTTAAATGAACCTCTTGTGTGGCCCTCGTATAAAGCAGGCTGGCCACAGGGGAGTTTTGTACGAATGTTTTTGCTCGCTGAGCTCAGTCGAGACTCTTGTTGCTCCTTCTTTCTTTCCTCGATTACTTTGTTAGCTTCACGTCCGAGTCGTTTGTGGTTTCCGACAGTCTGTCGCTGGCGTTTGGTCCCACGCGTCACAGGTGCTCTTTTGATGCCTGATTTTTCAAGTCTGTCTTCGTGGAGCCTGCAGGCAGTGAGACACTGGACTAGAAACCACAAACCACAAGGCTACCAGTTCAATCCCAGTGAGGCTGCCTTTCATGGTTTCCGTTGGTTCAGTTTTAGTTCGGTTTCCCTTCGCTGTCATGTCTCTTTGGTCCACTCATTTCTATGGCTATTCAGGCCACGGGCGAATTCATTGTTCCTGTCACGTTGAAGTTAACGACTCTTAAAGAAATGAGTGCTTTAAAGTTTAATTACATGTTAATGTGAAATATTAAAAGGTAAAGCTAGCAAGCCACCTTTGCCCGAGTTTGGGAAGCGAGCAGTTCATCGGCTCATTTGAACTCGAGGTCATCGGCTGGAATGTCTTGTGAATCAATAAAGTCCAAAGCTTACACGAGGACTCGCGCAATCGCATCGTTCTGTTGACCCTCCCGGCCGCTGGTAGAAGTTTAATGGCCTACAGCGCGAGTGTTCGAGAGACGTGTGTGTTCTGGCTGGCATGCCAAAGCTCTCGACCTCAAGATTGATAGAATAAACTTTATTTGTCCCCCGGGGGAAATATTGACCTTCTACAGAAGCTCTTTAAAAAAAGAAATCTACTATATGAACACAGGCTATGGTCTGAACCCGCACCAAAATACCCGAAAAGAATGAAGCTTCCTACTCGGCTGTCGCAGTCACAGTGAGGCCTTATGCAGGCGTATTGCTGTTGGTATAAAGAAGCCCTCATAGTGTTTCTTGACGCACTTCTGCTGTATAATTCATTGGCTGAAAGTCCTCAGTGTCAGTGTGTCAGAGAGAGGATGTGCAGCGTTGTTCATAATGGCAATCAGATTTGTTTTCATTCTCTCCTCCTTCACTAACCCCAGGGGGTCCAGAGTGTTGATTTGGTGGGCCGCTCTTCAAATGATGTTAGCAGCCCAGCATACCACAGCTGGACATTAGTAATGTGCCAATGTGATCAAAATGCCCACAGCACACGGTTACTCACAGAAAGCAGAGACCCCCAATCTCTCAGTTCCACTCCCACCATACATCACAATTTAAGACAGATTTTGGTGCACTTGACCCATACAGGTAACCCCACCCTGCCACGTACAAAGTCCAGCAAGTCACTCATCTCCTGAGACGGAGAAGGCTGTGCTCATCCGGGATGGCTTGTTTGTGCGATACAAAGCGCTCCATTTGATTTGCACTTCACTGCGGAAGAAGAAGAAGAAGAAGTGTGAAGGGTCAGTCCTGTAACATGCAGTGGAGGTCTGTCTTGCTTGTGCTAATCAACATGTCTCCACGCTCTCAATAGCGAGTATGCCCTCCTTACCTCACAAGCACAACCCATGTGTTTGTTGGAGCAACTCTGACTTAAAATATCCACTCAGCACAACAGTCCTATTCTTCTGCTATGGGACGTTCACCGGCGAGGCTCTCGAGATGTGATGGCACCCTCAGCATTAAGATTTCAGTTGTAGAGCCAGCCGTCCCTGTCACCTGGGTGTCTTAAATCAGAGGCCGGCCACTACACTGCTGAGAGAAGCAGACCTCGGACCTCTCGGATGTCCTCCCTGTATGCGAGACCTAAAGTGTTTTCTGTTTTTATGACACACTTGCAAATTGTTTTTACTTTCTAAAAATATTACTTTAACTACAGTCCATGTGAAACAGCTTAGCACTTGTGTGCAATAACTTCGTATTCTTCAGCAAACACAAAGTCAGCATCAGACGACAAACTGCTCCATGTGAGGACGCTGCATGACGGCAGCCCTCCAGCAGACTGCTCCCCGAATTTGTGCCTGCGTCATGGCATTTTTTATTTATTTTTTTTTTAAATGCGGATTTCATTATTCCAGAGGTGTCATTAACTGAAGTATTACTATATGATTCTGTCATGTGCAGCGCCCATAAAAAGCGTTCACCCCTTGGAAGTTTTCACATTTTAGTGTTACATAACATTGAATTGCGGTGGGTTGAATTTGGCCTTGTTGTGACTTTGGTCAACAGAGAAAGACCCCTCAGTGTCGACATTAAAACAGATCTCTGCAAGGTGACCCAATTGAATTACCAACCCAAAATAATTGGTTGTGTACGCATTCGCCCCTTCAAGGCAGTGTGTAGGAGATGCAGCTTTGGCAGCCATGCCAGCCTTGAGTCTCTATGCCCAGGTCTTGATTGGTTTGGCCCATCTGGACTCTGCTGCTTCTCCACATTCTTCTTTATAAAACTTCTCAAGCTCTGGCTGCATGATGATCAGGTCCAGGGGCATTGCTAGCAGTTACACATATTAGTCCAGGTTTATACTTCACACGACATGACGCATGCTGCAGCGGACACTCCTGCTAGACTTGTGTGCCTACTTTACGTAAATCTGGAGGAATCCAGCAGGTGGCAGTGCAAGATATTATCACGGTAAGAACAGGTTCGGCTTCGCTGTGTTGTGAATTGCTTGGAACAGATGGCAGCCATGATGCGGGCGTGAAGTATAAACAAGCCCTTAACCATCCATCCATTTTCCAACCCAGTGAATCCGAACACAGGGTCACGGGGGTCTGTTGGAGCCAATCCCAGCCAACACAGGGCACAAGGCAGGAACCAATCCCGGGCAGGGTGCCAACCCACTGCAGGACACACACAAACACACCCACACACCAAGCACACACTAGGGACAATTTAGAATTGCCAATGCACCTAACCTGCATGGACTTTGGACTGTGGAAGGAAATCCACGCAGACACGGGGAGAACATGCAAACTCCACACAGGGAGGACCCGGGAAGTGAACCCGCGTCTCCTAACTGCGAGGCAGCAGCGCTACCACTGCGCCCGCCCTTAACCATCCCTCTGTTAATGGTGCTCGCCTCTTTCCCTTTGGAGGTTTTCTCCATGTAAGGAGCAGGGTTTTTAACTCATCCATGTATATTATGGAGTGTCACAGCAAAAATGAAGGCTGGACTCTCAAAGATCAGGGGCAGAGTCTCACAAACACCCCGACCAACAAAGCAGTGCTACTGTTCCCGTGTGGTTCATCTTTGTTTCAGATCCACATTACTGACGCGGCTTTATAAATACACTGAAATTAAGCTTATATTGTTTATTAGTTTAATGCATCTGATTGTAATTAACCAGTAACAATATAATGGTCCAGAGAATGGTCAAACTATTCTAAATACCATAGCTGCTTTAGCGTTGTTCCTCTCACTGCACCTTCTTCTTCTTTCAGCTGCTCCCATTAGGGGTTGCCACAGCGAATCACCTTTTTCCACATTACTCTCACTCGGAGCAGCTGATCGGAAAGAGAATTATCGGTATACAGCATCAAGCACACGCTGCCTCAGCCATCCTTCCTATTTGAACTGCTTCTCATATGGCAAACGCTTCAAAACCTTTACTGTACGGACCTCGCAGTTCAGAAACAGTTTCATCCCAAGAGCTCTAAACGCAATCAATCACTCCATCAACTGCTCCTTGTAGAACTGTTTGTACTTATAAGTACAATTACCTCACTGTAAACTTGCGATACAGTTATAATATCGCACAACCTGAGCCACTTTATAAAGCACGTATTTATATATGATGATATCATTTTTAAGATGAAATGCAGCAAAATGTTTATTATATTATACAGATAAAAGTTTAACTTTATTTAAATCTATATTGTTAATAAATAAACATGTGAGGACACAGTGCTAGTGAGGAGCTGGCGCTCCATTCACAGATTGTTCCTGCCTCGCGCTGTATTCTTCTAAACATGTATTACAAAGATATTTCAATGTTTCTTAAAAGTTTTGAAGAATCGGCGTTATAAGCTTACAGGTGGCTTAACGTCTATTACAGAGCTGATTGTGTGGCGATTGGGTATTTGAAGAAAGAAAAGGAAGGACAGGAATTGGAGGTTAGTACGTTTGAAAGAGACGGTACTGCTGCAATAAATTATTTTATTGAAGGTCGCGCACAATCACTGTGCCACCGCATTCCCATGTTTAATAACGTGCTTTAACTCCTATCATCATGAAAATATCACGTATACATCTCAGTATTTTAGTTATTCAGAGAGCTGTAATATTATGAATGTAATGGATTCTGTGTCCTATTGGAGGAAGACAAAGCCTGGAAGCACGTAGTGATTCACACACACAGAGCACATAGAAGATCAAATACAAAAGAAAGCATTTAACGTACTACTTTAATTACGATGGGATTTGAGAAATTAGTAAATTAAACGATTTTAAGATGAAGTTTATGATGTTCTACTTTAATGACAAAATAAACTACCTGATTAAAGTGGAAATTTCGAGATTAAAGTTGACATTTCATGCTTTTTTCACACTGTGTGCCTTTTTTTTTTCTCTGTACACTAATAAGCTTTAATATGACACTCAGATGGTGAGCTACGACTCGCCTTTTCACAGCGACTTTGATATGTGACAACAACTTTTTTATTTCGAGCACTGTGCGACTTTGTGAATTTGAGCTTTCAAGTTTTTCCGACACTCTGTCACTCGATCAACTTCCTTTTGTTGTTAATACCACTGTTTAAACCAACACACAGTACGTTTTTCCTTTCCTCCACTTGGCATTTGCTGAAATTCTTGTGTTTCCCCCTGTGCTTTTGCCGTTGCCTTTTCACAGAACGCTGAACTTAAGGGCTATTTATATTGATTTGCATGTTCAAGGAGGCGTCATTCTGGGAGGAGACGGGACGGGACAGCAGGCGCATGCGTTACTTTTCACGCTGACCGGGATTTATGTAGCAGAAGAATGTGGAAGTTGGCGTTTGCACAGATTTATGCATCTGGATTTTTTTGTGCATACGCACATTTCCGCTTTTGTCCTCGCACCAAGTTAGAGTGCGAATTCTACGCACGGCGTTATGCTTGAGGCCCCAGATCTGGTTCTCCTCCAGGATTTCCCTGCTATTGGTATTTTGCAGCATTCATTTTACTTTTCTGCTTTACAAGGCTTACAGGGCCTGCTGCAGAGAAGCATCCCCACAGTAGAGTCCTGTCCCCACCAGGCTTCACAGTGGGAATGATGTGTTTTTGATATGTTCAAACATGGTGTTTGGTTTGATGGGCAAAAAAATTTTTTTCTTCTCATCCGACCATAAATTCTTCTTTCAGCTGACTTCAGAGTCTCCTATGTGCCTTCTGTGCTTTTTTTCTTTTTTTAAACATTAGCTTTCTCTTTGTCACTCTCCCGTAAAGCTGTGACTGGTGACTTGGGGCCTCGTGTATAAATGTTGTGTATGCCCGTTTCCACGCACGCTTTGAGATGTATAAAAACTAAACTTGGCATAAAGCCATGCTCATTTTCACGTTGGTCTCACACCATGCGTACGCACTTTCCACCTCGGTTTTGCAAACGGGTGGCTCCCAGTGTTCAAAGCAGTACTACTGTTTCTGTGTGGTCTCCCTTTTTCAGATTCACATCAGTGACACAGGAAATATCAAATACACAAAAATTAATTGCATATCATTTACAAATTTAATTCACTTGATTGTAATCATTCTGTAAACATATAATGGTGCACAGAATGGCCAAGCTATTCAAACTACCACAGCTGCTTTAGCATTGTTAGAAGACATCACAAGTGGAAGAATTAGAAGAAAGCGCGTAACTATACATGATGATGATGATGATGATGAATGGTTTCTAAGTTGACTATGATTTTCAAGAGTTCTCCTCTTGGAGCTCTGTGCTGAAGGCAGACTTTGTGCTCTACCTGCACCTTTGCAAGTTCTGTCCACCCTCAGTTTTTTAGCAACAGGAGATCTTGCTGACTGATTGGGTATTTCTCAACAGTCACGCCATGCCCGCTGTATAGGATGGTATTATCCTCTTGTCATCCAGCTATATAAGATTTCCTTACACTGTGGTTGAACAGGCAATCATTAAAGTGCAACTCGCAGCAACGTCCAGTTTTCCAAATGTAATGGACGCGGTCAGCAGCACGCACTTTCCAATTATAATGGTGCCGGACAAGTTAGATCAGCCAGGGACAAATCACCAAAAGAATGAGCTGGCATTGCATCCTCTATAGCAGGATCTTTTTAAGGATAGCAAGTCACCTCAAAGAGACATGTAAAGATCAGAGAATCGATCCATTGTGGCACTTGGCGCCAACACTACATTATAAAGGAGCTTTCAGAGAATGAATTTGCTTATGTACATAGAAAGTATTTTCACGCTATTAATGTGCTGCTCTATAGTCCACAGAAAGAGTGTTGCATTGTGCAAGCATGTAGCCTGCTATATAATGTGGCACACAATTGTGGCTTGTCTGTGCCCGAAGTGAGGTGCTGTGATGAACCTGACCCACCAAATGATCAGCCAAATCAGATAATGTAACAAATTAGTTTGAACTGAATTCCTCACACACACACACTAAGGGGTTCCCCCCTTGCTCACTTTACTCACCAACCCCCTGGCCCGAGCTACATGCCAGCCACTTTGCGTCTCTGACGCTCGCGTTGTGAAGAGGGGGGTTGGACGCACCCCAAGGAGATGTGGTCGCTGTGGGAATGGGAAACAAATATTTTTTTTTTTAACCTCCTTTTTGCTCGATCAGCTGCTGACTTCCTGCTGCTGCCGTGCCACGTGATCTGCATCTCACACAGCGCTTTGAACATTTAAAAGCCTGTACAGCAGTTGTCTTACTCTTTGTCTTATATTTCATTTAAATCTTTTGGCACAAAGTCTCATCTTGCAGGATGAGAACTCTTAATATTTTTTTAGTTTATAATTTAAAAATTGAATAAGAATTTGAAAATCTAACAAAATCACAAAGTTTGATAAATTCTGAAAAGAATGATACCAAACATATATATGTAGGTTTTAAAATAAGCCCGATTTAAAGTGTGACAAAAAATGTCACATAAAAACATTGCACAAAATTGTTTTTTATATATATATATATATATATAGAGAGAGAGAGAGAGAGGCTATAAACTGCTCAAAAAATTTATAGGAAGACTTTGAAAACACATCAGATCTCAATGGGGAAAAAAATTCCTGCTGGATATCTCTACTGATATCAGCTGGTGTTGTGTTAGGAATTCCTTCATCCTCCAGGAACTGGGGGTCGTCTCATTGTTGCCCTTCTAGTGCCCCTGTTGTTCATTTCATTAACACCAAAGCAGCTGAAACTGATTAACATCCCCCTCGGCTACTTAACTGACCAGATCAATAGCCCAGAAGATTCACTGACTTGATGCTATACTCTGATTAAAAAGTGCTCCTTTAATTTTTTTAAGCAGTTTATATATATATATAATGCAAAGTTGATTGACTATCATGTTACTTATTTATTTGCTCATTTTATGTCTTTGATTTCTTTGTATAAAAATTATTAGGCGTGCGGGAGAGGAACAAAAGGAACACCACAGACAGTAACTGTGGTGGTTTAAACAGTAAAGATATGGGCAAACCAATGTCAAGCAATACTGGACTTATTAATGAGATCAAAGGCACATGTAGGTCAAAAAATATGCCTGATAAAAATGGTTGGCATAAAAATGAGCCTTGATGAATGCATTGCCTTTTGTGCCAGCCTTAAAAAAACACAAGGTGATAGCGCTCAAAAGTCACCCTCCAATCTTAAAAACACATAGAGGTAAGCATGTTCACATGAACTTTTTGTTTGACTTGCTGTTTGCATATATTAATTATTAAAATAACTAAAAATCAATTAAACTATGAATATTAGAGAAATATGATTCTTCAATGGCATTATTGGGATAGGCTACTAAATTAATCTAAACATGGTGAGCTTGTGAGTGTGCACAAGAAATTGTATTTATGTTGAGATATATATACTGTATGTGTGTATATATATATATATATATATATATATATATATATATACTGTATATATATATATATATATATTATATACATGCATATACATACACACACCTCAAAGTAAATGAAGTGATATACAAGATGGAGAGATAATTAACTGGGATGGAAGCCAAGACAATAAGATCAATTCAAAACCAATTAATTTTAATATTAAAAAGTTGGTTTTCAGATTTATAAGTAATTTATTAGACATCTTGGCAAATTTTTGTAACTGAAGCACTTAATGCATTTTTGTTTTCATTGTATTTCTCATTATGTCCTTTCATTTTTACCACTTGAAATAAATGTTTATTAAACATCTCATATCTGATTCTTAATCAGAACAATTTTCAGCTAAAGAAAGTTTTTAAATTTATTCTCAACTGTAAATTTGCAAACATGTACTTTTATACTTGAGTAAATATGATTAACGCATACTTTGACCGAGTATTCATACAGATGCGGACTTGCGCTTCTCTTGTACTTCTGCCACCTCTGCAATGGGTAAATCTTTTAATTGTACGCTGTGCAGGGCCTTGATACTCACCTCTCTATCTCTCTCTGATTGCTGATCACTGCAAGGATAATGATTTTCTCCCTCTATATCACCCCATATCATTAATTTATTCTTGTTTTTGTTACTATAAAGAGATAAAAGCAGAAGTCTGAAAGAGACAACTTTGAAATTGGGTGCATGCTTTAAAAGTATATTGCAATGTTTAGTTATATTTTATTTAAACAAAAAAATCTGTATTAGTGTGAAACAATTGAAAAGTTGAGCAAAATGCTGCATCTGTTGAATTTATAGATATTGAGGAGCCTTGTTTGCCTTTTATTATCATTTTCTGTAGGTATAAATTGTTTGGGTCAACTTGAGATCATTAATTTGAATTTTAAATTTACAAATCTTGGCTGAGTGTAACAGATCATTTTAAAGGGTTTGAACTCCTCCTGTCATAGTTTTACAAAGTAGGGGCCCCCAAAAAGCTAGAAATGGCTCTGTTCAAACAGGACGGTATACTTAAAGTGCCAAACTCTGAGATGAGCTGAGAGTTGAACCAGAACTACCAAGATACAACCCTCCAGAGAGCTGCAAGGCAGCAGTGCTAATTACTGTGGCACCCAGCTAAAGCCCCTCTGTGCTGCTTTACACACTCAAGAGGACTTAAGTACCTGGATGTTTCCACATTCAGGACAAGCATTCTCCTTGACTCCACAACACTAGATGGTGCTGTTCATCTTGCTTTATAACTCGAGCAAGTCCAATCATGGAAAGTACATCGCTGGGTCGCAGCAGGGGCTCCTGGGGGGATTTGAACAGGCCACCCACTATCTCTCTCCCCATTCTGTACATCATTTCTGCACATCTATCTTATTAGAAACGGATGTGCTTTGTATTTGTTTGACTGTAAATGTAAAGAAACCCGAGATGTGATTAAAACAACTTAGTACTTTCGTGTGGAACACAAATACAAATTAAACTAAAACATTAAGAGCGTTTAGAACTATACACAATAAGTTAAAAAAAATGATCATTAACAAAATACTATTAAGCATAAGTCAGCTGCAGAAATATAAAAAAAACAGTTTAGTAGCATCTAGAACTATAAAAGGCATACCTGTTAATTATTCCTTCTTACCCTGCTACAGTCGCACTACCTTGGCTCGGTGGACAGCAAGCCTTCTCGTAAAAAGTTAATATGGCTTAAATATTCCTTGGAAAAACATGCTTTTACCAGCGCACACTCATATGGGACCTATTTACTAAAACGCACCGACTTTGAACTAAAAATTAAATCGCAGTTACTAGTAATCCAACACAGGTGAAAGGCAGCAGCGCTAACTACTGCGGCACCTGCACATAGGCGTACACCATGTATCGTCCAACTCTGAAACAATAGATGGCACTGTTTCTGTAGCTTCCCTACTCTGAAAAGCTCAAAGTGTAAAATACAGCGCAGTGGCTTCCTGGGATTTCAGCGTGATCCTAATTCTGGTTGGCGTCTACTTTCTAATATTGGGGTCTTGCTGTTGATATTTTTTGCGTTGTTTTAACTCTAGTTCTTTAGCACCATCCTTCTATATAAAAGCGGTCGGGTGTCCTTCCGTCCCGTGAGTGCTACGCAGGCGCGGAGTTTCACACACGCCCCGTCCATTTTGCAATGCACGATGGGATTTGTAGTTTCGTTTTTCCAGGTAAAAGATGATTTTCTACTCCAGACTGTGCGATATCTTCTTCTTCTTTCTTACTATATAAATTGTCCTTCCGTCCCATGAGTGGAAAGCGTAGCGGTATTCTGCTTATCACAGACTTACTACTTGCAGCTTGCGGTACGAAGTGACATGATGTGAGCAGAGTTCTGGTGCTCCCATCGTTCTCTTGCTTTTGTGCGCGATGCGCTGGAAAAATAGACAAAATTGTGTCTCTGGAAATAATTAATGTTGATGGAGTACAAATGCCTCACCGCGTAGTAAATATCAGGGGGATTCAAAAGGGCGACCTCAATATAGAAAAAAAGTTTAAATTTGATCACAAAAATAACAGAAACTACGAGTATTAAAGTAATACCGCTCAAATGCAATACAGTATAACCAAATTCATGAGTTTGTATAAAATATCAAATTGATCTACATATTGAATTGCCTTAAGAAGTGGTCGCCTTAAAAGGCGGGTCAGCCTAGAGCACTTCTAAAACGTGAGTCATGGAGCGGAGCACATTAATACTGGATAGGCTTTTCGCTTCTTTTTATCTTTAGTTCTTTTGCAAACACCGGTGTCTTTTGGAGCTTTGGGCCCTGATTTCAGGCATCCAGCCTCCCATCTTCGTTAGCCAAGACCCCCCGTCTTCCCGATATGACATTCACTGACGACTGTGCGAAAACACCACGAGTGAACTCTTCCACGACTCACACACCTGTCTCCAACTGCGCGTAATCTCAAGATGCAACCAACCCCCCGAGTTTACACATAACTAGAGGGGGACAGGCACTTTATATGTGCTTAAGCTGACGAGCCCATGCTTTACGCTGCGTACACGTACTAACTGGACAACAGCTAGTTAAAAAAACGATAATGAAATATAAACGATGAACACAGCTGTTGGGGAGAAAAGGCATCTAAACGGCTGAATCTTAAGTAAACGAAAATGCAGTCCAACAAAAATATGTCGTATTAGTTGTAACGATTGGCTTTGATTTATTAAATGGCCAGGAACAAGACCGACGCGTGCGGAGGCTGAGAACTCCGTGTTAGTTTGACTTCTCGATGTAAGGCTCGATTTCCTTCTCTAATGGTGCGGTGATGTTTTTTACGTGTTCATCAACGCCAACGTCATATTTACAGTTTAACTGCTAACTAAACTGACTAGTGTACTATGTTGAGCCGAGCAAAACTCAAGGGCAGTTTAAGAAAGAGTATGTCCTGTCACAAAGCTGTGCCCATATGCTCATTGCTCTCTCTGACACACCAACATTGAAGTCTTTTAGCCAACGAGTTATTTAGCAGAAGTGTGTCAAGAAGTGCTACAGGGTTTACTTATCTACATAAATCTACAGCAATGTGCATCATGCTTTTCAAGGGCTGTTACCAGCCAAGCACACTATAATAAAGAAAACTGCACTGGCCATCACAGAGTTGTGATAAATATAAAGGATGTCACCGCCCACATTAAAGGAATGCAGTGTGCAAAGAAAAACAGACTTGAGCTGCCCATTTTTTATATACTGTAGTTCTTATATGCAGATATTAAGATGCAGACAAGTCTCTTGGCACTAAGAAACAAAGTTCTCCACCTGAATCCTCTACTCTGTCTCATCCCCCTAATCAATACACCCCATAAGTGCAGAATCATCTGACAGTTCCTGAAAGTGACATGACCTGGTGTTATATTTACTGTTTGAGGTGTACAGGGAAAAAAAAAAAGGTAACGGGACTACTTCTTGTGGCGCAATTCAGTGTTCCACACATCCATATCACAGTTACAGCTCAGTCTGTCCATTATCCTGGACACCATTGGCTCATCCATCTACATATATTTGAGCAGGGATGGCTGGGTGGTATCAAAGGCACTGGAGAAATAAAAAAAAAAACACAATCCTAGCAGTGCGGCCAGCTTTGTCTAGGTGAGAATAAGCCTTGTGAAGCAGACAGATGATTGCATCCTCCACTCCAATCTTTGTCTGATAGGCAAATTGCAGTGGATTCAGATGGTCTATCACAAGATGACAAATACAGTCCAGGATGATCTCACAAAAGTTTTTATGATGTGGGACATAAAGGTCTCTGGTCTGTAGTCATCACGTGAAAAGGAACAATACAGGATGCACTGCAGCTGCACTTTTTAAAGCTTTAGTGACTGACTGAACTGGTGACAGAGGACACCAAAAGCCTGGTCAGCACTGGCCTAAAGTACTCAAGGACTGACTCCATCTGGTCCCACAGCTTTACCTGTGTGTAACCTCTTCAGTTGTCTCCTCACTTGGTCCTCAGCCATGAACAGCCCATATTGAAGGTCAGAGGTGGATTCAGCACAGGCCAAACCAGTTCAAGTGGTAGGAGTTGTTGGTGCAGGAGAGATGGCATGGGGGGCTGGTGGTAGTGGAAGGAGGGAAAATCTATTAAAAAGGCAAACTCAGTATGACTTTTACTTCTAACCAATGCAGCAACACCATGGTGTTGTTTGTTCTGTTTACAGTATGTCAGACTAAATACATTTTGATACAATCTGCATATATTGTGAAGTTGGTTTAAATTAAAATATAATCTTTAGGTTAAAACATTAGAAAGATTAGAAATTGAGAAAGAGCAAAGTGAAATACAACACATCAGCAGTCTGAACACATGTACTGTGTTGTCCTCCACAAACTCTAAAAGCTACACAGAGGAAGCTCGTTTCCACTAGAGACAGTGGCACCCTGTCAAGTTGTACAATGGAAGTATTCCTTACCAACGTGTGAAGTGCCTGCGTATACGACCTACCCTGTCAATAGGAATACTTCCATTTACGAAAACAGAAGAAACAGTGGAGCAGATGACATGTCACCATGTCTAGTAAGGTTATCAATTTTGTATTTTAATGTGACTGCTAGGTGCTTCTTTATTTCAGAGTCCATTTGAATTCCAGACATTTTTCAAATAGCATTTTTTATAAAACAAACTTTCACTCAACTCATGTTTTTGACTCTTGAGCTAGTCATGACTTTTCTAAAGTACCTGACTTCCTGAGTCTATTATGATGGTATCTAATATATAAAGCAGAGTCGATGTATGTACAGTATGTTTGTTTGTCCGCCATACAAATCTGCTCCGGGCGTCCAATTGCCACCAAACTGGGGATGAGGCTCCTTTGTGACCAGGAGGTCGTCATGGAGTATGTTTTTTTGGGAAAATTGTTCGTGGTGAAGGGCAGGGCACCTTTTCACCAACACAACGTTCGGCACACGTCCCCGGACTTATCAACAAGATGGCCACACATTGCAAAAGACTTTCACGGTGGCGCCATCTAGCGGCACCTTTGGTCCCTGTGCATCGCTCTTTACCCATGTTTCTTTAAATTGCCAACAGATGGCAGAAGTATCCAAGTATGAGAAGGTTGACTGCTTTGATCGGGTGAAGGGAAACTGCCATATCGATGTAAAACGTGAACGACCCAGTGCGCGTGACCGGCTGACACACCCGCGATTCCACACGTCACACTCCCACACGCACTGATAGTGCTGTATTTCATTCGCCAACGTCCGTTCTATGGCAGCACGTTTGAACAGAGACTTGCCTTAAAAAGACAACATCCTTCCCCCGCCATTTTCCAAACACACAGCAGCGGTTGTATGTCACTTCTCTCTGTAGTTACCATCGTCAACGTCTGTTAGATGGCAGCACGGTTCAACACAGACGCTCCTTACTGTGTAATACCACTCGCCTTTGTGTCAAAACTCTCTATCCAAATATTATTGAACAACTATCATGACACGTTGCACAAGACGTGAAGATGTTTTCATACCAAGAATACCGCTGATTCCGAATGATTTACCCTTTGATTTCAAACTGCTCCAATTTCCTGTTTGTTTGGCTTTTGCTATGTCAATTAATAAGGCTCAAGGACAATCACTACGAGTTGCAGGCATCAATTTAGAAAATCCATGCTTTTCACACAGACAACTCTATGTAGCATGTTCTAGAGTGGGTAATCCTCAGAATTTGTTCATTTTCTCACCAAAAGGGAAAACAAAAAATATAGTGTCTCCAAAGGCTCTGGAATGAGGATTTATATTACCTATTACAATAAAAAGTGAATCAGAAAACGGTTTGTTCTACAATGAAAAAAAAATGTGATGATTCACACTTAATATTTTCAATCTGAACCAATATAATTCTTTTTAGCTTATTGATCCCACAATTTGTAAGTTGAGGCAAATCATTTAGAGTGATTGGGTGCAACTCACTTGTTTTTTTTACTGAAGTAAATCTATTTTTTAAGTTGTTCTTCTTTTTTGGCAGTTGGAAAGCCATCAAACTGGAAAGTTCAACCAAAAGAATATACAAACGGCTTCTCAAACACAGCATGAACAACCTAAAATATTAAGTTAAATGAAATAGGATTTTTACGTTTACTCCCTCCACCATAACTTAATTTGGTACAAACAAATTTTTTTACTTTGATTGAGATCTGAAACCAAATATTTCAAGCTGCAACACTAAATGACTAATCTTAAGTTGCTTGAAAGAGAAAATTTACGTTGAATGAACAACATCAATGTTATACTTTTTTCAGTGTATTTCTATATTCGGTTTCATTTCGGAAATTCATCGGTTTTAGATTCCTGGGCAACGCCGGGTACTCCTGCTAGTATTATATAAACGTCACCACACCTTGCTTAAGGCTGTCATGATGTATTACATACTTGATCTGGAAATTGTATTTCTTTGTTCATAAAAAGTCAGCTGATGGTTTTAGTTTGTTGGGAATCATAGTTGGTGCTCAGCTGGCAAATCTCAAGTTGAGTTTCCTGGGAGTCTGGCTGCAGCTTTTCTTTGTACATTTCTTCAGCCCTACAATTTACCATATTAAATTATTCATTAATTCCTCCCTCTGTCTTCTAACCTTTTCCAGTTCAGGGTAGATGAATACCAGTGCTCGCTCCTGGATTGTTAAGTTCAAGGGCATCATAGAGTCTCTCTCTCTCCGAGTTACCCGATAGCCAAACCTGCATGTCTCTTTATGTCCATGTGCTGCCATGTGCCCCTCGACGAGTGCGGCTTGATTGCCAGCCTAGCTGATCTCCATGGGAAGCTGACACATTTTACTTCATGTCTTTGATGAACTCCTACATCCCAGATTTGAGAGGTTGGATTCACTGCCAGTGGCAGAGTTCTTAATAGTCCAGGCTGCTACCTTACAGCTCCAGGGTGTGCCCTCTCATATCGAATATGTGCTGGATAGTCCGGTTACTCATTTGTTTTCCGTGCAGCCAAGAGCGGCATTTGGGGGCGGCAAGTAGGGTGACCGCCCCAGGCCCCGCGCCTAAGGGGGTCTCCCTTTTGAGGTCCGCATGTCCTGTTTCGGCGGATTTGTCAAGTTATATTCTCCAGTGTATATAAATATTTTAGATGCTTCTAAGAGGAACCCTTATCGCATATTGAGACTCAAAGTATACTTGCAATATGGGTACTTTTTCTAGAAGAGGCACTGCTAATTTCTGCATGACACCGCATTGCATTTCGCACTGTCGTAGTATTGTCATGAATTATGAATTGCACTTTTTTTAATAGATTATATCGTTATATTTTGATAAAGTCTACATGTTATCTTACAAATAATTAGCTGAATACTGTAATGAGAAAATCTGGTGTATGTTAACATCATTTTTATTAAATTCTCAAGCAAGTTTATACAGTCCACACATACCGGTAACAGCGTTTAATGTAACCGGCCCCTGGTGGGGTTGGTCAGCCCTAGACCCCGCACACCCCTAAGGGCACATCTGTGTGCACCCATTGGGCCTCAGTGAGCAAACCTTAAAATCCAATCCTCTTCAGGGCACCAGCCCATCCCAGTAACCACTCTAAATTTGACCCGTGTGTGCGAGTATGACATGCTTAACATTTGCTCTCCACATGACGTTTTGTCAGGCTTAGTTCTAGTAAACCAGATCGCTGTTAATTTGTGTTTTTACAACCACTGACAAATACTCTTTTTATTTAAATAATGACAGTTTGTTCGTCCATCTGTTCCATACTCCCAGCACAACCTGGAATTAAATAGGACGAAAACTGATGAACGCACAGGTTCACATGTGTGGAGACAGTCGAGGAGCAGTGGAACAGGTTTAAAAATGTTTTACATGTAATGCAGGACAGATACATACCCAAATTTGGAATTAATAGGAAATTTTTAAAAAACTGCACAGTGGATTAATAAAGATTTAAAAAAGAAGTTGCAAAGGAATAAACTGCTTTATAAGGCATATAAGACTAATGACTGCAAAGTGAATCGTAGCGCGTATGAGAATATGAGAGCAACCATTAAGAAGGATATCAGGGAGGCTAAAAGACAGTTGGAGAGGAATATAGCAGATAAGGCGAAAGAAGACCCCAAGAGATTCTTTCAGTATTTTAGTAGTAAAAGAACAGTCAAGGAGGAGGTCAAGTTCATCAGGAATAGTAAAGGGGAATTAAAAGATACAGACAATGAAATAGTGGTTATCCTAAATAAGCATTTTTCTGAGGTCTTCACAAGTGAGGAAGTGGACAACCTCCCAGAGGTAAACGCGACTACTAAGGAGGTACTGAGGGATCTGTAAAGTGTAGAGGGAGATGTGCTGCTCAGATTAAATAAGATGAAACCAAACAAATCACCAGGCCCAGATAATATTTATCCTCAAGTTCATAAAGAGGCTAGCGAGTACATATATAAACCCTTGACACATAATTTTAGGAAGTCACTGAGCACTGGAGAGATTCTGAAGGACTGGAAACAGCAAATATCATCCCATTATATAAAAAGGGTGACAGGGCAGATCCAAGCAACTATAGGCCAGTAAGCTTAACATGAATCACAGGAAAATTAATGGAAGGAATTATTAAGGATAAGATTGAGCAACACATGGCAAGGACAGGAGTTATTCTGAACAGTCAGCATGGGTTCAGAAGAGGGAGGTCGTGTTTTACTAACATGTTGGAATTCTATGAGATAACAACAAAAGGAAACAATCAAAATGGAGCATATGATATTATTTATCTTGAGTTTCAGAAAGCATTTGATGAAGTGCCACATGAGAGGTTGGGCATCAAACTAAAAGAAGTGGGAGTTTAGGGTGATGTTTTTAGATGGGTGCAGAATTGGCTCAGACACAGGAAGCAGAGGGTGATGGTGCGAGGAACCTCATCAGAATTGGGTGATGTTAAGAGTGGTGCTCCACAGGGGTCAGTGCTAGGGCCGCTGCTATTTTTAATACTTATAAATGATTTAGATAGGAATATAAGTAACAAGCTGGTTAAGTTTACAGATGATACAAACCTAAGTAGATTAGCAGATAATTTGGAATCCGTTATATCATTACAGAAGGACTTGGACAGGCTTGGGCAGATGAAATTTAATGTCAGTAAATGTAAAGTATTACACATAGGACGTAAAAATGTTAGGTTTGAATGCACAATGGGCGGTCGGAAAATCAAGGGTACACCTTAGGAGAAGGATTTAGGAGTCATAGTGGACTCTACCCTATCGACTTCCCGACAGCGTTCAGAAGCCATTAAGAAGGCTAACAGAATGTCAGGTTATATAGCACCGTGATGTGTGGCGTACAAGTCCAAGGAGGTTCTGCTCAACCTTTATAATGCACTGGTGAGGCCTCATCTGTGCAGTTTTGGTCTCCAGGGCCCAGTTGTTCAAATGTAATCCAGTGGGGTTTGGGATAACAGATTGGATTGAATCTTGAAAATGGGTAGTTCAAAGGGAAAAGAGGGATTCTGGAATCAGATCAGATCACCTAATCCAATCTCAGTTTTGTGTTGTTCAAAGGTCTGTGTATGAATTGGGACACATTTGATCCCAAAAATCAGGATAATCCTGATCCCAACACAGAGGTGGATTTAGTGTGGATTTCTGGCACACAATAAAATAAAACTTGAAAATTGATCAAAAAAGCTATGTTTGCAGGTGATATATACATCTATTTATATTCTGTACAATTGTTGAACTATGACAGTGACAATGTAAATAAAGTAGGGAATAAAACATGAAGCCTTGTGGTATAGTCAAAGGAAAAAAATCCCTGTGAAATATCAGTACTCAAACAAAATCTCAAAGCTCAAAAAGCTCTACTGTCCATTGTATTTTAATGAAAATGACAATAACTATTACTCAAGTCATCAGTCAGAAGTAATGTCTTACAATTGCATCCCTGATCACACGTCCAGTCTGGCCCTCATTTGGAGTGAACATTGGAGGTTGCTCTGGTTGCACTTCATCAGGCTCAGGTCCATCATATATGTCATCAAGAGGAACGTTATGCCTGGTGGCAATGTTATGCAGGACAATACAGGCTGGTATTATATTGCACGCCACCTTGGGTTCCACCCGCAAGTAGTTAAGGCATGCAGAGCGCCTCTTGAGGACTCCATTTAAGCGCTCAATTGCGCATCTTGTTTTGCAGTGTACAGAGTTGAAGCCTGCCAGCTCAGGTGTGTTTGCAACTGGAGAAGGGGTCATCAGCCATGGTAGGAGTGGATAAGCACTGTCACCCAATATTATGCCATCTGGTCAGTTGGACTGGAGCTTTCTGCATAGTGCGCTCTCCCTCAGGATACGTGCATCATGGACAGACCCTGGCCACTTGACAACACAGTTTGTGATGATGAGGTCAGCGTTGGCCATAAGTTGGACACTGATGCTGTGCCTCCCTTTTCGGTTCACATACTGCCACTCCCTTTCATGAGGCGCCCGATTGTGCACATGAGTACAATCAATGACACCAATAGCATTAGGCATGTTCCCCAAAAGAAAGAAACTTCGCTTAGTTTGCACCATCTGGTCATCCTTGGGAAATGAAACAAATTCATTGACCAGACTGGCCAATTCAACTGAGACAGCTTTCACCACATTACTAACAGTTGGTTTGTCCACTCCCATATTGTCACCAACAACCTGGTAGAAAGTCCCAGAGGTATAAAAGCGCAGTGCACTGTTCCTCCACAGACAGAGCGTGACTCCTTTTGGTTTTGTGCTGTAACTTTGGCCTGACAAGGTCTGCAATGTACTTGATATCATCCCTCCCAAAGCGAAAACGGGCATACAGTTCCTCGTAGTGTATTGCGCAAGTGGTTTGGCACGCTCAGCATACATTCTTTCACGGTACCCCAACCTGTGGTAGCGAAGAGCAACACCTGCCATGCCAATGCCTCTGTAAACCTATGACCGAGGTGTGTAAGAAATTGGTGATTTTATTTGGTCACACACCAATTAAGCAACAACGAGCTGACTGGTGTGTCACGTGTTGATTTACCCCAATCAAGCACAGGGCTTATAAAATCAGTGTTAGCTACACACACAAAAGAGATGGAACCATGGACTCAAAAGGGCCTAATTTCACAGTGGCAGAAAACCATGCACTGTTGGAGGGTGTTAGGTGCCATTATTCCTCCATAGTAGGACACTTCAGTTCATTAAAGGGGAAGAGAAGTGACCAAGAAATGCAAACAGAACATTTGGGAGGACATCACCAAGAATGTGAATGCTGTAGGGGCTGGTCAGAAAAGGACCACAAAACAAGTCATATTAAGATGGAAGAACCTTAAAGCCAAGGCAACAAAGGACCTTGCTGAGGCCAAAAACCCCACAACGGGTAACAAGCCTTTCAAGAGGGGTGAGTATACTGACATTGTCCTTGACATTAGTGGTGGTGACAAATCAGAAGCTCTGCATGGAATTGATGGTGTTGAAGTCGATGGTGAGCCCACAGGGACAGAGGAGGGTGGGCCTGGTCCTCCTAATGAAGAGGAAATATTTGTCCTCCATCTCAGTCAAGTGGTTGAGGAAGAAGGTGGATCCTCACAGATAGAGCCAGCTGTTGTCACAGAACCTTTAAAAAGAAAGCGTAAGCATTCTCCAAACCTGGATGGTGACGCATATGAGGTGCTTCTTACAAGAGAAACTGAAAGAGCAGAAGTGCAGATTCTTTTGGCAAAGGAACAACTACTCCTTACCCAACCACAACAAACTAAAGTCAGAATCCAGCTCCTAAAAGCAGAAATTGAAAGAGCTGGTCTCTGTACCAATGAGGAACTGTAAATGTTCCTTATTTTGTTGACTATTGGACTTTTTTGTTTTACAATTATATAAAAATAACCACAGTGCATATGTGGGGAAATATTTTATTCTTTCAGTCATTTATTCATTTATTCTTGTGAGACTGAAACGGAATCTGGCTGTTTATAAATGAAATGAAAAAATATTTGTTTATTGCGGTGTTTTCTGTTTCTTCCAAGTAACACACATGATGGCTATTTGGCTACTGGTATTTTTGGTCCGCCTGTTGTTCTTTACATAGTCAGTAGGCTACACTGTGGGTTCCATTTAAAGCACTAGTAAACCGGATTTGGTAATCCTGAATATTCTGTATCTGGATAGCAGTGATCCAATCTAGTGTTGCTTTGAAAAACCAGCATGAAAGTAAAATGAATTACCAGATCCTGGATAGCAAAACAAGGGATTTTAAAATCCAGATCATTTTTATCCCGATTAAATAGTTTGAACAACTGGGCCCAGGCTACAAAAAGGACATAGCAGCGCTAGAAAAGGTCCAGAAAAGAGCGACTAGGCCGACTCCAGGGCTACAGGGGATGAATTATGAGGAAAGATTAAAAGAGCTGAGCCTTTACAGTTTAAGCAAAAGAATATTAACAGATGACATGATTTAAGTATTTAAAATTATGAAGGAAATTAGTCCAGTGGATCAAGACTGTCATTTTAAAATGAGTTCATCAAGAACACGGGAACACAGTTGGAAACTTAAGGGTAAATTTCGCACAAACTTTAGGTAGTTTTTCTTTACACAAAGAACGATTGCCACTTGGAATAAGCTACCAAGTAGTGTGATAGACAGTAAGACGTTAGGGAATTTCAAAACTCGACTCGATGTTTTTTTGGGAAAAATAAGTGGACAGGACTGGCGAGCTTTGTTGGGCTGAATGGCCTGTTCTGGTCTCATTGTTCTAACGTTCTAATATGGCTGCTACCGGCCCAATGCACGAGTACGCACGGCCACACAAACATGCTTGGAAGGAATGCGCTTCTCGTAGCGTGACGCGGTTAAATGCCAACGGGACAGCAGGTGCCTGGTTTTACTTCAGTGAAAAACCGCAAATGCGAGTCAACTGTATAATGTTTTACAATACAGGCGTTAAACTCAGCCTCGTCCAGACAACCAGGGGAATTCACTGTCAGAATGGTACAAACGAACAGGAAAAAATCCTACACGAGTAACAACCACGGCGACACTTCTGTTGCGCCTGGGAGTGTTTGGGAGGCGCACGTGGATGTAGGAGGTTTGTCCCTTTGGCGCCACCGTTCTACAGGAATACTTTATCGTATTTGGAAAACAGTGCCACCAAACTGTAACAGAGCAGGGTAACAACTAAAAAAGCAGAGACGCGCCTTTGTGTTACGTGGCCAAAGCGCCCATTTTAAACGGCGATACAAGTGTAATCCTTCAGGTCTTACCTGATAATACCCCTAATGTGGCTTTATTCACTTGTGTTGCTTATTTTGATACTGCCGGATCAAACCCGAACAGTACTGGATACAGAGTGGCCGACAGTCCCAGGGTGGACCAGGACGCTGACCGTAGGAGAGGAGTGCGATACCGGGGAGGTGAGTGAGGCGAGCTGCTGTGCTCTCCTGCATGCTGAGTAAAGCGCGGCCTTGGGTTCGAGGGCAGCGGCAGCCACGAGTGCACGCATGCGCTAAACAGACAGGTGAGCGTGGCCGAGTGCGGAGACGCTGTCGAAGAACAACAATAAGCATGGAGGTTTGGAACAACAATAAAAGTGCTTGCGGGGCTAAGAGGGTTTGAATGTATTACTCAAACCGATTGGCGTAAGCGGCACAACAAAGCACTGTTAACGAATATGAAGGTAGTAATGGGCGAAAGGAGCACGAATGTACTACTTTGAGGAACTTTTCCTAGAATGTAAATGATTTTGCCAGAACTTTGCCAAGCACGGAAAATGATGCCTCGGGGGACCTCTACTGGTGTATGCAGGTAACGACACTAATTTGAACGGCTATGATGGACCGAGAAATTATGTTAGTCGGCCTTCCAACAAAGAAGACCATTTTATGTCTGGTGCGATTTCAAGCTTAGGTTCTGATTTATTGTCTTGTTTAATAGCACAATAAAACTGTTACTTGCCTATCCTTTAAACGGAAGGTTTGACCGCAGTGTAGGACTAATAAAATAGAATGAATACAAACAACACCAGTAGGATTGTCTGTTGAGTAGTTTTGAAACCTGTATCTCATAATCTCCTTGTGCGAGTGTTGATGTTCTGTAACGTTTACTGAATAGAAAAAGTGATTGTATAGGATGGCGGAGGTTTTTGTAATTACAAGTAGCATGTGTCATAAACAATAAACGCTGAAAAGAAGGAGCTGCATGCCAGTAACCTGTGCCACCATGTCTGCAGTGGTTTGTGGTTCAGGAGTCATACCAGGTTATAAGGAAGCCAGTGTGGGCAAAGTCCACTTAGCAGCTGGTTTTAGTTTCAGGCTTTGGATAAGCCAGAGCAGGTGTTAAGCTGAAGAAACGTGTAGAGTATAGCAAGTATCAACTGGTCAAATTGTAATGACCAGTTGGAAATGTACTGTAGGCATTAGGTCACACTATTCACCCATTTTATTAAACACAAGACTGTAATGCTACTTCAGTTCCCATTAGTGACAGTTTGTGAGATGCTAAAGAAGTCACTTAAGCTGTTGGGGTTTCTGATTACAGAATCATGAAAACAATCAACCATGTCTGTTAAGTCCCTTTGAATGGTTTTCAATTAAATACTATTAAATAACATGCAAAGAAATGTACAATGGATGGTACACTGCTCAAAAAAATTAAGGGAACACTTAAATTACACATTACACATCTCAATGAACGAATTACTCAATTGGAGAACCTTTACTAATATTGCGTAATTTGTGGAGAACAAAATATTGTAACAATAGAAAATGGAAACCAAAATCACTAACCCATTGACAGCTGGATTGAACATCACATTGAAAGTCCAAGTCAAAAATTGAAATCACAGGGTGGTCCAACTTGTGTGAATTTCATCACGGGAACTCGTGGGAAGTCCTCTCCTAGACCTGGACTCTGTATATGCTGAAAGGGTGCAGAAGAGGGCCAAATGTATGGCTGCGGATCTCACCCTTCCGGGAAATGGACTGTTTGTACCACTTCCTTCAGGAAAACGGTACAGAAACATAAAAACACACACCAGCAGACTGAAAGACAGCTTTTTCCCCAGAGCTGTGAAGTCCATCTGCCCCTGCTGATAGACACACACACACATACATCTACACCTACCCCTAACCTGCCCCTCTGTAGACATGCACACGCACGTTCCCTCGTAATCAAACACACACGCTTGTATTCCTCCCCTGCAGACCCACGCACACAGATCACTGGTCTCTGCAGGCGTACTACCTCAGGAAAAGTCTGGACTTGATGATGTTTTGTTGCTGCTGTCTTTTATACTTATGTTCATTTTATTATTTATAGTGCATTGTGTATTTTAAGAATTCTGCCTTGAAGCCGATTCCTACCAACAAAAAATTTCATTATGTGTATGCATAATGACAATAAAGAATTCGATCTATCTATCTAACTGTAGCAACTACAGAGGGATAAAACTGATCAGCCACAGCGTGATGTTGCAGGATTGAGCAGTGGAAGCGCGGTTAAAAAGGGAGGTGATGGTTAGTGAGCATCAATATGGTTTCATGCTGAGAAAGAGTACTACAGAGAAGTATGTAAGAGTTGTTCAGGATATGCAAGAGGGAAGTCTGACAGTCGTGAGGTCTGCAATATCGTTAGGGTTAGGATGCATTCAGGGTTGAGTTGGGATTACGTCAGAGATCAGCACTGAGCTGTTTCTTATTTGCAGTGGTGATGGACAGATTGACAGATGAGATTAGACAGGAGTCCCCGTGGACTATGATGTTTGCTGATGACATTGTGATCTGTAGCGATAGTAGGGAGCAGGCTGAAGAGATCCTGGAGAGGTGGAGATATGCTCTAGAGAGGAGAGGAATGAAGGTCAGTAGGAACAAGTCATGTGTGTAAATGAGAGGGAGGTCAGTGGAATGGTGAGGATGCAGGGAGTAGAGTTGATGAAGGTGGATGAGTTTAAATACTAGGGATCAACAGTACAGAGTAATGGGGATTGTGGAAAAGAGGTGAGAAAGAGAGTGCAGGCAGGGTAGAATGGGTGGAGAAGAGTGTCAGGAGTGATTTGTGATAGACGGGTATTAGCAAGAGTGAAAGGGAAGGTCTACAGGACGGTAGTGAGACCAGCTATGTTATATGGGTTGGAGACGGTGGCACTGACCAAAAAAACGGGAGACAGAGCTAAAGATGTTAAGATTTGCATTGGGTGTGACGAGGATGGACAGGATTAGGAATGAGTACATTAGAGGGTCAGCATAGGGGGGCAAAGAACAGGCAAGACTGTGTTGATTTGGACATGTGTAGAGGAGCGATGCTAGGTAACTGGGGAGAAGGATGCTAAGGATAGAGCAGTCACGGAAGATCAAATGACCTAAGAGGAGGTCTACGGATGTGGTAAGAGAAGACTTGCAGGTTGTGGGTGTAACAGAGCAAAATGCTGAGTACAGGAAGATATGGAAACAGATGTTCTGCTATGGCACCCCCTAACGGGAGGAGCCGAAAGAAATCTGCTTGTGTCAGTCCTCATCCAGTGATAAATGAAGCAAGAAGCTACAGGATTATGCCAGTGAAATTCTGTCCCTACAGTCAAGAGGTTATATGAGACTGTTGGGATGTTATGTGAATGATATCTAGTGTGACTTTTTTAATTGTATCCTAGATGCCTGATTAAAGTTTAATCCACAGTGATGACTCTTGGCCATTTACAAAAGAGGGTAGACATCCTGGAAAGGATGACCCTAACGGCTCACAGATTGGGAAATGACATACATTTGAGTACTCCAGCCCAGACCAGTAGTTCTCGGTTCAGTAGTTGGGGACCACTATGGATGCAGGTTTTTGTTCCAGTCATTTTATGTATAATTAATCTCATTGTTTATATAGATGGGCTTTTTTTTGTCCTCTTACTCTGCATTCTGAAAGCAGCACAACCTGATATTTACATTTATCAAAAATATAGAAATACTTGTGATTTTGCCTTTGGCTTTAAATGCTTAACTCACTTTTGTTATTTACCTACTAATGAGTTTGCTCCTTTAATTATGTCCTATTAATAACAATTAATGACCAGCGGGGTGGACAGCCTACACTACACTAAATGTTGAAAGACTGCAGCTACTGCAGTGTCAGGTCTGCTAGTGCAATCACTAGTGAATAATGGCTTAAATAACCAGAACACCTGGGAAAGTGTTGTGAAAATCTTGCTAATGAAAGGGTTAATAACCAAGATAAAACATAAACAATAAATTGCCTAATATATAAATTCATAAGTACTACATTGCTATAAAAATTTAGCAGACCAAACTTTGTAATTCCTGAATTGACACCTAAACACAGAAACTGGGAAGTAACAGCTTGCTTGATTAAGGCAACATGGAGCCATAGCGTGTCCTCAGGACAGAACTTGAGAACCACATCTCGACACAGTGGACGGAAGTCAAGCCATAGGCAAATGTGTTAAAAAAAGGAGTTAAAAACGACAATGGACAGATTTTTCTTAAGCAGTAAAACACGGTGATCATATGGGTACTATAAAGAAAGACAAGATAAGATAAGAGAAACATATTAGGAAGAGCCTAACAGTTTGGGCCAGGCTTTGTCACTTACATCTCAACAAGAAACGGTATAAAATGAGGTCAAAGAGTAATAAACACTAATTATAAAAATTCAAAGTATCAGTTTGTGCCTCTGGATGCTCAATGTAAAGAGAACATTATGCTGTTTTGGTTTATATTTCTAGGTGGTAAATAAACTGGTTCATAGTCCGCTGGCAGAGCAATGTGGACAGGTTATTTTAGTTTCATGAACAACTGATTGTTACGTCCGGAAAGATAAGAGTGAAATGTGTCAGCATCTTTAATAAAATGGCGGTGATGTCAGGGAGATCTGAGTGGGGTGTTTTATAAAGCTTATCAGTGTTACTCACCTGAACAAGCAAACCCTCCTTTGTTTGTCTGAGTCATTATTAACGTTGGGGTTGGCTGCATCCTGACAGCTGCAGCTCTTTGACTTTGGTCACATCAGTTATACTGTGCCACCCTTAGTCAAGACCTCTGTTGAGTTGTATTTGGTTAAACTGATTCCTAATTGCCCTTTTCTCTGTCTTCCTGGTTTGTTTTTGCACTTTCAGCACTTACTAGAAGTTGATCTGCCCAGTCCAAAAGAGGTGCAGTGTACTGGTCCTCCCTGGCCCCCTCCTGAAGAGGTACATTTTATATTATTTGTTTGACTGTTTAATGTCCTTATTTTGAGGTGTTGCTTGCTGTGTCTTTACAAGGCAATTTTAGGACATAGGCTCATAGCAACATGGTTGTTCCCGCTCCTAAATTGCAGTATGTTCTTTGCAGCTTCTTCCCAGTGTGAATAGAACATATGCTGCAGTGGTAAGTTAATGCCTTTTTAAAAATTTAAAAGTTGAGCCGATCATCTATAGTGGGAGAGAATATGGGCAAAATACAAGTCCAGTCACTGGGGTTCTATGTGGCTCAGTGCATGGCTTCCAGAAAACTTGACTCTTACGTGCATGTAACAGTCCTGAAGAGTCAGACTGAGCCTGCCTGATTTCGTATACATGGAAGTGTGCCAGTGACGTTTAGAGGCTTTCTTAGCTACAGAGTGAAGGGGGAAATCTCTGTCTTGAGCTCCTCAAGATGACACAGTTTCTTTGCAATCCAAAACCTCTTGGCTTGCAGGCAGCACTGAGCATGGCAATGCCTTGGAGTGAATTCCTTAGTAAAGACGCTGCACTGCCTTTCAATTCACGCTAACAGTAACAAGAGTCCCCCAAACCCCATCTCTCTGTTTCTCTTAAAGGACGGTCTGCCAGTCTGTATGAATAAGACCATTCAGTACCCTGAAGGCATTCCTAACAGGTATGGTAAGTGCTTTAGGGAGTGGGTGGGTGCATTTAGGTTGTCAGATGGGTGGTCTCTCATGTACTGTTGCATGTGTTTCAGCGGGAAGCACCGTCCTGTTGGGGCACAATATGGAGAGTATATGTATTGCCCTCCTCAACGTTGGATCCGCAACCTTAAGGTCAGAGTTCTAGTTTGCATCCTGACATAACCCTTTTCCTCCAATGGACCAAGTTTCAGTACCTGCTGAATATTGTTCTTGTATTAAAAAAGTAATGTTTTGTTGAGCTCAAAAAAATGCATTTAAATTATTATTAAATGGGGGTTTCAATTTCAGAGACTAACTTATGTGCTGGTTTTGGTTCATTTATGTGTCAGATTGTCAAAACATAATGTGTGTCATTTTGCTAAAAAACAGGACACTATACTAAAACAGTAAGAACAAATATTTGCATATGAAGATCAGTGATACATATGTCAATCTAAATACGTAGCTTAAGGAATAAGCAGATTGAAACCATAAGGTCTGCTATTTTTCATCATAGTACAAATAGCCAGCATAGCCCAAGTACATTTTTGTAAGGCGTACAGATGTTTGTCGTTGGATATGCCCAACTGAATGTATTCTGTTCTAACATAAAACCTTTGTAGTTCTTTCAATCTAGTGGTTCATCTTTGCAAAGATTTGGGTGACTTTGAATAATATTTGAATAATATAATTTTGTTTAAATTGAAACACAGTCTATATTTTTTAACTGACAGATACTTTTAACAGCATTTGGAAAAAAGACAGGAAAAGTTCCATCTAAACAGTATGCTTTAATAAATATTCAGTCAGAAAATGGACGCTAACAGTATGCTTGCTCTGCTTAAGTTTGAGAGTGTCTTGCGTATACGTTTCCAAAGCATAGCATGAGTCTGGGGGATCGATGGCTTCATGATGATGGACCTTCAAACTCAAGGTTTTCAGGCATTATGTCATAGCCCGTATTTCATCTGTGTATAGTATCAAAACTAATTAGGAGGATTTTGTTTTGATGCCCTCTTTGCCTGGCTTCAACGGCTTACACACCAAGGCCTTGTATTCACACCCTGAGGAGTGCGGCGCCTCAGACTTCTAGGTTCATAATCAGCTGGCAAAACTGGTTTTATGACATTTATAGACATTTCCTAGAGCACTGATGATAACCTTAGGACAGCAGCACATTATACGATTTCTAGTGTGAGAACTTGTCAAACTCAAAAAGACTGCAGTTGCTTGATCTCGACACTTCAATGGATGTCGAATGACATGAATAGAAGTAGCAGGGGATGATGAATTACATGAGTATCTCACAAATTTTCAATACAATTTCAAATTTCCAGTATCACAAGCTTTCTGCATTCTGGCAGCCAATTAACATGCTGCCCTACAGCTCCTGTGCCTTGTGACGCGCGAGTCTCTGTCTTGCACCCCAAAACACGAGGCCGAGTCTCAGCACTTTAGCGACACCAGCTTCATTCGACTTGAAACAGGAACAGCACGGTTATTTATTGTAGCGTGATCTGCCGCTCTCCTATACACAGACACAGCAGTCAGGCAGGGCCGTGGCCAGGTTAGTGGCCAAGTAATACTGGGCCTTGCAGTTATAATGTTCCTTGCATCACCCATCGACGACAGGCGCTTATAGCGCGACTGTGATCGGCTCGGAGTTGTTTCCGCGGTGTTATGCTGCAGTGCTGCGAACCTGCAGTTGCCTCCGTGACAAACGGGCAGCCTTCCACAGACGTGGCAATCGCACTTTGGCGTGTCGTCCCATTAGGGGGGTCCCAACAGAGTTCAGAAACCTCACAGCCTGCATAAATGCTTTCCAGTTATGGTTAGTTGACCCACAATCTCTGCCCTTTCTTTTTCATTCTGTTGTGGTATGACAAATGCAAGACATGAGACAGACGTGCCCATCTTTTGCTGGTACACTCCAACACGTGCATTTTCCTTTTTCTCTTTCAGCTGCATTGTGTGCATTGTCCTCCTGGCTGAGCCTTCATTGGTTGTCAGCTTTGCACATGCAAACGAGCCCATCTTAAGGCCGACTTAAGTCAAAATCAAAGTTGTTTGTCAGGTCAAGTCACAAACCAGTACGACCAAATAACTAGGGGTGTCAAACTAAACGACTGCCCCCAGCTCTCTAAGATTAATAAGTGAAGGCTACAATTAAAATCACAGGAAAAGTCACGTGGCACTCTAAAGTACAGGGTGGTCCAGATCTAATTATGCAGATCCAGATCGTCTGGATGACTTTGATTTATGTGGGGACGATTCCAGTTTGGCGCAAAGACGATTCTTCATGTCGTCAGTTCGCACACTTCTCGATGGGCTGGGATTTTTTGGGTGATTTTCTATGTAATGTAAGTTAAAGCGTAATGAAAATTGCATAATTAGATCTGGACCACCCTATATATTTCCACTCTATTAAGTCATTTACAATGGTTTGATCATCTCTATGAAAATGTTCACGTAGTTGTACAGATAATAGTAATTGTTCTGTAGAGAGTGTGCTTGCTACCCTTTTGTTTCAAATCCCAAGAGAGATTTTTTTTTTTTGTGTGAAGCACACACAGTGAAGTTTCCCATTGTGAAACTATCCATCCATCTAGCAGGGCAGGGTCATGGGGCAGCTGGAGCCATCCCAGCAAACATCAAGTGCAAAGCAGGAACAACTCCTGGACGGGCCACCACTCACTCAAAGCATTTCTTCAAAAACAAAAGGATTACAACCTTATCTTTCTTATGTGTGTGATATTTACAGCTTTTTCGATTATTTTTACATAGCATGATGACACATGGTCAGAAGCTACTCAGATTAGTGTGTATTTTTAATTTTATTTTAAACATGAAGTTGTATATTTTAGCCATTTTACGTGATACCTACTGCAAAGTCTGTGTTGTTTGTTATCACCGTATGTGACAGGAAAAATGTAAGAGTAATGGAGCAATAATGCATTTGTTTAGAACTACTGTCGTAATTGAGTTTTCTATATGATAAAGAAAAATGCTATTGTTTTGTGATACTTGTGCAGATATAGTCCACCACTAGTTTTGCAGAAATTATTTCCTACTTTCATTGATCTTAAATATTTACACAAATTACTGCTGATGATTTTCTTGCATATTTACAAACTGTCTTTCTTATAAATTGGACTCTTATAAGATTTTCAACAAATGGCGCAAAAGTGCAAAATTATTGCTGACAATTTTCAGTTTACTGTAGGCCTCTAACAGACAAACTCGCTCGCTCTTATTCTTGATGTCCCCTTTTCCTCACCCCACTTTTTTCTTTGTTCTTTTTATACATCATTTCTTATTTAAACTTTTATACACATGTAAGTATATACTTCATGTCTGTATCTCTCTCTCGCTCTCTCTCTTCCTCCTCAACCCATAGAAATTCCATGGCTTAATGTTTTATTTCTTTAGCCTTTTCTTTCTTGATATTCCGTTTCTCCACTCACGTAGTACACAGTTAGTTTCTTATTTATTGGCTGCCCCTAACAGACGCCAGTCTCCTTTTCAGATTGTGCCTTCAGTTTCTGATCATTTTGTGAGTAAACCCCCCTGGCTTGCCAGCCTCTTTCTGGGGAGACCCACTTGTGCTGGTGGAATACCGAGTGCCCGATGTTGTCTTCTAATTCCTATTTATTTATTTTTTTTGGTTATAAGGATGGAGGGATTGCTTTCTTGTATCACCCTTGTGTCCATCCTGCCCTCAAGACTGGTTTGGTGGCTTTGGCAAGGTCCTGTTATTGTAACCATATTATCACTCCTTACCCCACATTGAGCCATGAGAGGGTGAGTTGTAAGTGCTACTTTCCTCATCCCATCACATGTTCTCCTCTGGCCAGATCTGTACTTTTTTCCTCTCTCACTGCATATCTTTTTGTTTTTCTGTCTTTCAGCCTTTGGCTCTTGCTGCTTGGGGACGCACCCTAGAGATGTCACATATTGACCATAAAGAAATTGGCAAGTGGATTCCAGTTAGAAAAGATCAGAAAGAAGAATTGAGGTCCAATAAAGAAAAACGTTACAAATATCTGCTGATCAGGAAATCCGAAATGTTGTTGGATAAAGATGGCAATGCGCCTTGTCCCTTTGGGAACTTAACGGTAAGACAAACAGCGGTGGGGTTGCAGTTTGCAGTCTTTTCACAGATGCCTGACCAATTTATTTCACTTACGCTGAAACAGAAACCCAATAGTCTCAGGTGGACCAAGCAAGATCTTGGACTGAGTGGTGGCAGGAGATACCTGAAGAAGAGAAATGTAACTAATAGAAATGAAACTTACACGAATGTGAAATCGGGCAGCGGAATCCTGAATCACCACAAACAAGGCAAATTAGAATCCCCTGCGATGCAAGTGAAAGGCCTTCATCATCAGACAGTGTATCCAAAACCTGGCAGAGCTGCCTCCAAAGCAAGATCTCCAAGCAGTGGGGCAATTCAGGTCGATTCTGTAAAGGAGTCTCACCAGATAGAACAACAGCTGCCTTTACAAGATGGTGGAGGAAATCACAGATCAGAGAATGAGACAGGCCTGAGAGGAGAGCAAGAGAAGAACTCGGGCTGTCCTAACATGGCTGCTCCTCCAGTTGAGTGTGACTGTGCTGAGAAAATGAGGCTGCAGAAATCTGATGGAGCTATGGATGAACAGAGAAGTGTCCATTTGCCCACCCCTCGCACAGAAGAGGCAGCTTGGGCGGCAGCAGCCCTTGGATTCCTGCTGGTAATACTGACTCTTGCCATTCTCCACACGCGCCTCTACAGGGGATGCCAGAGAGGACCAAGTCTGTACTGGCCAGCGCAACAGCATGAGTTCCACGAGTATGATAGTGTTGCAGGTATGGCCGTTATCTTTGTAGAAGCAGAGAGTGGTGTGTGTGTGTGTGTGTGGAGAAGAACTAAGGGCTGAGTAGGTCAATGCTTTTATTCCTGTGTTGCAGAGATTGTGAAGAGAAGACTGCAGCTAGGAGGAAGACGGAAAAGAAAACCTTTGAAAGCCAGGAAAGAGGAGCATTCCGTGTTGATCAACTCCGGCAGTGACGACTCCGACGACTCCGACTGAAGTTTTCTCATCCAGTGTTTTTATTTATTTATATTTTTTTTTAGCTCCATCCTCTGATTGTAGTTTGAGGGATTTTATCCAAGGCTGTCCCATGGTGTTCTTGGGTTTTGTCTCGACCTGGCAGACGCGCTCTCAAGATGTGGTGAAGTTTGGATGTCACCGTCGATGTTTGAGTAACTGGTGACGGCTTTACCCGAGTTAAACGGATGTTGCCATTGCAAGGAAGGTTCCAGTTATTGGACTGTGCCAGGTGAGGAACAGGCCCGTTCTGACATTCACGTGCGGATGCTTTGCTGTGCAGTAGCAGCACACGCCTTTGGCCTACAGAGGTGTATCGGTACAATTCCAATAGTTAAATAGGAAGATGTCACGTGTGTGGGCCTGGAGTGACTGCGGCGTTGTTAACAGTCAGGAAGTCTTGACTAAACTTTTCACTGTGAACATCTTCTTTAATGAGCTGGTGCACCACGTCTGCCTACATTTCACTGCTGACATGTTGAACCTCATGTTTGTTTTTATGGGACTTACAATATAACAGATTGCCTTTGGGTCGCTCCACAAACACCCTGTTGACCCAATCAGATTTGAAAGTGTGCTGACCTCGGACCACACCGGGCTGCTTGTTTTTCTGTCAGAAACGGGACATTTTCACAAATAGGATGACAAACGTATTTCAACATCACGCACCAGCTGTACTGTGGGAAACAGTGATTGACTGGGTTTTATTTTTATAAAAACAAACTGTTTCATTTTAATGTATAAATGTATATTTTTAATATGTTACTTTAATTATATTTATACTGCCTGAAGCTGACATAATCGTACAGCAGTAGAAAGACTTGACTACCTCAGATATTACTAGAACACACGTACGCATGTGCTATTGAAGAATGCATTTTACAAAAGAAACGTTAAGGATTTGTGTAGAACACTAAACAGTAATGTCCATACACCTCCGGCCCTGCACAAGAGAAAAGAGAGCCTTATTAAGGAGTGGACTGCTAATCGCCAGTTTCGCAAAAAGGGGACCCTGGATAATAAAGTCTCCACCGTTACGTCACAGTCAGACAGATGCACTTGCATGGACATCACCACATACGATAACTGAACTTGGGTTTATTTTTTGGATTTGTTTTATTCCTGGTCACTGACAAAGGTAAGCAGCATTATGGGGGTGATAGCAGGCATTCTCCCTGAAGCCACTGGCTGTCGATTTTGTTCTTTCCAAAGCCGCTGGAGGACCTGAATGAACCCCTCTGTGTTGACGGTATGAGTCACATAATGGAAATACAGCTACAAGTGAAAATGTTCAGTTACTGGGACCTAAGCCTTGCTTGTGGAGAGAAGAGGGTAAAAAAAATGAGTATTTTTACATATATATATATATATATTTTTACCATGAAAAAAATTGCAATGGTTGTTTTAATTTGTTGGTAATGCCTTTTGATGTAGTATTTTAAATAGTTACGTTTTTCTACAAAATCCTTGTTTAATAAAGATTCTTACTCTTCTATTGAATCGTCATAGTGACAAAATTCTTTGTAAATCCTGTAAAACAAATTCTGCAAAGTCCAAGGTTTCTTATCTCCGTCTATGACAGAAATATGGCGTCAGCATCAGTGTAACCGCAGTGTAAAGTGGGAGACGCCATTTACGGTGTGCCGGTGTGTCCCCTGCAAGTTATCGTTCTAAACGTTCATGAGACTGGGGCGGCTTGTCAAGATGATAACAAAATATCAAGAAACCTGCCAGTCCTCCGTTAAAGATGTTACACCACTGTAATTGTTTTTGTGCAGATGTGAGCCTTCTACATTATCCTACACACTGTTCAGATTTGCACAGATGAACTCCATGGTCACTTTTGAGGGTCAACAAGGCCTGCTGTGGCCACAGCTTCACCTCAGTAATGCAAATCAAGGTGACTAGCAGCCCCACTCATGGGAGTGTTGCCAGGACAAAATGGTTGTTTTCATAGAAGAACAAGAATGTTAATTCAAAAAGGTCATCTAGGCAGCCCTGCAATCCTTTTCTCTGTAAAGATCAATGTGAGACTCTTAATTGTTCACAGAAACACAAACCGCCCCACAGCGTCTGGTCACTGGCAACACCCTTCTTGCTGCTATGAAGCTCAGCGAGGGGAGTTTTAGGTTTTCAGGCTGCTTTTCTGCCCTAAAGCCAGATGACGTACAGTCATTGAGTGACAGCAAATTGAAAAAGGCGTTTTGTGTGCTGACGTCTCCAACTCTAGCACAGCCTGACAGAAATGTGATCAGACTAGAAGTGGGGTGTTGGTGCAATGCAGGTGGAAACACCTGAAGCTGAGGAAGCAGTTTTGCAAGGAAAAGTGGCCAAGAATTCTTCAACTCTGATGTTAAGAGTTGACTCGGCAGAAATAGATTGGCTGTCGTCAGCATCGGTGAAAGTCAATCAATAATCAGTAGGGCATGATGGTCTGTGTTTTTAGTCAGCTTTGAAATAACCTGCTCATTGGAGGTAACGTTTAGTATTAAATAATGCTCTTTCTACTTGTCATTATGTTACACTCTTGCTTTCTAGTTCTGCTGTTAAGCTTTATCAGGGTAGGCTTTATCTTTTGCTTTGGCACCTAGAAAAGTTGAGAAAGTTGTTTTGTTTCCAGACATTTCACTTCTTGGGTTGCCAAAAGCATTATTTTAACGTTAACATGTCAAATGTTTTGCCACACACTGGTATTTGATAATCCTTCAACTGCCTGCAGTCCTTTGTAACCTTTCACCCTTCAGACGACTCTGATGGCACTGACAGCCACACAATGAGTGACCGACGGAACCGCTCACCCTGCTGATATTCATCCATCCATCCATTTACCAACCCGCTGAATCCGAACACAGGGTCACGGGGGTCTGCTGGAGCCAACACAGGGCACAAGGCAGGAACCAATCCCGGGTAGGGCGCCAACCCACTGCAGGACACACACAAACACACACCAAGCACACACTAGGGCCAATTTAGAATCGCCAATCCACCTAACCTGCATGTCTTTGGACACGGGGAGAACATGCAAACTCCACGCAGGGAGGACCCGGGAAGCGAACCCGGGCCTCCTAACTGTGAGGCAGCAGCGCTACCACTGTGCCACCCTGCTGATATTCAGCAAGGACAGAACCTGACGTGGAGCGGACATGAAGCCAAATACAAACTTCTAACATGTACTGTCATTTTTGTTGTGGTTATTCTACTGCCTTTGAGGTGACAGCACTGAGTAGTTCTGCCTCTTCCCAGCTTTGATCCTTGTCTGTTTGGCGAGCTGACGCTCCCTGCAGGACTCAGTTGGCCTGATTGCTAAAGTGGGCCACCGCTTTGCATGTTCTTCTTGTGGATGGGTGTGGGTTTCTCTCCCATGTCCGTCCCAAAGTGATGCAGTTGTAGATTTGTTGCTGTGTTCAGGCTCTAACCCAATTAATCCAAACTATGGTTATATGCATGGGGCCTTGCCTGGCAGGAACAACAAAGCCTGGTTGGGGGCCCAGTGCACTCATGCCACTTTGGAGTGGTTTGTTAACTTCACCCATTTTTAATCACATCACAAAGATACAAAGGGGACATGCAAACTCTGCAGCGATGGAGAACTGGCAGGCATTTTACCAGGCTAGAGCAGAGCTAAGCGTGCAGTTGTGCTGAACTTCAGCTCAACTAGCAGCTTGAGATTAGCCCAGGATGGATGTGTGTTTCAGGATTAGGCAGGTTCAATGAAGGAGTTTATCAAAACTGATTTTTCATTTTGTTTTCCAGAATATATTCATGCCCTACGATAGTTCACCATCATACTTTATAAGATGTGAAAAAGTAAGTACACCCCATGAAATGCTTTTTCTTTATACATACATATCAAAATTAGATCTTGATTTAAATAGAATCTATAAATAAAGGCAAACACACTGTGCCACATTTACATTTTTTTAGTTCTTTACATAATTTGAACAAAGGCGAATTTCACAAGGGGAAAAATAAGTACACCCCTTCATTTATCACTAACTCAAATATCAAAACGTAGAAATTGGGTACCCAAGATCAGGTGCAAATGATCAGAACCTCCTTAAAGAAGATCTTCTCCACCACAGTTGTTTTACTCTTTGTTGTTGAAGTGTGCGTCACCACCACGCCAAGACTCACAGAGCTCGCTGAGGCCTTCAATAAGGTGATAGGTGCCTAAAAGCTTGGGAACAAATTTTAAAAGATCTCCAACCTACTAGAAATGAGCCAATCCACCATCCAGGAAATCATCTACAAGTAGACAACTGTTCTGGCCAGGCTGCCTCAGCATGGTCAGCCTGATACAAGATGCTGGAAGTTGCCTTTGAAAAGCCCAGCCTTTACAATACAATTTATTTTTTCTATAGCCCAAAATCACACAGGAAGTGCCACAATGGGCTTTAACAGGCCCTGCCTCCTGACAACCCCCCAGCCTTGACTCTCTGAGAAGACGAGAAAAAACTCCCAAAAAAACCTTGTAGGGAAAAAATGGAAGAAACCTCGGGAAGGCAGTTCAAAGAGAGACCCCTTTCCAGGTAGGTTGGACGTGCAGTAGATGTCAAAAGAAGGGGTTCAATGCAAGTATACAGAACAGAACAAATCCTTAATACAGCATAATAATAAAAATTTTAGAAGTACAAAGTAGGTCCTTTCACCACAGGACCTACAGCTTGCTCTTGCCACTGATGTTTAGCTTTAGAAAGATGCTGCACAAGGAACACCAGGATGCTGTCCAGAAAAAAACAACAGGGCAAGACTAAAGTGTTGCCAGTGAACACCTAAGGAAAGACTTGGACTTGTGGAGCAACATGCTCTGGCCAGACAAGGCAAAGATAGAGTTACTTGGTCACAGCACCAGAACACATTTGGCAAAAAAACCAAAGACAGCATTTAACCAGAAGAACCTCATACCAGTTGTAAAGGATGGTGGTGGCCTGGACACTCCTCCATCACTGAATCCACTCTGAATTCTTCATTCTACCAGAGGGGGTTTGATGACAATGTAAGTCCATCTGTCAGAAGACTGAAGCTCAACCAAAGGTCTACCTTACAACAGGACAGTAAATCTGCCAATGAATGCTTGAGAAGACTAATGGAAGGTCCTGGAATGGCCAAGTCAAAGCTCAGATCTAAACCCTGCTGAGATGCCGTGTGCACAGCCCATTTCAGACAACACACAGCTGAAAGCATTTAGCATGGAGGAGTGGAAAAGAACATTCACAACGTCAACATGAATGACCGATAGGCCAGTTACAGGAAATGCCAGCTGGAGGGGGCAATGCCAGCTGTTACAGCCAATGGTGGACTGACTTTTTCCATACAGAGAAATGACACGGTTGTTTTTTGTTAAAAAAAAATGAACACAAAGACAAAAGTTCATCCCTCCCGCGCCCCACTACATCACGTTTAAATTAAATTAGATAAAACTTTATGAATCTCAAAGGGAAATTTGGATGCATACAGAAGCAGAAACAAAAATAGAGGATACAGACTCACTGGACAAATAATGCAATCCATCAACAGATATATCATAAATAAATATGCAGAAATAGAAAAGTGAACTAAAAGAGTATAAGCATCTAATTGGGGCCTCAGGAGGAAGCACAGAGTTGCCTGATAACAGCTGACACAAAAGACCCTGAGAAGGGCTTCTTAGGCCACGGTGGAGGAGTAGGCCTGTGCCTGGAAGTGTTCAAGTTGAGCGCCTCCTGGAGGGAATCTGACATGATGGCATCCAATTTTGCTACCATTCACTTTTCTCACAACAGCTTCCAGTGTGGCCAGTGATGTAAAGACAGTCTGACTGAAGATCAAATCTTGATATGTTCACATACATTAAAAGAGAAGACCTGCCATGATGGAGGGCACTCATGTTTTCACTTGAACTGTATCAACTCAAGTCTGTTACACAGTAGGTGGGGACCGCTTATAGCAAATTACAAGCCCGTGTGAAGCTGTCAGGAGCCGGAGCCTTACATAGACATGCAGCAGCCCACTCCTGAGCACACACCAATATTTATTTATTTATAGGGCCAGTTCAGAATCGCCAACCAGCCTGACAAGAACATCATGGGGAACGTGGTAGGACTGCCCATGCAGTTGCAGTGCTGTTTCACCTTATTGTTTGTCTATTTGTGTGACTCAAGGATAAAAGGAATAGTAAGACTGGCCAATTGCAAGGGCAGGATGTTGGAAAACAGGACCAGGATGGCATTAGGAAGGAGGGACATTCAAATCCACCAAACCCAACTGGCAGGAGAACACAAAGTACCGAGATGGGAGTTGTTTTAACCATCCAGAGAGGAATACCTTTGGTGGTGCAGCAAGTGTGGAAGAGCCTGCAGGATAGAAGTGTATGTTTGATCTGGGAAGCGTCCCCGTCGTCTGGATGGGTTTAAACTGAGCTTCATTTGCTTTTTTAGGGATTGACCTCTCAAATTGTTGGGACTTATGTGTTGTACTGCTACTGTCACTCATCTTGTTTGTGCACGTGTGCGTCGTTATTGTATTTTGTGCTTTGACTTCTACTTAACATAATCACAACTTTCATTAGAAATACAATTTCTAAGTGTGGTGTGTGTGGTTATTGTCAGGGAGGTGCAGAACCATGTTAATGATTCACAAGACACCATTATGGAGACAGCATCCAACTGGATCTGGCCAGCAATAGAAGGGGACTGGCACCCAGTCATGGGGAGAACCGGCAAACTGCTCACAGAAAACATGCAGCCATACTATTTCTGTGAGGAATGCCTGCCGTTAAGGGAGCAGCACCAAGCAATTTGCCACTAAGGCACGGGTGTCGAACTCCGGTCCTGGAGGGCCGCAGTGGCTGCAGGTTTTCATTCTAACCATCTTCTTAATTTGTGACCAGTTTTTGCTGCTGATTACCTTCTTTTGCCTTAATTTTAATCACCTTGACTCAGGCCCCTTAGTTGTTTCATTTTTTTTTAATTGGCGGCCATAAAATCATGAGACACAAAACAAGAATCCATATGACCAGCTCACCTGTGCCCATCACAAAATATGTGAAAATAAAGAAAGAAAGGTGGAGGTCTCAGTAAGGCTGATCTCTCAGCTCACCAAAACATTGCGAGGATGGTCTTGGGAAAAGCAGAAAAATCAACAGTTCTGGAAATGTCTTCTGTGGCAGAATGAGAGCAGCAACAAGCCATGAGATTAAATAAGGAGTTTAATTAACAGCGAGAATGGGCTTCACATTGTGAAACTGGTTGAAGTCTGAAGCCCCGATTTGGCTGATCATCTGTTGGCTCGTTTCATGCCTCATTTCTGTTTGGCTGCCATTTAATGAAGAAAGGAATCATTTCAGAGGGCTGAATCCTTAAGAACAGGGCTATTAACATGAAGGGAAAAATGTGTTAATTAGCAGTGCAAACTGGTCACTGATTAGGAAAAGGGTTTGAATGAAAACCTGTAGCCACTGCAGCCCTGCAGGCCTGGAGTTTGCCACCCCTGCACTAAGGCATCCGTTGAAAGCGAGGAGTTTACGTCCTAAAAGAACTAAGGGATGAAACAGTATGCAGCTTTACAAAGCTTTCAGAAATCTGTCTGGCTGTGCACAGCCTTTCCACAACAAACCAGGCAGATATGCATCACTAACGCCTAAAACATTTTAAAGTTACTTTAAGTATTCAATCAGCTTTGTAAACCCACTTTACCAATTACTGCATGAAACGGCTGTCACTAGGTATTTTTTTCCTGGGCCACTAAACATGCGCTCAGGTCAAGAGAAACCCAAGCTGACACCGAAAGGATGTGCAAATTCTACACAGGCGGCCGCTGGGTTAGCATTTGACCTCGTGGCCCTGGATGCACCACTGGATTGCCTGCTATGTAGAAAGGCTCCAACATAATGAGATAACTGGGTACGGATGGTTCATCTCATTAGTTTACATGCTTGTTTCATGTGCAAACTCGAATGTGTTATTATATGTGCCACTGTCACGTGGGGATGCTATTGAGAGAATCAGCCACTGCACCACAGACAATATATTAACTTTTGCATTATCATCATGGTATCTTCAAAGACAGTGTGTTGCTTTCCAAACACTAAGCCCCTGATTACTGAGGAGCTAAAGGGTCTCCTGAATGAGAAAAAGAGAGAGAGCATTCACATCCAGTTATAAAGAAGCTCTGAAGGACATACAGCACGTGCCAAGGTAAATGATGGAAGGAAAGGAAGCTTACAAAGCTAAAACAGAAAACAAACTCACTCAGAATAACATGAAGAACGTCTGGAATGGACTGGGCATCATTACTGGGCTCAAGTAACCCAGGACTCGGGTACTAGAAGGGGATGGGGACGATGCTAATGCTCTGAACCAATTTTTTTAACAGATTTTCCCTCCCTCTCCCCCCACCATCCCTACTACATCAACTGGAATGGCCACCTCTGACTATCAGTGTGGCCTATCTATAACTGAAGAGCAAGGAAGGAGACAACTGAGGAAGGTACACACAGGAAAAGCTGAGGCCTATGCTGACCAGCTTTGTGGCATCCTCTGTTCTAAAGGCGGCAGGCACCTCTTTACCCAATGATTACAGACCAGTGACCCTTATATCCCCCATCATGAAGACCTTCAAGAGGCTGGTCCTGGACTGTGTGTCCTCTTGAGGTAGACCATCAGGACCAACTGCAGTTTGCCTATCAGGCAAAAATTAGGGTGGAGGATGCAATTATCTGTCTGCTCCAAAACACTTGTTCTCATCTGGAGAAAGCTGGCAGCACAGCGAGGATTGATTTCTCCAGTGCTTTCAATACCATCCAGCCATCCCTGTTAAGGGGTAAACTCAAGAGATTTACTGGTGGCTGAGCCTGTGGTGTCCTGGACTATCTGTTGGGCAGACGCAGTCCGAGACTCAAGGACTGTTTTTCTGATGTGAGACGCACTGGAGCACCACAAGGAGCAGCCCTGTGTCCTTTTCTCTTCACTCTGTACACCTCAGACTATAAATGTAACACGAGGTGTATTGATAAAGGGGATGTGACAGAGCAGAGGAGTCAGGTGGAGAAGTTTGTTTCTTGGTGAAAAGAGAATTGTCTGCCACTAAATATCAGCAAAACCAAAGAACTGGTGATTGACTTTCACACACCAAAAAGCCTCCATGTCCAGTCACAATTCAGTGAGTAGATTTAGAGGTGGTCCATTCCTACAAGTACTTGGGAGTCCTCATTAATGATAGGTTGGACTGGTCTTGGAACACAGAGGGACTATACAAGAAAGGGCAGAGCAGGCTCTTCTTCCTTAGGAGACTGTGTTCCTAAAATGTAGGAAGTGACACCCTTTACGTTTTCTACAACTCTGTGATGACCAGAGGGATTTTCTACATTGTGCAATACTGGGCTGGTAACATCACTTCAAGAGAGAACTGACTGAATCAACAAGCTAATTAAAATGGCAAGCTTAGTTAGAAGACGCACTCTGGACTCCCCGGAAGTCGTAGCAAAGGAGAAAATTAAAACAAAACTGAGCATTATGAACAATGCTGCACATCTTCTCTCTGATACACTAACCAAGTATGAATTACAGTGATCCCTCCTTTATCGCGGGGGTTGCGTTCCAGAACTCCCCGCGAAAGGTGAAAATACGTGAAGTAAAAACCATATGTTCATATGGTTATTTTATATATTTTAAGCCCTTATAAACTCTCCCACACTCTTATAAACATTTCCAAACACAGTTATACAGCATAAACCCTTTGTATTCTCTTAGATATTAGGTAAGATTCGTTGAAATTATGTATGTAAACACACTGTTTATATACAGTAAAACCTAAATATTATTTTAAAGATATCAAGCGTCTCCGATATCACATATGTTACAGCCATTACGATAGGCAGATCGTTTTGGAGCCATAACGAAGGGCTTGACTATGCACAAAGATAAACACAAAAGAGCACAAAAGTTAACTCTTTACACAGCGAAACACGTTGATGCTGAAAGAGCGAGACGAGACTTCCTGGTTAACGCAGCGCAATCGAATTCAGCGCTCCGTCGCTGAGCCAATCAGCACACAGGAACTTAACTGTGTGCTCTGATTGGGTAGCTTCTCAGCCATCTGCCAATAGCGTTCCTTGTATGAAATCAACTGGGAAAACCAACTAAGAAAGCATGTACCAGAAGTAGAATGACCCATTGTCCACAGAAACCCACAAAGCAGCGAAAAATCCGCGTTATATATTTAGATATGCCTACATATAAAATCCACGATAGACTGAAGCTGCGAAAGTCAAAGCGCGATATAGAGAGGGATTACTGTATTGAGCAGAAGTGTGTCAAGAAACGCTACTGGGGGGTCCTTTATACCAACAGCAATACGCCTGCATAAGGCCTCACTGTGACTGCCAAGTCAGAAGTTTTCTCTTTTAATTCTCTTCCTTTTTTAGTCTTTCTGGCCATACTGTGTGTATATATGTGTGTGTGTGTGTATATATATATATATATTTTTTTTTATTTGTTTAAACAGCTTCTGTAAAAGGCCAGCAGTGTAGTTCTTCAAATTAGTTTTCATTCTGTTCACTTTACATATCAAAGTAGCATTTCAACCTGTCCAAGGCTGGTCCTCATCTTTCATCGACCACTGAAATAAAAGAACGGGATAAGTGTTTTCAATTAGGTCAGTACTGCATCAGAAAGTTCTATACCATCCATATTTCTCAGTCATTTTTGGGAAAAAAAATTAAAAATACTTTAAAGTTTACCAGATACTTGAATCCTTGCCAAAATAGGTTTGTAAATCTGCAGCCATGATCTCCAGTTCACTCCAGTGTCAGGAGGCAGTCGCTCCATCCCCACCAGAAAGAACTCTACACAAACCAACATCCCATTAACATTATTTTTATTACAAATGTACAATTTTGAGTTTTTTTTTCTTCCACATACATATTTTTTGTCACTTCCCCCCACCAGATAATTTCATTTAGATATCTGCAAGTGCTCATGGCATATATCTTTTTTTTGGGCTCAGTGGTATGGGAACTCGGAGGGCTAAACTGAACAGGCACTGGCACCTCCTTGGTCCAGACGCAGGCAGGCTGCTGGTTTGCAAACTGTCAGCAACGAACAGGCTGTAACCAGGAATTTAACGAAAAACAAAAAAGGCACGTCTGTGCAGGAGGAGAGGTAAACAAATAAATGCTGCGCCATGTAAGTGTGCAAAACACCATTTATGAGTGCCCTCAGGATTACTAAGATAAAGGCAAGCTGGACCTTGACAGGCCAGTAGTAATAACTGAAACTGGGCGATGGAAACATCCCATGAGCAGTCTGCCAGAGGAGAATAGTAACCTCTGAAATGGTCAAAATGCCAGCTATAGTCCGCTCCTGCCTCTCTTATCTGTACCAATGGATAGCTACAACACAAGGGTTTGAGGGTGACAGATGAAAGGAAAACAATTTGCTCTTCCAACTGTAACTAAGACCGTTCTCCACAAGTCACTACTACTCCCTGGAAGTCCTTCAAAATCTAAGAAGCTTCAATTTCCAGGCTAATCCTCATAATCAAGTGGTGAGGTGAGACTGGGAAAGCACACAAGGATTTGGCCGATCTTGCATGCAGTTGCTTAGTGACACACACCATTTTAAGAAATTACATCTATGTTTAAAGGGTGTTAATTACACAAGTCTACACTGGCATCTCAAAGAGTGTAAAAGAGGCAAGCTGGCATCCCATAGGCAGGGGCACGTGATGGTAGGCTCACAAGCAGCACTCAAAAGTGCTTAAGGGCCCCGCATGGCTAGTATCTACCAACTGAACTCATGCTGTTCAAGGTTTTGAAGAACCAGACCAAATGACTGAAATGCTTTCCCACAAGGGAGGCCTTATGCAAAGGTCATATGCCTTTCCCAAATGTCATCGTGCATGCAGGCTGTCTCAGAAGGAAGCAAAGTGCATGCTATACCTCAATACACCTGAGAGGCAACTGGCGCAGGATGTGGGGAAGTAAACAACAGTGTGAATATGGCACACGTTACACAAAAGCCCAGTTGTAAAAACAAAATGAACATAAAATGATTGTAATTCATTACAAATTAAGAGAATTCCAGTGTTAGTCTGTCAACCTCAACAGAATCAAAGGCTTTAGAGCACAGGCAGGCCATCTTTTCCAATGTCACAGGACTTATACTGTGCACGTTCGGTCCAGGAGGCATTTTCCATTGTTATTGATGACTACTTAAAAGTGCAGCAGCGGCAAGTCTTGAACCCTCAGCTATCTCTATCCTGCTTCTCAGAGAAGCATTCTGTCCACCATTAGAAGGATCTCTCCACAGGAAAGATGTGGTCATGAGGCTAGTGGGAAAGTCTCCTGTTAAAGAGTGAAATAAGCTCGGTAGTTGCTGGGCAGACCCACTATATTATAAGGGAAGATAAAACAGAAAAGACATTGGAGTCACTTTGTCAGAAATGTTCAGTCAAATTTGCTTTCCCACTCCAAAGACTTGCATCAAGATCCTTTATATGGTGTGAACATCTGGTCCACCGTCGCAACTCACTGTGGTAAGTGATGTTGGTTGCATCTCTACTTCTTTGCTCTCCTTATTGTTTCTTTTCTCTGGTTGTAATGGTAACCAGCTGCTTTGCAGCTTTGGCAATGTCGTAGGCGCACTGAATAACTTGCTGAGTGAGCAGCTGGAAGTCCACTGGTGCTCCAGGTTCAGGAGGAACAGTCTTCCTGCATTCACTCTGCAGCCGGTAAGCACTGGCACTCAAAAGCCTCAAGGAGCTGCGAACAGCATCGAGGGCAGGTCGCTGTTTTGACAGGAAAAATACGCAAAGGTTGAGCAAAGATGGACTGTAAGCAAAGAGCAAGAAAGACTAGGAAACAAAAGCAAACAGTAGCCAGGCTGGTATCAAGACCAACACACAAAAACTGAAGCAAACTGACAGAGAAAGGAAAAAGGAAAGGTCCAAAGGCCATGCTCTCTAAACACCAAAGATACCAGCAGGGAATGTAAGCATAATGGGTGAAATAGAGGGTACAAAGGTGGGAAGAAATGGGCAAAAGGTGCTCACCTTCGGGAAAAGAGATGCCATCTCAGTAACAGCAGTATGAATTTTCTCAGAACAGGGAACAAAGCTGCAAGTGGGAAAAAAAAAAAAATCACAAATGCGCCGACAGTGAAAATGGACATTTAAGCCACAGAAATCTAAAATGCTTCAGCACAGCCTAGACAGCATGCAATCTGCCTATCTGCCTCTCCCTCACCTACCCCTTGTCCCTGTCTAAAAATTACAGGTGTTGTCCAATTTTGCTCAAGTACTGTTACTTTCCAAACTTACCTGTCATGTTTAAACTCCTGTGCTGCCCTCAGTAGCTCCTGAATGTTCTTTGTCACCTGCTCAGTCTTCAGAATGACATCCTCAGTGCAGGGGAGAGTTGGGTCAGGTTCGCTGTCACCTTCTTCAAGCTCCAAACGAGAGTCTTCCTCACCTGTTCCACGCCCAAAGCGAGACTCTGTCACACTGTTGAGAAATGCACCCAGAGAGGCAATGGTTAGTATCAATTAGTTTCAAAGGACATAAATGAGTGGAAAGTATGAACACTTGTCAGTCATGTCTGCCTAAGTGAAGACGATGCTCTGCACCACCTGCCACAAGCAACACTGAACAGCCACTGTCTTTTAGGCATAACTCAATTTGAGAATAAACAGACAGGAGCCCTCTAGCACAACTGGTGCCATCCATGTACAGCCAAAAACTGTTACAAGAGGAGTCTGCAACACATGGACACAAAAAATAATCCTGCAGCTACTTCTTTGTCTATTCAGTACTAAAACATAACTTCCTGTAGCCTGTAGAAAAACTTGAGTAGTTTATTGTTGGAATCGTTATAAAGCATCTACAATTTTGTCCTTCCCATGAAATGGAGACCAATAATACAAAAAGTATTCATAATATAGCTCAAAAGTGTCTCGTACTGCTTAAGGGACATCTCTGTAAAACACGACATCTCACTCACATTGGACGACAATTTCGATCACAGTTTGAGCCGACCTTTAGTACGCTAGTGGTCCTTAACAGGTCATACACAGACATGGGGCAAGTTTACAGCTATCAAATACGCAAACCGAATGGATTTGAAATATCAAAGAAAACAAATGGGGGAATCTGAAACCTGAGTAACAGATACATTACAGTACTATTTGTAAAACACATTATACAAATGGAGAATACATTAATAGATATTTGTGTAAATGTATAGCAGTCAACTTTCTATTTGAGGAGTCCACAGCATTAAAACAGATTTTTCATTTTAATAAACACAAGGGTGACCCTCAAATAGAAAAGATAGAAGTGTATGAAGTACCCTTTCTCATTTATATATTTTATACATACATATTATATATATATATATATATATATATATATATATATATATATAAATAAACTAAAGTGTTACTGAAGTAAAATTTAATTTAGGTACAGCAAAAATGCATCTATTACACCAGTGGTTCCCAATCTTTTCTATGCCCCACACCCCTAGAAAATGTTTAATTTAAGTTTGCACCCCCTATAAAAGTAATATCACATTTGAAAATAAGGAAGTAAAATTTCTCATTTTTGAACCACAAATTGAGCCACATGCCGTATTGAAGGTGAACAAACTAAACTCTAAAAGTTACAATATAGCTTGAACTGCGTACATCTTAAATATAATGTTAGCTATTTACCTTTATAACTCTCAATCTTGTAAATGTGTCCTCTATGAAGCTCAGACACTTGATTGACAAACTGGGGGCTGTGTACCCCATTAAGCATTAGGCACCACAAGGAAATGACACACAATTGATGACCAAGAGGACTGGGGAACTGCAGAACCCCATGAAGCAATGGGTGTTGGCATGTTGCTAAGCAATGAAACACAGTCAACAAGCTTTGTGCCCCCCAATAACATCTGCAGCTCAACAAAAAAGTTAAAACTGCTGTGCTACTGCCGGGGCTTTCAGCAAGAGAGAGTGCGTGCGTGTGTGTGTAAGCAGCAGATTTGCATCTAATTTGGTCCCCTTTGTCCATCCATCCTGACAAAAATGTCAGTCAAATCTCGAAATCAGTGAGGTCTCACAATCAGGACTTGCAGAGATATCAATATGTGACCTTGCCCTTCTCTGAGAGGTCCAAATGCCATTCCTTTAATAGAAAGTTATTCATCTTATTGAACACTCCTCCCACAGCAAGTAACCCACAAGAACACATATTCCTGAGGCTCATTCACAGGTGACAACTGAGCGCATAACACTCGGTTCTTTTCATATCATAGAGCAGGAGCACTAATAAATGATCTACAAATGACAGCATACTGCAACATGCCAAATGCACCGCGATAATGTTGGACAATGCACCTCACTCAATTTTGGCGAATCACGATGCAGCTGTCATCTTTGTCACACCCTCATGGAAAAACCTTGCAGTGTTCCAAACAGTAAATTGTAGATGTGCCGGTATGCATTTCCAGCGAGTACCAGCACACTTCCCACACTGCTCTTTATTCTGCACTTTCACTGTCCTTTATGAACCCCATCATCTCTTACCACATCTTGAGGCGACAGATTTAAAAATTATGTTCTGTTGAATCATCTTATATGTGAAGGCACCGGCACAGAGCGGAAAATATCTAAACATTTAAAATCCAACTGTACAGCTAAAACTGGAGAAATACCTTCTTGTAGATGACAGGGAAATCATGAACATTTAAAAGGAAGCTAGTAAACATCAATTTACTTTTTATACCACAGACATAAAAAGTGACTCACCTGATAGAGGGCTCATGTGTCTGGGTGTTGTCATAATCACTATCTGTCCCACTGCCATGCTTATCCAATTTGGGCATCTATATGTTCACCAATGTGCCACATGTGAGAGAAAGGAAAAAGTAGAAAGAAGTGCTCAAAAATGACTGAAACAAGATATGAAACAATAAATGAAGTACAAGTGAGCTGTAGATAGCAATAAGAACAGGATTGAGCAGGACAATGAGCAAGCAAGAAAGCATAAAGGAATTAACAAGTGAGGCAGAGATATGAACACCTTAAAACTAGTGAAGCAGAAACTAATACAATTATTACAGAAGGGGCTTGAATATTTAGATAAAGATTAACAGGAAAAGGTACAAAGGACTAAAGGACTAGATGGAGGATAAGTAAAAGAGGCTGTAGTTACCATGTATCTGCCACCATCAGAACTCCCAGAGTGCTGCAGAGAGCTGTATGGAGAAGGGCCACCAGATGCACCTTTCCGTATCTAGTGGCGAGAGAAAAAAAAAAAAAAAGCAAAGTCTTCCCTGCTGAAAAATTACCTCATTTTTGTACTGAACTGAATGTATATGGTACAAGATACACACTGTACGATTGTTGCTTTCACATATCAGGACACATCCTAATTAAGTCCACCCCCACCAGTACTGATCCTTTAAAGTGCTGGTCAGAAATCTCTTTTCCGCCACCACTTTCCTCCCCTGGATCTTCCAGCCCGACTTACACTGCTCAGAAGATTGGAAATGACTAACACATTTCAGTTAAGCCATACATTGTATGTTTGAAAGAAAATTCCCTGGAAATCAAAGCATTCCTGCCCATTACCTTAAAATAACCCAAGCCCCTCAACCTGCCACTGTAGTCATGGTATCAAGCAAAGCTCTTTGGTTTACTGGACAGTTCCAAATCAAAGTGAAACAAGAAAAACATTAGGCTCATACATGCATGTCCAATATCGTGTGACTGATTTATTTATTGTGTTACACATAAATTGGTCTGTGGTGCAATCTGAACATGTCCTGTCTGTGAACAGCTAAGACTATAGGCTGCGTCACCAAACCAAGACAGAAAAACGGCAGGTTAGTAACAATGCAGTTGCCAATGAATTTTTATTCTTATACACAAAGCTTTAAAAACCCTCAGGTGTTGGAAATTACACACATTAATAAAAAAAAAAACAAAAAAAAACACAGATTTCACAGGCCAAGGCGTTCTGGCATGGAGTGTTCCAGCAATGCTGAATTTCTGCAGTCAGGTATTGCATATGCAACTACTGACTAATGAGATATACTAGGTCACTGGGGAATGGAGGAAAGCCCCTCGTGACCATTGCCCAAATATTACTTATTTGAAGAAGTAACCTTGATGGGCAGAGAAAGTAAGTTGAAGGATATGGATACCAGCAGTGACTAAAGTAAACCTGGAAATCCCCACTACTGGCTGAAATATAGTCAGACCTGGAAACCAAACCTCTCCCAAGTAGGACCACTTTAAAAAAAAAAAAAAAAAAAAAAAGTATAAATTAACCTCAACAAAATGATACACATCTCTACTTTTTCTCACATGCCAGTTCAGCTTGCTCTGTAACAAACACAACACAACATAAATGCAGTGTTAGTGGTGAAACATGCTTTGAAGATCAAAGAGGGTTCACTTCAGCCAGGGGTTAGTAAGCAACAGCACAGTTAATAATGGCCATGGCCTATTGCTACATGACAGCATGCCTTGCTACACTTAGACCCTCAACATTAATCAGTGCAGTTTATAGGAGATTAGATTTACTGTGCAATATGCCTGTGACCATGTACGGTTAGTTAGCATTGCAAGTGGAAGCTGACCTATTACCCTCTCCAGCCAGCAACTTTTGTCCCCATGCCGAAAAAAGTGACTCTCCTTCACCCTTTACTGGGTGGTGAGGCCACTGGGGGCCAGCACTTACGTTGGAGTGTAGCGGCTGCAGCCGGCTGACCAGCTCATCCACACCAGGACTGAAGGGTTTAGGGGGTGCGCCAGGCTCGTACATGGAGAATGCTTGCCTGTCCCGGCGGAGAGGTACTGCCCCTCCTTGCTCCATTCGCTCGGTGGTATTGACCCCTGACCCTTGCTGGGGCCCCACCCCTGCCTGACCTCTCATGGTGCTGTTCTCCGTCTGTAGCTTGTGAATCTGCGAAGAGTTGGAGGGAGGGGTTTGTGAGGTGGAAGGCTGCTGATTATTTTCTGTATATGGCTGTTTCTTAGTTTTCATTTCCTTCAAAGTTTTCTGTCCTGCATTAAGTTTGATTTGTTAATCTTTATGCTAAAATATCTAAAACAATCCACAATAATTGTGGAAAGGAAAGAAAAAAAAACCCTTCTGGGTGAATGTGGACTTGATTACTAAAAAATTTCCAAGCATTAGTAACAATTCAAAATTGACATCCTGATTTTAGGGAGTTCACATTTCCCTTTCCTTCATCTGTCTTGTGAGGCTACAGACATCACTCACATCATTCACCATCAATTAAACTAATGTGTTATTTTAATTATTTACTTTGTCATTCTCACTCCCTGTTGGGTAATGGTTGTCAGGTTCACTCTCCTCATTTTCTTCTGGTCTTTAGGTTGCTCTTGTAATCTCCCCAGTCATGAAGATTCCTTTTAACTATGTGTCTTTTGGCAATCTACTCTATCTTCCGCCTACGCTGTTTTAATATGAAATTTGTTAATACATCCCCTGACTTACAATGTTTTTTTGAGTACAAATTCAAGTTGTGCCAGTGTGAGTGAAAAATATGTGACTCAACACATACTATAGAATTAAACTAAGAAGAATGTCAAAGAGTGCATTTATTGTAGATTTTTAATATGTATGTGTATGCATTTACATTTGAATACTCTAACCTCTAGTTCCAATTATCTACTGAAATATGTTTACATGTTTTATCTATCAGAATTACTATATTGTTATAATTTTGCCTCCAGTAAATAATTCTAAATAAAATTTTATTCTGCTTTCTACAACATATACATAAAATGAACACCTATTTTATAATTAAAAAAAAAACTGGAAGACCGAAAACTTTCATTTGTTTTCCTTTGTGAAATTCTCCTTGCTTCTTAATATCAGAAATCATCTAATTTCAGATACCTTCATAATACTTTTGTGGTAGTTATACTAGCCACTTTAGGACAATACACACATTTTTTGATGGAAATGACTCACAAGAACACCCCAGAGAATGGCAACCATGAAAAACAATACAAAACATTCAATGACTTGGGTAGGCTGTTAGACACACAGGACTACCTCTGCTGGGAATACAAAAAAAAATTATTCACTAAGAAAATCAGTTTTGTTTTACAGTTCATTAAAAAAATAGCAAAGGATCAGCAATCTACAAGAAAATATTAATCAAGTTTTTAATTAGATGAAATCTAGCATTTTAGCAGCACAATAACCAAAACTAAATAACAAGCATTATTAAAGTCATGACCATGGAAAATTGTAAAATTTGCTGGGCACCCTTAACTCATTTTAAATTTTACCCTTTGGTGTATATGCTCCATCACTGATTTCTAACAGTTAAAAGATTTTCTACCTCTCGCTGGAGACGTCGCAACTCATCACTCAAATTATTGTTGACTTTCATGAGCTGCTGGACTTTGGCCTCTGAAGCAGCTAATGCTTTTTTTACTTCCAAGTATTCTTGCAGTGTGATTGGTCCATCAGACAAGTCAGAAGAGTCCATGCTCTGTGAGGAAGAGAAAGAAATCAGATGGTATATAACTGGCTTATTATTGGTGGATTATATATATATATATATATATATATATATATATAATTTTTTTTTTTAAATGACATAGGAATTTAGCAATCCCAAAATTAAACTGGTAACTGTCCTTGATGTTCAGAAAATCATTTTGGATACTAGTGCTGACTACATTCTGGTTTAGGTGCAAAAAATACTTAAGTATGCTTTTAGGATCCCTCAGGGTATAAAATAAGACTATATTACTCTTTAATCCTCTCAATTGTATATTTCTTTAACAAATACAGAAGCAATGAGGATACAGGACTTTTAGCAGTTCGAACAGTGAGAGCAATGGGTGACTACGCCTTAATATGGCTGTGCGGACAGTCATAATAACAGGGTGTGTCTAACCACTCTTAAAACTGAACCAGAGACTTTTTAACTTAACCAATTTGCTTTTATAAATAGCAAATTACTTTTTTAGGAAAGTTTAGAGAAAAAAAAAAAAACACCATATAAGCGTAAGGAAAATCATAAATGAGAAAAATGGAGAAAGTACACATGGAAGAGAAAATATCAAAAATATGACCTGTACTGTACGATAGAATGAAACCTTGCAATAATGGGCCTCAGGAAGAATAAAACTGGGTTCTCCAAATACAGAAAACCACAGAAGAGTAATTAAAGAAAAATACATACTGCTGGTGTAAAGAATAGCTATAATATACACTTCAGATATGGCAAAAAACAAGTAATTCATATACACTACATAGAATGCCTTTAGGGGAACCATTTTTGTATATGTGCTGACATACGTAAGTATAAGCACCAAAAAGATCCAGAAAACAGAAACAAGTAGATGCAGACTACACAGTGTTTACAATAAAGTAAGCTCAGAGATTCAGCCAGTTATCTAATAACACTGCATTCATACTGAAAACATAAAGCATCCACTGAGAATCTCACAATAACATTGACATCAATGTTAAAATATGCAGGGGTGGGCACTCCGAGTGTGCACAAGAACAAGGAAAGCGAAGGGCTAAAATAGGAATTGTATGAAGAGTGAAGTGGCCTGCTCCAATCTACTGGTTCTTACCTGGAAGAAAGCCAAAAGTATGCTAATAAACAAGACTCAACTGATGCTAATTACTGCGGCCCTTCCATACGCCTACCTTGGCTCGGTTGTTCCGTCCAGAGCTGGTGTTTCTATGTAGTTCTTGATCTGTGTCCTCATCTGATGCTACGCTGTCATAGTCGTGCTGATCATCAGCTTCACCATGGTTACGTGGGCTATAGTCAATGTTATCTGCCCGATAAAGGTATAAAAGCATTAACTTATTGACAAGGCACAAAATATATTTAATGTTTCCTTTCAGAAACTACATACTTGCTAGAAACCAAATCTGTTGCTGTTCATCCAGTCAAATGAAAAAAAATATTCTGTTCATTCTTACCACAAATTTAACCTAATTCCATATTGTGTTAATCAGGCAACTCCCAAACCATCCTGCCAGACTATATTTAGTTAAAAAAAATCATTCAAGTTAAAAGAAAATCTTCATGTGAGCAAGCAATGACTTACACCAGAGATTTATTTTTTTTATATTATTTTGTTGTAAACATTTTCAAAAGAATAAGATGTAAAAATGTACTCTACACATATGTTTCAAGAACAGATGGAATATATGTTGTTAAATTCATTTTGAAATAATTTAAAAAAGAGATCCTGTCATTAAAATTCTTTATTGTCTCTAGCAATCAATCACAAGAACATAATAAATATGACAAACGAGAGTAGACCATTCAGTCCATCAGGCTTGTTTGTTTAGCTAATAGCTATACTGTTCCAATATCTTATTCATATACTTCTTGAAGGTTGTCAAGGCTTATGCTTCAACTACATGTTAATAGTTTGTTCCAGATTCACACAAATCTTTGTTTAAAGAAGTGCGGCCAGGTTTTAGTCCTAAACGTACTTCTCCTTAATTTCCATAGGTGTAGAGTATGTGATTTGCAATTTAGTTAAAAGAACTCGTGGGATCTACTTTATTAATGTCTTTGAGGATTTTGAAGACCTGGATTAGTCTTGCTTGCGGGCACAGTCAATCAACTGGCTGCAATATTAGGATATGCTCAGAGCACACTAAGTATATTAAGCATTTTTCCCCTCACATAGTTGAATATGTCTTGAGTATGACGTTAAACTACAATTGGCCCTGCAAGTGGTCCTCCAACTTCAATGCAACCACTGGCACTGAAATGGATGGTCATCAGGATTGTGCTGATCTCCACGGGCTAGGCAACTGTGGTGAAAATGGCTACATGTTCCTTGAATTCGCATAATGTCAGGGGCTGAGAATTGCTCAATTCTGGTTCCAGCACCCTAGGCTGCATCATTGGACATGCCCCCTCCACATCCTCTTGGGCACAATCTGAAAGCTCCAACAGAACTACAGGATCTACAGAAGTACACAGATTGTGAATTCTGACCACAGACTTGCTGCTACTGTGAAGATCCAGCCTAAGTCCAGAAGGCTTCCTCCTACTAGGAGAAAGAGGCTGGACTGGGCCCGACTCCAAGATCAGGCTGTTTCTAATGAGTTTGCATGCAGTTTGTGTGAGGAACTTGAAAACTTGGGTGTTGACTGCTGATCCTAATGTGATGTGGGAGACCTTCCATGACAAGACCCTGAAGGTTGCTGAGGGTTGTGTTGGTGTTGCTGGTGTTCCAAGAAGGTGGTGTTTTATCTCGCAGGGCACCCTGGATATCATCTAGAGGAGTCACAGTAGATGGGTTGATGCCAACTCCAGTTTGTACTGGGAACTGAGAAGGATGGCTGTGAGGGCTCTGATAGCAGATAGGGAAGTGTTTGTTAAGAGGAATCTGTGAGCAAGTGCATACTATCTATGGTCTAGTGCCAATGTCCTGCTTACTGAGGAACTGAAGCATTTTGCATATCCAAATCTGATTCTCGGAGAGTCGGAATCAGGGCAGGTGATGGAATGGTCCTTACAGATGATACTGTAGTTGTGACCCCGCTGGGCTCGCTACTTTGAGGAGCTGTTTAAAGCTGAACCTCCGGCTAGGACTTTGGAAATCTTGGGGTCCAGGGTTCTTGAAGCTGATCCTCCCATTAGCTAGGAAGCATCCAATCTCACTGAGATTGCACAGGTTGTGAACTAGCTGAGGGAAGAGAGGGCTGCAGGGATCTATGGTATCCGGGGTGAACTTCTTCAGGCTGGCGGTACGACTGTCCTCCTGTCATTGCAACTGACTGGAAAACTGGACTTCTTGTCCCTATTTGGAAAGGGATGGGTGATCGCCTGGGTTGCAGCAACTACAGGGGGGTAGCACTGCTCTCGGTGTCAGGTTAGGTCCTCGCTAGGATCATCCTCTAAAGAATCTGTGATCACTTGCTCACTTACCAGTGACTAGAGCAGTCTGGTTTTACAGCTAAGAAGTCTACCATTGACCACATCCTAACACTGTGGGTTCTCTCCGAGTTCAAACTCAAGCCTTTTTTTGCAGTTTTTGTCGATTTTCATAAAGTGTTCAACTCAGTTGATCGAGTTGCCCTGTGGGACATCCCAAGACTTTGTCGGATCGCCACAAAGTTGCTGAATATCATGGCCAGTCCCTACACTGGTACTGTGAGCAATGTGCAGAGTGGAGGCAGATCCTCTGCTTTTTTTCCCCAGTTGACGATGGGGTTTGTCAGGGGTGTGTTCGTGCTCCTACTCTCTTCAATGCTTGCTTGGACTGAGTGGTGGGCAGGGTTGTAGGGTCCAGCAGCTGTGGAGCATCTGTTGATGAAGAAAGATTAAATGATCTTGATTTTGCCGACAATGCAATAATCTTTGCAGAGTCAATGGAGGCTCTGATCAGGGCTCTTGAGAGACTGAGTGTCTGGGCCTGCCAGTGTCTTGGATAAAAACCAAGATCCAGGCCTTTAATGACCTCTTGGGTACAGCCATCAGAAGTGTGTCTGTCTGCGGAGAGAGCATTGACCCCGTTGAAAGGTTTACTTACTTCAGTAGAGACATTCATGTCTCTGGTCACTCTACCTATGAAGTCAATAGACAGATTGGGAAAGCATTGGGAGGGGGGTTCATGAGGTTGCTGGAAAGGGGTGTGTGGTGCTCCCAATACTGTATCTGTGCAAAAAGACAAAGGCCAAAGTCTTACAGTCCTGGTGCTTCCTGTCTTACTATATGGCTGTGAGACATGGACAATATTTAGTGACCTAAGACGAAGACTGGACTCCTTTGGTACTGTGTCTCTTTGAGAATCCTTGGGCACTGCTGGCTTGACTTTGTGCCAAATTAGTGATTGCTCATGGAATCCCAAATGAGACACATCACTTGCATTGTGAGGGAGCGTCAGTTACAGCACTACAGCCATGTAGCGTGATTCCCCAAAGGTGATCCGGCTTGCAGAATCCTCATTGTTGAGGACCTGAGCGCCTGAACAAGGCCAAGGGATGCCCACGTAACACTTGGCTGCAGCAGACAGATGGTCATTTCCAGAGGGTGGGACTGAACTGGGTGTCCACCTTGAGGGCTGCTAACCAGGATCCCGAGCCATTTCATTGTGTATTGGATGTGGCAATCCACTGTGTACCAGTTCATGCTCTTCAACCTAACCTGACCTGAACGCTGAAAAAGTGCTGTCATCACTCAAATTGTAAATGCAGTTGTGTTACTATAATATGCAAGTTAGCTGCAAATATACTTATATAGCTGAAATTGAAAAACATGCACTGGAATACAGCCTTATTGAACAACTGATTAAGTCTGAATGTTGCTAACTCAGATTTTACTTACTTATGCAACTCTACCAATACTAGCATATTTTTACTGTAAATGTAAGTCAGTATATTATTCTCGAAGAGGTAGATGATGGTTTATAATATGAAAATGTCAGATAATAGGATTGCGTTTATAGGATCATTACTTTCACATATAGTGAGTAGGATAAAATTCTTACTTGCATGTGCTAATTAACATGCAACATGTTGACACTCACCGAAGGCAAGATCATTTAGTGCTCACATTCTAGAATGAAGGTTACAGAAAACAACAATTTCAATACTTTATTGCTTATATAAGCTCCATTATTGTACCTACATAGATGTTATATATGTTGAGAAGGCTGTATGTTATATTTATACATATGCTGCAACATGGAAAACATTTGTGTCTCTCACAAAATGATCTTTCCCCCACCATAAATAAACAAAAATGGTTTAAAAAAAAAAAAAAAGCCTAATGAAAACTCTTTTACTGACCTGCGGGGCTAGTGAGACCCTTGCCATGTTGCCGACGCTTTGCATCACTCAAAATATCAATGATCAAAGTAGCAAATTCCCTTGCATTAAACCGAGCAAGTTTCTGACGGCCCTGAAGATAGACAGGCGGGAAAAAAATAAAATAAAAATAACACCTGATGCCAGATGATTCAAGGGCAATGAGATAGAGAATCAATATTTTTTTCACACTTACAATCTTAGAAAGGTTTACATTTTCTGCATGCACACACAAGTTTGTGTATATGTATCTGTATTCTCATTAACAACAGATGGGCCAAGGTTATTGCACTGTACACAGTACCAAACAGATTGATATTTTATTCTATGTTAAAATGTAAACATTACAATTTTAGGTGCTTAGGCAGAATAAATGCACATGTTTGAATTCAACCACTTCAAACAGTCAAAGCAAAATATAGATCTGGCACATTTTCTGGTTCTTGTTCTAATTTTTTCCTAACATCAGCCACAATTAACTTTTTTTTTTATTTTATTAAAATCAAATAACATTCCATACAAATAAATCAAGTTTTACAAAAATAGGTTTGAAGCAAATCAACCCCCACCCCTAGTCACAGTTAACTTTTGATACACCATTGATAGTAATAACCCTAGTAGGACAGGAGCTGCCAGTTGGATGACTTGGAAGGTGTGCTTTAAAATGACTTCATTTACGCTGAAAAAAACACAACTTCAAGGTATGCTTCTCAACATTTCTGTGTAACAACCTAGCCGCAAACACAGTTAGGAAGAACATACTTTAAGGGAACTGGGCAAGAGTACTTTAGGTTCCCGAGACTATTGTGAAATTGAAGAAAACTCAACCGCATGTTTTTACACAGATACCATACAGTAACATATGAAAATATGTACAAGATTTACCAGATGTACCCCAAACTGAAAGAGAGTGATCTTCCAGCATGGGATGATTTACTCTTAACTTTTGTAGAATGATTACAACTGATGGGAGGCCATGAAAGATTCCAAAACTTGTTATATGCTTTGGAATTCTTCTTAATAGTGAGATGCTTAATAATTTCTCATGACTCCAACACGACAGTATAGATTAACTAATAAGTAGTTTTGATTTGGTGATTGTTAGTAGAAAAAGAAAAAAAAAAAAAGTCCATAACGTCCTTGCTTTTTGTTTCATTTTTTTTTTGTTTTTACACTGTACACCCGTTCTTTTTGGTTCTGTTGCTTAAAACAGACAGCTGATAAAAATATTAACCAAGCAAAACGATAACATTGCTTCATGAGAAATCTTGCCTTTGTAAACGATAATTGAGTTCTTAATTACTATTTTATGTAGGTAAAGGGAACTGATGAACAGTGTATCTTTTTGTATAGATAAGTTCAGTTTTATTACAATAAAACAGTCACTTGCATATCTCGTGAAACTAGTGATAGCAGGATAATATCACTACCAGAAAATTAAAATTAAGCTGCAGACAGTAAAGACAACATACACAAGAAATAATACTGCAGTTGTTAGTATGAGTGGCCACTGAGTAACCTTAATGCTTGCAGATAAAAGCTGTCCCTAAACCTAGTAATGAGAAGGAAAACCTGAATCATTTGCTAGAATGGCTAAAGGAGAAAAGCAAGAAAGTTGTGGTCTTTAAGAATACTATTTGCCTTTCTATGGAAGAGTGTAATTTATAGTGCATCCGGGAAGTATTCACAGCGCATCACTTTTTCCACATTTTGTTATGTTACAGCCTTATTCCAAAATGGATTAAATTCATTTTTTTTCCCTCAGAATTCTACACACAACACCCCATAATGACAACATGAAAAACGTTTCCCCTGATCATCCTTGAGATGTTTCTGCAGCTTAATTGGAGTCCACCTGTGGTAAATTCAGTTGATTGGACATGATTTGGAAAGGCACACACCTGTCTATATAAGGTCCCACAGTTGACAGTTCATGTCAGAGCACAAACCAAGCACCACTCATCACCAGGCCAATACCATCCCTACAGTGAAGCATGGTGGTGGCAGCATCATGCTGTGGGGATGTTTTTCAGTGGCAGGAACTGGGAGACTAGTCAGGATAAAGGGAAAGATGACTGCAGCAATGTACAGAGACATCCTGGATGAAAACCTGCTCCAGAGCGCTCTTGACCTCAGACTGGGGCGACGGTTCATCTTTCAGCAGGACAACGACCCTAAACACACAGCCAAGATATCAAAGGAGTGGCTTCAGGATAACTCTGTGAATGTCCTTGAGTGGCCCAGCCAGAGCCCAGACTTGAATCCGATTGAACATCTCTGGAGAGATCTTAAAATGGCTGTGCACCAACGCTTCCCATCCAACCTGATAGAGCTTGAGAGGTGCTGCAAAGAGGAATGGGTGAAACTGGCCAAGGGCAGGCGTGCCAAGCTTGTGGCATCATATTCAATAAGACTTGAGGCTGTAATTGCTGCCAAAGGTGCATCGACAAAGTATTGAGCAAAGGCTGTGAATACTTATGTACATGTGATTTCTCAGTTTTTTTTATCTCTATATATAATCTTCATTTGGATCTTGATCTTTGTTTGTCCGCGAATGAATTAGAAGAAACAGCACTAGATGGCAGTAGAGAGACAGCTAAAACATAGGCATTGCATTAAGAAACTCCTCTAGGCTTATACTACTGAAGACTGTAGTACGCCAGTCACACCTCAAAACACAGACATTCAAACTAAACAAATTGTTGTGCTTTAAATTAACTAAAGAGATCTTCATTTAGATCCTGTTCTTTGTTTGTCCGCGAATTCCACACATGCGTAGACCACCTTCCAGTTTAATACGTTGTTGTTACTCACGGATGTCAACAATGTGCCGGAATAACGAAAGGGGTAGTGGACAGTGTTACGCTGGTTAGCTCCTGAGGCCTGGTTAGAGAATGAGATTGCCGAAGATAAAAGGTACGTGCCTACGTAACATATGAATGAAAGAAAGACAGTGGGTAAAATAAATGACAACGTAACCGAGATTCTGAGTAGGCCATTCCTATCGAATCAATATCCAAGGGTTTTCTTTTGTAATTTTGTTTCCCTTATAAAAAATCATAATGCTGTGCGACGAAGGGCCCAGTTCACGACTGGCAGCCGCGTTTAAACAGGGAGCCCTTCACAGACAACTTTAACACATGCAACGTAGTTGGGCGCACATGGCTAGTTTTTAATAAATTTGCAAAAACCACAAGTAAACTTTTTTCACGTTGTCATTATGGGGTGTTTTGTGTAGAATTCTGAGGAAAAAAATGAATTTAATCCATTTTGGAATAAGGCTGTAACATAACAAAATGTGGAAAAAGTGATGCGCTGTGCATACTTTCTGGATGCACTGTACATACTGAACAGAAGAGGGCTATGCTCTAGTAAAAGTCTGCACCATCCTCACCACCCTTCTGTAGGTGTTTTGAGGTCTTCAACTGAGCATGCGCCCATACTAAGGTGCCATGCAGTCAATGAATATGGAGTCCACTATACACCTATACAAGTTGGAGAGAACAGATGGAGAATCTAGGTTGTCCTTACATCTGAAGAAGAAAAAGGCACTGGTGAGCCACCCTGTCATCAGCGCCAATAACTCCATGAATTTTTAAGCTTCATGAGTTCAATTACTGTCCAGATGCTGTTGTGTCTGAAGGTGAATCCCTGTGTACATTTTGCATGGATGAAAATGACATTGTAAAATTAAGTGTATGGAAAAGTATAATAGTACCTCCACTGCTAAAAATGGCAAAGTCAAGTAGCCACACCACAGAGATATTGTGGAAGTTAAGGCCAATTCTTTGTATTTACAATTTTATATCACTTTTCAGCATAATATCAGAGAGAATGTATGCATTTAACAGCATATTGCATAGTCTAAAACAGGATTTTAGCCTCAAAATTGACCAGGCAAGAGGTTCGATTATGCTGAAGCACCAGACATCTTTGCAAACAGATGGGTCTGCTAGAAGGCAAAGCACCAGAGTAGCTGTGTGCTGAAAATATTGAAGAATTCATATCGAGGCCTGGTGTTAACATGTGTTAGTGCCAGTCTGTTGTTTGGCCTTTGATCACAGAGATTTCTTCTACTATCATCATCAACTGAAACACAGCAGTACAGATTTAAACTGCATGAATTATGAGCCTTGCAGCCTAGAGACTTAAAGAAAACACTGGGTATGAGTGACCAAAATCGACACCACAACAAGCAAATTTGATTTAAAATTTCAGATATTCCAGTTGTAAAACCCATAACAATACATAATGAACCAGCAATCAACATGCACTACATACTTTAAACACAATACTCTTGTGGCAGCACAGGAGTTGTGCAAAATGTTCTTCAGGACAAGTTGGCAAACAATAAATAAATACTTCTTCATTTATATTTTCCTTTCTGCACTACGGCTCTCCACTTCTTTAAAATGTGGGCATTACATCAAACCCAGTTTCCTGGTTAGGAGTGCACGCCTGTCAACCTATTTTCTATAAAGTGGAAGGAACCCTTGCATGGCTTCTTGGACAGCTTTTTCAAATTAAGTGCCTTTACTGCAAGTTTCAGTGGTGGGTGAATAGCAAAAGGTGCTTTGCACTCACATTCTTATTGGTGTAGTGCTCTGTGCCTGAAGCATTACTGGTTCAAGATCTCCTTTGTTTATTTATTAATCATTTGTTATTAATCAGTATGTGCACTGTCCACCCTTGACTAGGAAAGCTCAATTCAGAAGTGTATACACATATCAAAAAATAAATAAAAATAAATAAATGATGGCACCCAATTTGCTAATACAAATAAGGTGGGTACAGAGTGACACTTGTTCTTTTTTCCTCCTAAAATTATTCCTACTGTACTGGGTATTAAAAATTCAGATCACAAATAATATTTCCATCATGGCACCTTCATTCCAAGACGGCCCAAATGCTATCACAGACACAAAATAAAGAAAATGGGATAGTCTTATTAATAGTCAGCCAAAACAATTGTACCACTAAGTAAAAAGCAACATAAATAGACCTGTAGCATCCCTAAGAGAGTATGCTATTGCATATAATGAGTCTTTATTAGCCTGATACCAATGAAATTCTATAAAATTGTTAGGCAAATTATTCCAGAGTTTGGGAGATCTACACCTAAAGACCCTTGCCTCCTGTATTATGTTTAAATCAGGGGTAAGTTTAATGATACAGAGGAAATCACAAGGGTGCTAAATATTCTTGTTGTGACATTAATTCACTGCTATTTTAATTTTATTTTTCCTTTGGTGCCCTCTTACAAGGGACTTGCTTCTGCCAAAATCTTTGACATTTTGTCTTACATAGCAATTTGTTAGAGTTTTAGCTTTGCCTGTGGTCCAACAGACGTTCTACTTCATTTTAAATTTAAAGGAAAAACTGAACAAACCCTAACTATTAAATGAAGTGTTAAATCAGTGTATGAATATTTCACGTACATACACCAAATCTGCATGATAGCACAAACCTGAAACTAATAAGTAATTTCACTGTCAACAAAACCTTTGTATGGCATTCCCAGATCAGCATAAATCCCACAGAATGAGCCAAAAGAGATAATTGATAGTTCAACATACATTTGGAAAAAAGTAATCTGAACAATGCAGGAACCAGATTTAGCCTGGTTATACCAGCTTCCTGGTGACTGTGAAAAACAGAGTAAGTTGTATTAAAAATGAATTAAATTAAGAAATATTTTATTTTTTTATACACAAGAAAATCACAAAATTAAATTCATGAATTTGACTTAGACTGAAAGATTGATTTAAATAACAACCCACTGCTGCTCCAGCACTAAGTTTGAAAACCCCAAGTTCAAAGTTAAGAGCTAACTGTCACTTTCCTACCTGGTTTCGTGTAGCAGAGTATTCAGGGTTAACAGGAAGGAAGGGTACGGCACTGCGTTCTGTCACAAGCGTGCTGTGATTCTGCGTGGTCAGCCAAACTGCAGGAGGAAAAGGTAAGGGGGATAAAGAAAAGGGAAGGAGTGGCACGGGAGAGGTGAGTGACTGAAACATAAAAGGATGGGTGCCACATAGTCAGGATTCACTAGAAGTGGCTCCCAAAATACAATCCACCAACTGAAAAAGAAAACTGGTTAGTAAACAAAATAAAAAATAAACAAAAAAAAAGCAAACATCAAAGCCTTCATGTTCTGCTTTGTCTCTATAGAAAACAAAATGAGTGTAGTGAACACTTCCAATTCATTAGTGTTACTGCATACAAATTAACAAAGCTGAGAGTGGCTCTTCATACTCCTGCTGTCCACATTAATTGCCTTTAAATAAAGACAGTAAAGTAACACTATTTGAACTAATCTGTCATTTTCTCTAAGCAAAGAACATTTCTCCTAGAATTTTTGTTTTGCGAGGATTCAGCTTAATAAAAGGGGAGGAAAATCTTCTGAATAGATGTAAAATGGTTCTGCAGGAAAATAAATGCTAAACTCTCTCTTTCCACCCCTTACACCTATTTTAGAGGTTTACACAGCTAAAACAATCAATTTCAAAAATAAATTAAGAGAAATACATAATAAACTTCTACAAAGTGGAAAGTGGCATCAGCTATACAGACCCAAAAGTAAAAAGCTGCAATTACACACAAAACAAAGGTTCACTTTGCTCCAAGAACATAGCCATAATCATAATCTTTCACTTGTCTATGCACATAAAAAGCCTAAACTTTGTCTTTTAAATAGAAAACACATGTTGGTATATTACAGTTTCTAAATCTGGATACCCAAAGGATGAATTACAAATAAAATATGTTAAAGTTAAATATAGCTGGTGGCAGTGCCAAGTTTATTTGAAAATAATAAACATACCATTGACTAGCTGTTCCACAGTTTTATCTACCACAAATTGTTTAGTATTTTTGTCTCAGAAACACTACAGATCAAGTTCTTTCAATCAACCAGAATACACAGTTATGTTCACCTACCTTACATATAAATATCGCCAAAAGCTATTCTGCCTTTGTTGTAGGACAACTATAGACCTGACCATTTACGAGCAAAAGAGAGATAAAGAGAGAGAGAGAGAGAGAAAAAGCGGTGAGGGGTTGTTGGAGAGGGGGAGAGGGAGAGTGCAAGCACAAGTGAGTGAATGCAAAAGCGAATCAAAGGAATGAAATCAAGAAAAAAAAAAAACATTGGAGGAGAATTCAGTCAACTTGCCTGTAGGACACAGACTTCATGCACATCTCAAAGCATGTACTATATGCTTAGTGGAAAATATAAACCAAAGAGAAATAAAAAAAAAAAAAAACCCTAAGAACAAGCAACAGATCATAAGTAGGGAGAGGTGTCTTGTCTGTAACACACAAACTGTTCTGAGAGTGACGGGGGAGCAAGGGAGAGACTTTCCAGTGACATTTGCAATGTAGTCCCTCCTCTTTCATTCCTCTTTCAGCCACAAAATATACCACTGTAATTCAAGACTATGTTTCCTATCAAAGTTTAAATTCAATGCCTTTGAATAAGCTGGAAAAAAACTCAAAAGGTGGCAAATTTTCTACTCTAGGCAATGGTAAAAATCCAGCATGTAAGATATTCAATAGTGCATTGCCTATACTTAGTACTGGTCAAAAGTTTAAAGGAGTAAACTTTTGACAGTCTTCTTGCTGATATACAGATTTAAACAGATCATGTTATTAGTCAGAATTATGCACTTTTTTTTACATTATATCTTGTCCTGTAACTCATTTAAAAGAAATGTTCTGTCAATTCAAATACTTCCCTATTTGTTGTTCTAAAGTCCCTATAAAACTTTACTATATATAACTTACTTATTATTCCAGACAACTGCTGGACACACTTACTCACACAGGACTAATTCAAAGTCATCATTAAACTTAATGTGCAGGTCTTATACGAGCAGGCACCACAGTGTTCAGAGACATCTAGAGCAGACATAGGGAATGTGCTAAACATACACTCTCCAGGGCAGGACCTGAGCATAATACTCTACAGCTATGAGGCAGCAAAGCTAGCCATTAAATTACTGTCAACTAAATATAATTTATAGAATGGATTTACAAAAACAAGCAAGATATGCAAGTACTGTACAGGGAAGAACAAATAAAATGTTTTGCTGATTAGATTGCAAGACATAAACAGTAACAACAATATTTTTTCACAAAAATCATTACTTTAAATGGTGATTCATTTGCTCTCATTTTTTTCTGTCTCTACTTTAAAAAACAATACTGAAATAGGGGATTGTGAACAACATTAAAATCTTGATCAATTACATCTGAATTTCATATACATTAACTATATACAGTGGAACCTCAGGTCACGAACGTCTCGGAACATGTACAAATCGGGTTACGTTTTGCCAAACTTTTGCATCTGATCACGACCACACACTCGAGTGACAAACATGCTAGTTTCCCTTCCGGTTCGTACACACCGATGATTTCTGCACGTGTTCCGTCTCTCCCTGTGCATTCGCTGTGAACACTTTATGCTATATTTCCTTTCCCTTCCGGTTCGTACGCACCGGTGATTTACACACGTGTTCAGTCTCTCCCTGTACAGCACATTGTTCTGGTCAGATGTGCATCGCGCAGAGGGACTTTACCTCAAAATTGTAATCTGCTCTCCACATAGCTTCCTGCTCACTTCCTTCATGCCAGAACTCGACTCATGCAAGGTTAGTTTTCTTGGTTGTTTATGGTTAGTTTTTGTATAAATTAAGGATTTTTCAAATGTTCATTTTTTTCTCTATGCTTAAAACTCAAAAAAAAAAAAAAAAAAAAAAAAA
>JANRMT010062814.1:66068320-66092612 GCA_026402145.1 Polypterus bichir lapradei
AAAAAAAAAAAAAAAAAAAAAAAAAAAAGTGTTTACAGCGAGCGGTTCATAAGGCTGTAGCGTGAACTCTTGCAATGTTAGTTTTCTCTGTTCAAGATTTTCTCAGTGTTATTCAATGTTTTTACATTTAGTTTACTATTACACTGTGCATTCTATGGTGTAATTAACTATTTTTGTGGTTAAAAATATTTTAAAAAATATATTTACATACAGTTTGTACGGTCTGGAACGGACTGATTGCATTTACATAAAATCCTATGGGGGAAATTACTTCGGGCCACGACTAAATCGGGTTGCAGCCAGAGTTTTGGAAGGAATTATGGTCGTGACCCAAGGTTTGACTGTATTCTCGGCAGTGATGTCAGCCTAATCTTCCTCAAAAGAGTTTAAACTTTTACACTTAATTACCCTGTAACTGAAGATCTTTTAAGAGTAATAGTTATGTTATATTTACATCTCACTGCAGCATTGCTATGCTAAGTGTCAATACATCTGGTTGAGAAAAACACAGCTTCAATCCCAATTTTCTTTGAAGAAGGAAAAATGATACTGTCATAAGTAATAAAAAATGTTACTCCAAACAGTTTCATCAAATGGGTGAAACTCTTTCAACAGGGTATGTATAAATAAATAGAAAAAGATGTTTAACAACCTGTTTTGTTTCAAGGTTTTTGTGAAATTAATTTCTGGTGTGCATTCACACCTTTAGTGTTATCTTGCTAATATATTTGGAAAAGTATGTTGCAAAGTTCAGTCTCCTCATTGGAGAACACAAATTATGAGTCCATTACTCTCATTTCCAAATATGGAATTTAACTGAATGTATAATTCTATTTAACTATCAAAAATGGAAGTATTAGCACACCAGAACCATGAACCATCTATGCACGTTTTAGGTTAGATAATGTGTATTCCTGCCCAACAAGAAAGTGCTGCATGCTATTTTCTATTTCATCATAGAGCTGGCTGGAAGGTGTAAAGCTGTCCAAGTTCTTTTTGCCAAACAAAACAGAGAATGCCACCCAAGTCTTTCTCCATGGAGACCAATTCTGGGAAGACCTGTTGGGGCTCCTCAACCCTGCCTTTCACCTGAGAATTATCAGAACTACCATCCAGCACTGCAACGTCTTGAAAAGAACTGGAAACTTCAAATTCTGGGGTTGATCTCTATATCTCCAGTTGACTTACCATTATATCAATGATAAATAATATAATTGCTTGAATATCTTCCTTTTTAAATGTGTTCTTTTCCCTTACCTTCCCTTTTAGTGCCAATGCTCATCAGAATTCATAAAATGTACACAAGTCAAATAGTAATCCTTTACACCTTTCCTTACTGGGAACCCACTTGCTTATTAAATACTAACAGAAACAAAGCCGGCTAATAATCTACTTACTGTCCTACTGTCAAGATGCAAACACTTCTTCATTCACTACCTGCCTTTGCTCCTGGGTAGTTAAAGGGATTGGGGGGGGGGGGGGAACTAAATGAAAAAAGCTGGAAAAACTACTACCCATTCTAAACTAATCAAATTTCACACACAGATAACACACAACAGCAAATTCTCAGTATAATCCATAATTCACCAGCAATGATGACATTAGCATGCAGTTCACGTTCTGTAAATCAATAAAGCAAAGCCCCAATCTCCAAAAAATGTTGGCAATTGGAAATTAAGATAATGTTCACACACACACACACACACACACACACTCTCTCTCTCTCTCTCTCTCTGCCACTGTCAAAAGATTTAGAACAACTAAGCTTGTCCAGTTTTCCTTCACATTTAATCAATTGAAAGGCAATGAAAGACTTCAACTGATGTAAAGGTAAGCAGTAAATTGCCAGAGGTTTCAACTTAAAGTTTAAGATAGTAACAACTGAAAAAAAGGAAATTTCAGAATATTACAAAAGGTCCTTCTTCAGGAAACAACTAATAGGTTACAACCTACAAATCTTTTGCAGCCATTAAAGTAAATTAAGCCTTGCAAATTGAAGCAAAAAATTTGCACAGGTGTCCTAACTTCTGTTGACTACTTAAAACCCCTCTTCATGTCTTACAGCAGAGTTAGAAAAGACTGTGTTACTACACCCTAGAAAGTTGTGAATTCCAGTGATAATGGCACAAATACGGCAATTAACAAATGAAATGAGACACCCTTAGAAGTGTAGGTCTTTCATTTAGAGAAACTGCAAAAAAAAAAAAATGTCAATGAGTACAGTGTCCTACACAATCCAGAGGCAACTGGGAACTGGAAGAAACTCTGAAAGGAAGATATCTGGCAGAGCCAAAGTCACAACCCAATCAGAAGTCAAGTTTCTGAGGGTCACCAGCTCACAGTACAATATCTTCAAGCACAGTTTAATAGTGGTCAAAAAAAAAAGCAAGTCTCAGCTTCCACTGTGAAGAGGAGACTTTGTTCTGTAGGTTTGGCAGGGTGAGCGGCAGTAAAAAAGCAATTTCTAAAAGGACAAAATAGGGCCTTGAAATACTGACTGTGGACTACTGCAGACCAGAAGAAAGTCTTGTGGACCTATGAATCAAAATTTTACATCTTCGCAAGTCATTCACTCCACATACAGTAGATGGTCATTCACAATCAAAGAATTGGAGGTGCAGGGTTCCTCTGCCACATTATTCTCAGAAAAGATCAGCCACACAAGACCCCAGCATGTTTTATTTAAAATAAATAAATAAACAAATCAATCAATCAATCATGAGCCATGTCTGTTAGAAAAGTCAGAAAAAGATTTGAAGTAACATCAGCACAGGGGGAAGGACACTGAAGTAATCTCTGTGAAGTGACCTGGGGAGAAGTGTTTCGTAAGAGGTGTTTCAAAGAGCAACATAGATCTGAGTGTTTCTAGTAATACACTTTATTCTGCATGAAAAGGATACAAGAAGAACGTTTGACGATAAACTTCTTGAAGTTTTGTTTTAAACAAGCTAGCTTTGATTGTATTTTGTGTGGTAGTTAACTCATCCAGTCCTCTTCAGGTCAGGGAAATGCACTTATTGTTTCAATATTTTAAAGTTTCTCTAAAAAGTTTTGTTTGGAGAGACGGCACATAATAGTATAGTGTTATTCTCATTCATTCATTTATAACTACTTAATGTACATATTGGTTTGGCAAATGATATACACTTTCAAGTCTGCAAAAGTGTCAGTGACACCTTATTTGATTTACTCAAAGGAATGACATTCTTTTCTATGAATGTTCAAGACCACCCCTGAAACGGCATTTGAGTTGATCAGACTACACATTATGTTCTTTCAAGTAAACAATGATTTAGGTTTTCTTTATACATGTTCAGCCATATTGTTCAAGTTAAAAGAAACCGGGCAACTCTTTTCCAGTGCATTCAAAGTCTGACAATACCAAAGGCTTTACATTCATCTTTAAGCAAAATGGAAAATGGATTTTTGAGTGTTACATTCACCCCAATTTGTCTAATTTCATTTGCATTTATTAAATATGTTTTATTTACTGTATTAGAGACAAGGTTAAGGTTAACCCCACGATGAAAAGTATTTGATAGACACAATGTGTCAAATGTGTAGTTTTCACCAATTGTGGGTGCATGTGATAAAAACTACACATCTAAGACATTGTGTTCCTTTGTTTTTTTCAGTGTGGGAATAACCTTTATCTTTTTTCCTTTGCAGATGGACACTAATGCAGCCCTTCCCTAATTCCAACAGCATTATAGTTATATTTCTATTTCTGTGGTTTATCAGTGAATAGTGTGTTTCATTTTTGTTTTATGTTTGACTAGCAAAATACCCGCGCTTCGCAGCGGAGAAGCAGTGTGTTAAAGAAGTTATGAAAAAGAAAAGGAAACATTTTAAAAATAACGTAACATGATTGCCAATGTAACTGTTTTGTGTTATGAGTTTTGCTGTCATCAAGGATTTGATTATCATTATTTCTTTCAATCAGGTTCGTATTTGTAGGATGTGTTGTGTTCAAGTTACATTCCATGTTTTCTAGTATATCCCTGGCCATCTCATCTTCGTTGTCAACCGTTGTAAAGATAACAGGTTTCATTCATTGAAGTGATCACCACCCAAAATCGGTACTCGTGAATCTAAGATGTTTAACAGGCATTTCCGGTATTAAGTTGTGGATTTGCCTACGCATATTTAGCAGCAGCGTGTCTATGAACGTAATTTGAACTTAATCTTTATACCTTGCTTTCCTATTGATATGTCTACAAAGGCTTGTTCAGCGTCAGAGGGTTGTTCCTGTCCTACTGTATCAATAAACAGCTTGTCTTCCTCTTTATCTGAGACATTACACACTGCATGCACAGGTTTACCTTTCCCAGTCCTGCAAACTTTAGCGAAGTGCTTCAATTTACCACATTTTTTACACTGTGTTCCTTTAGCTGGACATTGACTTTTTCCACTGTGTGGTTTGTTTCCGCAGTAGGTGCACTTATGAATATGCGTGTATGCGTCGGTTACTTCATATTCTATTGCTGCCGTCTCAATTGTGTAATGCGTTTTTTGTTCAGCGCTCTTTGGAGCTCTTGCTTTTTGCCTGCGTACTGCGTTCACAGTCAGGTCACGTGAGCCGCTCGGAGTACATGCATCGAAGGTTCTCAGCTGTGCTTGTGCTATCAAGTGTGATTTTGCGATGTCCACGGCTTTATTTAATGTTAGCTCAGACCCGGCACTTAAAAGTTTCTCTCGCACTTTTGCTGAGTATGTGCCAAACACTAGTCTATCCTTGACCATCTCATCTTCGTTTGCATAAGCACAGTCCTTCACCAGCAATTTTAACTCCATTACAAAGTGATCAAAAGCCTCGTTTATACCCTGCGTCTTCTCATTAAACTTGTATCTCGCGAATATCGCATTTGTCGTAGGCATGACAAACGCCAGCGGCAGCGTGTCTATGAACTTAATTTAAACTTAAGGTTTACACCTTGCTTTGTTTCCGCAGTAGCTGCACTTATGAATATGCTTGTATGCGTCACTCGCTTCATATTCTTTTGCTGCCTTCTCAATTGTGTAATGCGTTTTTTGTTCAGCGCTCTTTGGAGCTCTTGCTTGTTCTCTGCGTACTGCGTTCACAGTCAGTTCACGTGAGCCGCTCAGACTACATGCATCGAAGGTTCTCAGCTGTACTTGTGCTATCTCGTGCGATCTTGCGATGTCCACGGCTTTATTTAATGTGAGCTCAGACTCGGCACTTAAAAGTTTCTCTCGCACTTTCGCTGAGTTTGTGCCAAACACTAGTCTATCCCTGACCATCTCATCTTCATTTGCATAAGCACAGTCCTTCACCCACAAATATTTAGCGGCAGCGTGTCTATTGGATTGCTGCTGACGGACGGCCTTATATGGGCAGGCACTCAATTACGTGGGAGGCATGACAATGACGGACGCAACTCCGCCTCACACGGCGACCAAGCTGCAGGCTATGGCCATATATATGTACGTAAGTAGGTTCCAGTTATGACCGTTACGCGTAGAATTTCGAAATGAAACCTGCCTAACTTTTGTAAGTAAGCTGTAAGGAATGAGCCTGCCAAGTTTCAGCCTTCTACCTACATGGGAAGTTGGAAAATTAGTGATGAGTGAGTGAGTCAGTCAGTCAGTCAGTGAGGGCTTTGCCTTTTACTAGTATAGATTAAAAAGTTCTTTGATCGTGTTCTGATTCAGAATGGATCTTCTGTGTGAAGTGTAGTCTGTAGGCAGCAAGTGCGGTCTTTGTACATAGTGTGCGAAGTGGGAACAAAATGCTGATATAGTAAGTGTATATTAAGATATTGGCAGTAGAGTTGTTTTGAGTTAAGTAGGGAAGTTCTCCTACTTAGATGATATGTTGTGTGCCGATGGAAGTGCCGACCCAGAAGTGACAACAAGGGTGACAGTTGCATAGAAAAAATTCCAGGAGCTGCCCCCCATTCTGATTTCTAAAGTATCCTCTCTGGCATTGAAGGGAAAGGCTATCAAAGCTATGTGAGGAATGTAATGATCTATATAATAGATATTTATTTGCAAAAAAAGTATTTTGCACATATATTATAGTACACTAACAGACTAACACACATACAATGTTGAGAAAAAAATGTGTGATTTATTGCCGATATGTGATCATATCTGAATTACTGTGACTCACCACACAGTGCAGCTGCATGGTGGCTTCAGCTATTCAACTTTAAACCTATAATTATATTGAATGAGAAGACCACAGACGAAACTTCTGATGTTGCTCACCTTAGCTCTTAACTTTATCAGTGTCCCTGCTACTGCAAGAAATGAAACAGTAATATGAACCATGGTAGTCTCACATTAATTAAGGCCTCAAAGGAAAAAGGGATGCTGTTCATACAAAATTAAACCTTTACCTGTACCCTCTTCCTGTTACCGTATCATCCTTGGCAACATCACTGTCTTGCTCTCAAATTAATCCTTCAATGCTTTTTTCCTTCTCTTTTTAATATAACTTGATAAAATGTCTTTCACAGTAAGCACTACTACAGCAAATTATACAAATCAAACAAGGCTGAAGTGAATCAACCATTAACTATAGCTATGACAGCTCTATTTTTCAGACTACATAATACTTTTTGGACTGGTTGTAGGTTAAAGGAAGTGTGCAGTTTTCTCTTTTATAGAGGTTTTAAGCTTTTAGCTTGAACTTCTTGAATTATCTTAGACAAAAAATTTGATGTATGCATTCTCATTTAAGATGGAACTCTGCAACTCTATTTACAAGACACGTCACAATGATGGAAAACTCACCAGCGTCATTCTCTCGCCTATCTACTTCATCATATACATCCATCGCAAGTTCCTCAAACAGACGATTACTAAGCTGTGAGAGATGAAATAATAAGAGACAAAAAGCATAAACAATGGAATGAAAGAACGCAAGATAAAAAGAATAAGATTGTCAACTGTGAAAGAATCTTACTACACACAAAACTTTGCTGTGTAACAAAAATATATTCAATAATCTTAGGACCCAATATGGCAGAGTTTTTCCACAATCAGGCAGACTTAAAAGAATCAAAATCTTTCCACTAAAAATATATTTGGTAAGCGAAAAAAAATATGTGTTTCTCGTGCAATCTGTTTTTGTATAGATGAGTCATTCCAGATCTCTAGAACAGCTGTTGTTTCACCTTGAGTCTAAAAGCTTTAAAACAAAAAAAAAAAACCCTGCAAATTTGTTATTTGAAAATCTGCTATAAAAAAAAAAAAAAAAAAGCTGTGCGATAAAGATGGCAGCTCTTTAATTGGATTGTTTAGCTATCAAACATAATCAAGCAAAAATAGTTTCTTTTTAAAATCCATCTTGAAAGACTTATTTCAAGCAATAAGATGACTTTCTTTACACACATGGAAACTATATGACTTAAGTGTTTTCTATCATACATGTTTTAAACAAATTAACCACCTTGATGTTTTACACAAGGTAACCAATTAAGACCCACTGTCTCTACGGCCTGTAACAAAAATGGCAAAACATCTGTAAAATATTACGGACATATAATTTTACGTACATGAGAAAGGTACTCCATACATATATGTATTATGTCAGTTTGAAGCATTTAAGCGAACATCAAAAACAAACAAAGCTGCATTGAGATGTGGGACAAAAACGGCAAGGAAACGAAATGTGAAAAGCGTATTAAATACAGTACATTTAAAACTTAAATGAAAACCTGCAAAGTCTAGTGCAAAGACTTGATTTGTAAGTAGTTCTGTTAAAACCATGAAATACACATTGAAACATGCAATAAATGCTTTGACTAGATCCCAGCTCTGTCCTTTAAATCACATCATCGACTCACCCCTTGTAGCTTCTTCTTAGCTGCCTTTGCCAGCTCAGAAAGGTCCAAACTGTCAAGAACAAAGGAAAAGGAGGGGAAAAGAAGATGCAAAAACATGAAATATAATGGCATTATCACTAAAGTGCTGTATTGCATTGGTACTTTTACACAGTTAAAATGAGATGTGCATTTCCCATCCCTCAGTCAAGTTCTGCCGTAGTAGGTAAAATACAAATAGTTTGTCTTATGCACAAAAAGAAACTTGCAACCTTTCACCCATAAAGAAACATGTTAAAATATAATATTTAATATATTTTTTCTGATTTCCCATAATATTGTAAACCTTATTTGTTAACCTGTTTATTTCAAGCAGATAAAAACGTTTATACAAAATGGAAACCTAGTGAGCCATCAGAATATTTAAGAACTAAAATAATAGGCATGTGGGTCAATGGCAAATGTGCAATAGCATATTCCTGCTTCAAGACAAAATGCTGATTTTTACTTAATTTAGTTATTTACTTTTGTAACTTACAGGTTTAAAAATACTAATCCTTTTAGCTTGGCATTTAAAATTTTAATACATTAGATAATAAGATTACAGGATGAGCAGCATCATGCAATATATGGCTTTGTTTTCTATTAAAGATGCTATGCTTTTCATATCATTCTGACTGCAAATTTCTGCCGAGATAATACAGATCTGCAGTCTTATGTCAGTATTCTAAGTAGGAAAAACTGCTGTAATCTTTGAAAATGAGCTGTGAAAAAAAAGGAAATCGGTTAGGGTCTAATCTAAAGTGAAACAAATATATATACATAAATATGATAGGAAGGAGAATCAAGCAAAAGAGATACCTCTGAGTCGGGCACTTTGGTCGAGCTCTGTCTCCAATGCAGCAAAGTAGAGAGAATAGGAAAGGAATGAGTAGGAATGACAGAGAGTGAGATGTCCCTGAATTACAAAATCCTAATGCTGCCAACCTCCTTTTCTGATTGTGTATGTGCATTATATTACATATACATATATCTATCATTACAATTAACCCCCCACTTACTGTTAATGAAGCGTCCAAGTGCTAAAACACTTTTTAATTTTTTTTTTTTTTTACATTAATTTCAGTATCTTAGAGATGTACAGATTAAAGGAAGGGACTGTGATCTTGAGAAAGTCACTCAGCTGGCCTATACTCCACAGTTGAATTAAATATAAAAACATTTTGTGAGACACTGTGCTATTACACCACCTTGGCAAGATGCTCAGTATTGAAAGGCATTATATAAAATAAAAGCTGAGAAAGCAAGTCTAGGGTGAAAATAAAATCTTATGAAATAGGAAGACACACTAGATTTGCTTTAATTACAAACCACACCAGTACAAAATGAGTCATACATGGCACACTCTAGAATTCTAAAGCCTGAATGTTCATCATGCAGTAGCAGAAATCACAGCTTGTTAGTGCCAAACTTCTGTCAGCTTAAGTTTTCTAAGCCATACGTTTTAAGTGTGATCATTTTTAACTAAAAAAAATAAAGATCAAAATGGATATTTGCTTATTTATATATGTATACACAACAATAAATAAAAAAATGAAACTTTAGAAAACCCATTTATAGCCACATTTTTCTCCAGCAGTTATAAGTATATACTGGAAAAATTGTAGTCAAAAGACAATTAAAATATTATTTAAATATATCCTTGAAGCCCTCTGCAACTTTGACATCACACACATATATTTACATTAAATAAAGGAAATCAGACGTGTTCACAAGAAGGTTATAGCTGTAAAAATGCACAACTAAACTCAATAATCTGAATCAGTAATATAGACATATGATTTGCATTTAAAGAACTTTTTTTTGTTTGCTATGGACCTCCCTTCTCAATTTTTTAAACATCACACTTCTATATTTACTATTACTTCTTCACAGAAACTACAAGATAATAGGAAAAAGACGACAGGCTTGTTATGGAACAAAACAGATTAAAACAATTTCAAATTTGATAATTTGTAAAAACTGAAACTTACTGTCTACAATATTTATTTCAAACTATGAACTGGAGTCAGAATTAAACTTTGTGGAATATGTCAAACAAATTGCCTCAATTGACTTATTATCTATAAATAAATAAGGCAGTTAATTCTGAGAGTTCAGAAAATGACAGAATATATTTCATTAAATAGACAACTATTTAAAAATATAATTTACATGATCTCTGTCAGAGCAAACTCTGTCAGATCTTGTGAAACAACAAAAGGCAAAGCATTCTTTAAAAAAAAAGCACTGCAGCTTGAGGAGTGTCTAAGTTAATTTGTTTTAAATTTTCAGGTTGAACTTGAACTATCAATATTAAAACAAATCTGCAGTACAGATGCAAATTAAAACTAAGTATATTATTCAAATAAATATTTGCAGTGTTGTATATACTTTTGTATGCATTGTATATGCTTTTTATATAGTTAATATTTTGCTTGTGGCACCTCTGCAACACAGGACTCTTGCTCAGTTCCTTAAAATAAGCAAGTGAAATTTGCTGCCTCCAAATGACTGACACCCTAAAACAAATCCTACTACACATACAGGACTCTCTTTGCACACAAGGAGATGTTATGGCAGAGAAAGCAATATGGATCACAGTACACAAATAAAAAAAAAAAACATATGTGCAACACATTGAGTGTGCAGGACTCCGTCCAATCCAACTTGATACTTCATAGTACAGAACACAGGCTAAGTGCAAGAGTTTGCAGTTAACAATAGACAGCAATAAACTAAACTAAAGCAAAGATGGAAAATATATATTCAGGTTGCTTGTATTACATCATACCTTCCTGTTTCAGGCATTGTGAATCAACCTGAAAGCTACCTTAAGTCACAGACATCATGTTGGCTGAAGTGGCTAAATTAGTACTGCTGACTTTAAAAAGGCTATTTAAAATTGTGAGATTAAAACCATTACAACAAAATAAAAATCATAAACATGGTATTGTAAAAACATGAAAATGCAGAAAGTTCACAAATGCTTGGTAAAGATTTTGTGTCCTATTTGAACTAACAACAAATCAATAACTGTAGAAAATCTTTCATCAAAAAACTGGTGTCCAAATAAAAACATGGCTTCTTTTTCTGTCTACTCTCCTTTTAATCTTTAACTGCACATTTAAATTCACAAAGCTATAATGCTGGGGTGCCAGCAAAAATCTAGAAGACCTCAGTGTTTGCTATGGAAAATGTTTTGAAAGCACTCCTCTAGAAAATGCCAAGTACTGTTGTGAAAGAGGTTGCTATTTTAAAAAGCCTTCGTATGTGCAGACAAAAATAGCTTTCCAGCACCATCACACCAGATTGCTCAGTTGAAAAAAAAAAATAAAGATATGCCTGATCTGAAAAAGTGATTTTTTTTCTAAGGCATTCAAATCAAATCTACATCGCAGACTACACTAAGTTCTGTGTCAAACACAGTGTACAATTTTCCAAATAACAAGGCCTGGACTAATAAAGAGCTAAAAAGTCTCCTTAATGACAAGGAGTGAGCATTCAAATCTGGTGACAAAGCGGCCCTAAAGGGCATGCAGGGAATGCTTAAGAAAAAGCTGTGTAAGGAGAATGGAGTTTGCAGAGCTGAAACAGAAAACTAACTCAGAACATGAAAAACGTTAGTAGCTGATTGGACATAATTACTAGACTCAAACAATCCGGGGCTCAGGTGGTAGAAGGGAATGTGGACAAGACTAAATACTGAACCAATTTTTATTTATTTTTTAGTAAAGATTCTCTCTCCTTACACCATTACCCTCCTCCAATGGCCAGCTCCTTCCAACACCATTCTTAATGCATCAACAGTTCCTGCCTCTGACCATCAGTATAGTTTGGCCATAACTGATGACCAAGTGAGGACACAACTGATGAGACTACACACAGTAAAAGCTAGGAAATTGCATGGAGCCAGTCTTCAAGTTCTTTCAGGGGTGTGATTTCCAACTTTATAGCATCCTCTACTTCCCGTTCAGTCTGTCATGAAGGCTCCAGAAAGTACCACTGCTATGGAAAAACATCCTGCATTGTGCTTCTTCATCTAATGACTGTATACCAATGACCCTTACATCCCACATCATGAACACCTTTGACAGGCTGGTCCAGAACTACACAAATCCTTTTATAAAAGACCACTTGTACACAGTGCAGTTTGCTTATCTCACAAAGGTTGCAGTGGAAGATCTAGTTACCTATCTGCTCTGCAAGGCTAATTCAGATCTGGGCAATGTGTTTGAAGATTATGTTTTTTGATTTCTCCAGTGCCTTCAATACCTTCCAGCTACCTCTGGTAATGGCACACGTTCAAGGATATGCAGGTTGATGAGCCTATGCTGTCCTGGATAATGGACTATCTGTCTGGAGGATCACAGCTTGTGGGGCTCAGGGACTGTGTCTCTGAGGTAGATTTAAGCAACACTGGAACACCACAATGTACCTTCCTGTCTCCTTTTCTCTTTACTCTGTACAACTTGGACTACAAATATAACACCAGGTCATATCATTTGCAGTAATTCTTAGAAGATTCTGTACTTCTAATGAGACAGACTATGAGAGTCAGGTGGAGAACTTTGTTATTTTGGTGCAAAAAGAATTATTTGTAGCTTAACATCAGCAAAACCAAATAACCTACTGATTTTTGCTACACCAAAAGGCCTCTACTTCCAGCCAGTATTCAGAAAGTAAATCTGGAGGTGATGCAATTGAAGATTCACAACAACAGGCTGGACTCGCCTCATAACATATAGGAAATGCGAAGAAAGAAAGGGCAGAACAAGCTTTATTAATTTATTTTTTTAGGTGACTATACTCCTTTAATGCGTGTAAGTAGGATAATTTACATGTTGTTTAAATTTGTGATAGAGTGATTTTTTCTGCTGTGATGTGGTGTGCTGGGCCGGTAACATCACCTCAAGAGAAGCCCACCAAATCAACAAGCTAATTAAAAAGGCAAGATCAGTTTCGGGAAGCACCCTCAACCTGATGGACAAAGTAGTGAAGGATAGAATGAAAATAAAAAACTGACTGACATTATGAACAATGTTGCACATTCTCTCTCTGACACACTTATACCGAGTACTTTCAGCCAATGAATTATACAATACAAGTGTGTCAAAAAAATACTAACGGAGCTCCTTTATACCAAGTGCAATACACCTATGTAATGCCTCAATGTGACAGTGACTGTTCCTTTTATCTTTGGCCGGTGGTGGTTGTTGATTGTTAGAATACAGGGTGAGTCAAAATAAAGTACCACATTTCACAAGGTCATTGTACGAGGTAGAGGCAGCTGAGTGGGTTGGGGTGGGGGTCCTTTGATAGGCGATCTCTTGTAGTTTTCAGTCAGCAACATTCCTTGTTCCAGTTTGCAACGTACTTTCACTGTCAAAGTGTTCTTCAAAAACAATGAATCCATCACCACTACGCAACAGGCCTTCCTAACGCACTTCAGCACTCCTAACAGTGACATTTCAGATTGGAAACCAATTCTTCAGTGGGTGGCTAAATTTAGACAGACGGGTACACAATCTCCAGGCCGTCTTCAGGCTGTACAAACACCTGAAAACATCCAAGCTGTAACATCAATTTTGCAGTCTCCTAGACATTCACCGTGCAAACATGCTTTTGCCTTAGGCACTTCCAACATGTCTTTGTTGAGGAGGATTTTGCAAGGGGACCTTAATTTCTATCCGTACAAAATGATGTCAGTGCAGGAACTCAAGGAGGGAGACTGGGATAGCCATAGAGAGTTGTGCACAAACATTCTGCAAAATGTTCATCGAGATGCCATTGTCATGTGCAGCAGCAAGTCACATTTCCATTTGAATGGTTGCGTAAATGAGCAAAACGTTCGCTATTGGGCTGAAACCAAAACTTGTGAACTTTATCAGAGATCCCTGCACAGTGAGTGTATTACAGTTTGGTGGATTTGTAGGCCGTTACTTTTTTGAGGAGGACTTGTGAACTTTATCAGAGATCCCTGCACAGTGAGTGTATTACAGTTTGGTGGATTTGTAGGCCGTTACTTTTTTGAGGAGGGGGAACAAACAGTCACCATCACTTCAAAACACTATACTGAAATGCCAGGGAACTTTTTGTGGCCCCAACTGGAAGAAATGGATGTGGTGGGTGCCTGGTTTCGACGGGATGGAGCAACAGCTCATATGGCGCAGAGATCTACACAAGTTATGTGGGAGATGTTTTTTCGGGGCAGCTGATCCCCCTGTGCAGTGAAGTTGGGTGGCTTTCACGTTCGCTTGATCTCGTTCCGTGCAATTTCTTCTTGTGGGGCTATCTCAAGTCAAAGGTATACACACACCGACTTCAAAACCTTTAAGCCCTCAAGGATGCTATTCGCCATGAAATTGCCACTATTCCCCTTGAGATGACCAAACAAGTCATGCGAGGGTTAAGAAATCATCCTTATGAGTGTATGGCTAATGATTGCCACCACCTTGAGGATAACATTTTTAAAACACAGTTAAAAATATCAAAATACAATAGTACCTTGAGATACGAGTGCCCCAACGTACGAGTTTTTTGAGATACAAACCGTCACTAGGTCAATTTTTTGCCTTGAGTTACGAGCCAAAATTCGAAATACGAACCATTAAAGAGCATTCCGAGGAACTGACGACAGAGGAGTTGACGGAACTACAGATGCGGCAACATACGGCAGTTCTGCAGGAGATCGGTATCGCGGAGGAGGCAGAGGCGGAGGAGGTTACCTCATAAAGTGAGATAAAGGAAGTGTTTGCAATCTGGGAAAAAGTTTCAAACTTTAAAGAAAAGAAACACCCAGAAAAAGTTGCAACTGATAGTGCAGTGGCACTATTTAATGACACTTGCCTAACGCTTGACTTTATTGAAAAGATAACCCTGAAAAAAACTGCAACAGATAGTGCAGCCTCACTATTTAATGACACTTGCCTAAAAATTGACTTTATTGAAAAGAAACATCCTGAAAAAGTTACAACTGTTAGTGCAGCGGAGCTATTTAATGACACTTGCCTAACGCTTGACTTTATTGAAAAGAAACACCCTAAAAAAGATACAACTGATCGCGCAGCAGCTGTATTTAATGACACTTGCCTAACGCATTTTAGAAACATTCTGAATGAGAGGATGAAATAGACCTCATTGGGCAGGTTTTTATCGAAAACCCCTGCAGATGAAAGTGAGGAAGGTCCGAAGAAAAGGGCAAAAATCAGTGAATAACATTCAGTTATTCAGTTCAGCCTTTCTCCACCACCTCCATCAGCATCTTCAACTCGTCTGATCTCCAAGGTAAATGCTATACATTATACTGTACTTAAAACAACCAGTTTATTGCAGTACATTCAATTGTATTGTGTTTTTATACAATATTCATTATTTATAAGTACATTTTTCTTATTTAAAAACATGTAACAAAAAAATTGCACTGTTTTTTGGGGGTCCGGAACGGATTAATGGCATTTCAATTCATTCAATGGGGAAAATTGATTTGAGATAAGAGCATTTAGACTTAAGAGCTCGGTCACGGAACGAATTAAACTCTTATCTCAAGGTATCACTGTATCAATATTTTGTATATCGTTTCTTGTGTTGTAATGAAATTTATTTTATCTTGTAGCATTTTTGTATAATAAACATTTGAAATGTGGTACTTCTTTTTGGCTCACCCTATATTTATTTATTTATTTATTGATTCTGCTTTTATAACAAGCTCAATTGCTCCATTGGGAAAGATGAAGGTGCTCTCAATCCAATCTTTAGCAAGGCTTCAATATTAACTCTGTACCCAAAGCAAAGCAATTTTTTTAGTTACACTGAAACACATCCTATTTTTACCCTAAAGTCAATCACTATTACATCACAAAATTCCCAAAAGGCAAACTATCCATATCTAAATACGATAGGCTCTTTGACATAAATAGAGCAAACTGAAGAAGGAACATAATGTTCTAAGTTTGAAAAATAACTCTGCCACATACCAGGTCAAAACTAACAGCTTGGTCTGTTATAATTATTTCACATCAATTCAAAATAAAGTCTAATTACAAGGCTGATAAAGGTCAAAATGATTTTCTAAAAAGAAGCTGAAAATTTTAGAACAGAATTATAGCTCCCACTTGTGGGCTAAGAGAGCACATCAGATTATATATCTCCCCTACCCCATACTAGCAAAATCCCCCAGCAAAATACACGTTGAAAACAAGATATTTAAAGATATTTCACAGGCTTAACTATTCCAAAACGTCAATTTTAAATCAGTTTATCAAGGTGGCTGTATTAAAACATTTGATGCTATATTTAAAAGGAAAACATGATACAATTGATTTTAAGATGCTTTAATTATAAGGATAACAAAAAAAGGCTAATTTCTTATTTATCAGTGTTCATCTTGATTAAATATCACATCTTAAAGAGTTTTGGCATAATCTTTAGTGAAAAAACACATATGAAATATTTGAAAACATAAAAATACACTCATCCAGAAGTGACTAATGCTAACAGATTTTCTTTGTAATAAAGCAGCTTCTTCCCCCTACAAATGACACTTGAAGGTGATAAAACCAGTTATGTATTCATGTAAAATACATTTGTAATAATTCAGATTAAGATTCCTATTTCAACACTGCAACTGTGGCAAATGATGTCAGAATTATAAATTAACATTTTAAGTGAAACAGAATACTTATCCCACTAAAGCATACAACCAATATATTTATAACAGGAAGATATTTATCTGATGAAAGAAAAAAAAGAATAAAATGTAGAAATATTCAAGAGTAAAGTGGAAGTGAGAAATAGCTATAAAGATAAAGATGGAGATAAGCAGTTTAGAGTGAAAACAGCCACAATGTATTCTTTTTCAGCATAAAAGAAATGTACATAGAAAAAAAAAAAAAAAAAAAAAAAAATCAGAAGGCACTGGCGGCGAAATAATTCAATTAACATTCAAATATGACTATTACTTTTTCGACCAAATTAGAGATATAGTTTTAGGAAAAATTGCGGTGAATGTGCTTTCGTACTCTCAAAATTCTTTTTGTAAACAGCTTCGGACATTAGGTACACACATTTAAAGAATAGCAAATGTAGTCATCCAATGTGTTATTCAATAATTAAAAAAAAAAATAAAAAATATATATATCTATCTATATATATCTATATATCTATATATATATCTATATATATATCTATATATATATCTATATCTATATATCTATATATATATATCTATATCTATATCTATATATATATCTATATCTATATCTATATCTATATATATATATATCAACTCTCATTAACACTTAAATGTTTGATGTAAATTTACCTGTCAGCCATCTGAGGGATTATATAATGCCCATTTTTATGATCTAAAAGGAAAAACAAAAAACAAAGTAACCGCTATAATATTTAAATTTCAATAATATCATGCATAGATATACTAGGTCCAATTTCAGAGTAATACAGTGCTATGTAAAAGTTTGGGGACCCCTGATAAAAATTACAGTATTAACTTATAACTTGCTAAGCTTTTGAGGCAGCAACTTCATTTTAACATATTTTATACGTTATGGAAACAGCAACAACTCAGAAGTGAAATATTTTTTATTGGACCAACAGAACCAAATTAACGTGCATTTAAACAAAAATAGGCAGGGTGCATAAATTTGGGCACCCCAAAGGAATAATCCCATCAATATTTAGTACAGCCTCCTTTTGCTGAAATAACAGTACAGTATGTAGACACCTCCTATAACAACTGACAAGTCCCTGAATTCTGGCTGGAGGTATTTTGGACCATTCTTCCATACAAAATGCCTCCAGTTCAGTCAGGTTTGATTACTTCCAAGCATGGAGAGCCTGCTTCAAATGAATACATACATTTTCAATGATGTTCTGGAATGGCAACCCCAGTCCCCAGGCCTAAACATTGTACTTGTGCCTCTGCATGAATTCCTTGGTAGATTTTGAACGGTGCTTTGGATCATTGTTGTGCTGAAACATCCAACCCTGGCTTTAGCTTCAACTTTATGACTGACTCATTCTTGTCAAGAATCTGCCGATACTAGGAGGAATTCCTGTGGCCCACAACTTTAACAAGGTTTTCAGTACCTGTGCTAGCCACACAGCCCCATAACATGATGGACCCTTCGCTAAATTTTACAGTAGGCAGCAAGTTGTTCTCTTGGAATGCTGTGTGTTTTTTTTTTTTTCGCAATGCTAAGCACCTCTGGTTGTGACCAAATAACTCTACCTTAGTCTCTTTTGTCCACAGTATTTTTTTCCCAAAATGTTTCTGGCTTGTCCAGAAGCGCTTTTGCATACCTCATGCGACTATTCTTGTGGCGAATACTCAGAAAAGGCTTTTTGCACATTACCTTTCCACCGAGCTGTTCCTAGTGCAAAATGTGTTGGACTGTGGAATGATGTACAATGACTCCATCAGCAGCCAGATGTTCTTGTAGCTCTCTGGAGGTGGTCTGTGGTTTGTTTGTGACCATTCTAACAAGCCTTTGGCTGTGCCTTTCAGATATTTTTTGACCTACCTCATCTTTCCTTCACAAGGACTGTTCCTGTAGCCTTCTATTTCCTAACTACATTTCTGACTGTGGAGAAGGACAGTCCAAACCATTGTGATAATTTCTTGCACCCTTCTCCTAATTCATAACGACGAATTATCTTAATTTTTAGGTCAGTAAAGAGTTCTTTAGAGGTTCCCATGTTGCCACTCTCTAAGAGAAAACAAAGGACAAGCACAAGTAGCAATTACCTGTTAAATAACCTTTTTCATGATTGGTTGTAGTTTAAGGTCTAATGGGCTAAACAAAGCAATTTTGGGCTGCAACCTGTCAGCATTAAAGGACTACAGGTCTTCAAATTAATGCAATTAAAAGGGTGCCCAAACTTTTGCACATCTGATTTTTTACATTTTATTTCATACAACTCAATAATGCTACACTGAGATTTTTGGTCTGAAAAACATCCCGTTGTCTACATTTCTCTAGTAAAAAGAGAAAATTATCATGCAACTTCAGAGGGATGCCGGAACTTTTACATAGCAGTGTATATTAAAACATTCGGGAAAACTTACCCGGCCGACGCCCACAAAGGTAAAAAGCAAGCCTGTCTGTGAGCTCATACTGGCACTCAACAAGTCTTTCAGCCAAATCCACATGAACAGCCTGCCTATCATGATTCAAAATTTAAAAATCAAAATTGGCATCCATATACGAGATAAGTGAACATGCAAAAGCTTTCAAAGCATACTTGGGATGTTACCTGGCATAATCCATTGGGGTTCTACCATTAATATCTGGTGCACCAGGGTCCGCTCCATATACTACAAGCAATTCTGCTTGTAAAACCTGACCAGCTTTGGCAGCCACATGAAGAGGTGTGGTTCCTTTTTCCTGTATAATTTAGAAGTAGAACTACATTTACAAAATACCATTCTATCTATTTTCAAACCTTTGCTGCACTGAAAGTCTAGATCACATTTGCTTTATCATTTGCAGGTGCCATCAGAGGTATAATCTGATAAACACTATACAGTAAGCAAACTGCAAAAATGAAACTATAAAAAACTACAGGTCTAAAAGAAAGAAATGGAGATCCATAGAACAAAAAAAGCCAAAGGTTTGACATATTGGAATATCCATTACTTCCCAAATTCTTATCTTATTACAAGCAAAAAATACAAAATTCACAACACAGCACTGAAGAGGATTTTTTTTCTTCATTCTTCTTACCGGATGGAAAAAATTGGCTTGAGCACCAAGAGAAAGCAACCGCAGGCAGGTTTCCAAATTGCCAGTCCGAACACTAGAGTGCAGTTGCTGGTAATGATAAAGCAAAAAATATATTCTGCTTATTTATAAATTCTGCTAGACAGTTCACAATTAAAAACCATGCCAAAACTAGGAACTAAGCCAAACTTTAGCTCACCTTGCTCAGATCCTTTGTAGTCACACCATCATCATCACGGCATGGCAACTTGTGAACAAAAGCCAGCATCTGGTACTTTGCACGAATGAATTCTGACTTTGTTGGACTACATTAAAGATTGTGAATGAGGAGATAAAAAAACAGTGTGTTAATAACTAATATAGGACACATTTTTTTAGAGCTGAAAAAATGAAATATTAAAAAAAGGCAAAATTAATTCAACCATTTAAATCAAGCACATCATTTTTATATTATTTATCAAAAAGGTAGGAGAAAGCTCAGTAGTCACATTAACACACTCATCTTTGGAATGTGGGAACAAAACCACAGAGACATGGGAAGAATGTATAAAATGAAACAGTGACTGGCCCAGGATTCAAACCCATTCTCTTATAGTTGCATGACAATAAATCTGATTATTGCACCTTTGTACTCCATTGACTATATCTTCCAATAATAGAGCTTAAAAGGAATACTTTAATTTTTTTAACCTGTTAGTTACAATATATTTTTAGTGATAGCAAAGACAAATTTTTCAACCTCATCTTTTCATGGAGAATGGAGATAAAGTTAATGATTCAACAAACTTCAAGGGGTTCACAGTGGACCAATACTAAATAACAGCAAACAATATTAAACATCTATAGGGAAAAAAATCTTCAGTTATTCATGTTGCATAATCCACAAGTCACTTACCCAGTTGTATGTTCACAATATCCAAATACATGCATATTTCACTAAACTATTTTTGAATAAATACCTCCAGAAAAACAGAGTAGTAGATGGACTGGAAGCACATTCAAATAAGATCAAGCTTTTGATCTGAAGATCAAACTCTCCTCTCATTCACTGATCAAGAGTCCTGTCTTCAGTTCAAGAGCTCAACCCCATTTGAATGAAGAAAAGGAGACTGAAGGCTACAACTGCAATGGAGAAATAAATAAATGACAACCAGGCCAGGCATCCTCCACTGAAATTAAGGCAGACGTTTTTTTAAATGATTTTAGTCCTTTAAAAGGGCCACACCTTGTGCAAGTGTGAAAAGAAAGCAAGTTTTTGTTTAGTACAGCAGGTCACATGTTGATTTTGAATAGGAAAAGGTTGCCTTGGAAAATACAGAGATTTTCATATTGATAAATTACAAAATTACCTCACTGCTTAGTAAACTTAGCTTAAAAAGCAAATTAGGCCATCTTCTTCATAAATATATACATTTTATTTTATTAGAACTGTGAATTTTATTTCAGACAACCCATTTACCGTATATACTTGTGGATAAGTTCTCCCACGGATAAGTCTGGACTTGATTTTACAGTATAATTTCTGGTATTTTATAATGTCGGTCATATAAGTCGAATGCAGACAACTCACGCTATTGGTACAAGGCATTATGATATGGTAACGCCCACCTGAGAGAGTAACCACGGAGCACACTGCCTTTTTTTCTATGTGGGTGCAGCAATGCGCTGTATCAGGGCGTGGTCCTAACCTCTCTCTCTCTCTATTGAGCCTACATGACCACACGGTAATACCCAAACTATTACAGTTTTGTGTTTTGTGTTTTTTGTATCTCACACCCTCATACACCTTTATCGTAAGAACATCTCTTATGTACAATGGAGCTTTTGATCAGAAGAAAATATGTACATGGTTTTAAACGTCGTTGAAGTAGCAAAAAAAAAAAAAAAAAAAAAAAGGTAACTGTGCTGCTGAAACAAAATTCGATTTGTCTGAAAAACTGATTTGTTTTCAACCACATGAGGCAGTACCCCAGGAATGACAAAGTGAAAACAACAGTGTTAGATGTGGGGGGGTAGGGTAGGATCATGAACGCGACTGAGAGAATGAAACTGAATAAAAAAACACTTTATTTCACATAAAGATGCACTATAGCTCTGTACTCTGTAGGAAGTTACGTAAATAAATCCAGATAAATAACATTCAATCTGGCTTTTATGTAAGTAACATATAAATGTTGATGTACAAGTATAACAAAAGAAGTGCACTTTTATTCAAGACTATAACCGAAGAAAAAAGAAAGTCACAAGTACACGGCAGAGATTTGCGTGTTTGAGCAACACGGGCATGCTCAAAAAATACACGTGTAATGCCACGAAAAGTGCATGCAGACACTTCATTTTGCAAGCATTGGTACGAGAATACAGTCAGACTTCTTTTTAGGGCACATACATCGTCCAAATGTAAACACTAGCGTGTAGAGTCGCTTGCAAACTGAAGAGTCTATAGCTGCAGGTAGAAGCTGCCGTCGCTGTACTTTGTATATAAGAGCCGGATCGAATGTTATTTACTTATTTACCTTGGTTTATTTACTTACTTCCTACAGAGTGCAGAGCTATAGCGCGTCTTTATGTGAAAACAGCAGTGTCAGATGGGGGGAGGGGTAGGGTAGGATCGTGAACGTGACTGAGAGAATGAAACTGAAAAGAAAAAAAAAAAACAAAACAAAAACAAAGCTAACCTTTACAAGTATCATACATTTACACCAGCTGTTACGGACTGAAATCAAACATATGTTTTTATTCTAAAATAGTAAGAATAAAAGCAGTTCACTTCTCAAAACGGACTCGTCGGGGATCGAACCTGTGAAGTTTTGATTACCTGTCAACAGTTGATACCGTTGCGCCACCAAATGGTCATAGTAAATGTGTGTCAATGTCTCACCCTAACGTGGGTTATTTTTCTGCAGTTATATTTTTGAATAAAAGCGCACTTGTTCTGTTATATTTGTACCTTTTGTGAAAGTGTTTCTTTGATATTTGGACTTCAGGCTTCACACATTATAAAATTCATGTCTACATTTTGTCAATTATTACTAAAACATGAAAAAGGTTCTTTTTTAACAATGTGTTTGCATAGATCGTTGTAGACACGGAACACACATGAAATGCATGTGGTCCAAATAACAATATGGTATTTATAAAAGGTGTGATTTTGCTTGTCTTCTCACTCTATACAACTCCAAGCAACTGACACGCAGGAAAACAGACTTGACATGAGAAAACTGTGCGCCAGTGGGGGATGTGATAGCAGACTGCTTGCTGCTTATCAACACATTTAAAGGACAAAGACGCTAACGGAGAGGTGAGAAGTGATTCAAGGTGGGACGGATCTACGAGTTTTTTCGTAGGCTCTGGTAATTCTAGTGTTAACTGATATTGGCAATTAAATGCTGCTTAAATGTAAATATACACGCACTTATACAGGGTGGTCCAGATCTAATTATGCAGATCCAGATCGTCTGGATGACTGTGATCTATGCGGGGATGATTCCACTTCGGCATGAAGACAATTCTTCATGTCATCAGTTCGCACACTTCTCGATGGTCCAGGATTTTACGGGTGATTTTCAATGTAATAAACTTAATAAGTTATAGTGTAATGAAAATTGCATAATTAGATTTGGACCACCCTATACATTTTAATCATTTTAAATCATTTATTGCTCTACAGATTTTTGCTGTTAAAAATACATTTACTATATTTAAACAGGTGTGTTTTTTTTCTTCAGTGTATCAACTAGACATTCAAAATTCTTGGTGTAACTAAACAATATGGATTACCATTCTAATTATGTAATACTTGTTTCATACCAAAATCTACATTATATGACACACAGCAAAAAATGAGAAATACAGCACAAATCTTAAAAAAAAAAAAAAGTCTTTCCAATTAAAAGTGTAAACTGAATTTTGTTTCTCATGGTCTGAGAGTCCTTCAGGTGCCTTTTGGCAAACTCCAGGCGGGCTGCCATGTACCTTTTACTAAGGAGTGGCTTCCGTCTGGCCACACTACCATACAGGCCTGATTGGTGGATTGCTGCAGAGATGGTTGTCCTTCTGGAAGGTTCTCCTCTCTCCATAGAAGACCTCTGGAGCTCTGACAGAGTGACCATCGGGTTCTTGGTCACCTCCCTGACTAAGGCCCTTCTCCCCCGATCGCTCAGTTTAGATGGCCGGCTAGCTCTAGAAGAGTCCTGGTGGTTTCGAACTTCTTCCACTTACGAATGATGGAGGCCACTGTGCTCATTGGGACCTTCAAAGCAGCAGAAAGTATTCTGTAACCTTCCCCAGATTTGTGCCTCAAGACAATCCTGTCTTGGAGGTCTACAGACAATTCCTTTGACTTCATGCTTGGTTTGTGCTCTGACATGAACTGTCAACTGTAGGCCCTTATATAGACAGAAGTGTGCCTTTCCAAATCATGTCCAATCAACTGAATTTACCACAGGTGGACTCCAATTAAGCTGCAGAAACATCTCAAGGATGATCAGGAGAAACAGGATGCACCTGAACTCAATATTAAGCTTCATGGCAAAGGCTGTGAATACTTATGTACATGTGATTTCTCAGTTTTTTTATTTTTAATAAATTTGCAAAAAACTCAAGTAAAGTTTTTTCATGTTGTCATTATGGGGTGTTGTGTGCAGAATTCTGAGGAAAAAAATGAATTTAATTCATTTTAGAATAAGGCTGTAACATAACCAAATGTGGAAAAAGTGATGC
>JANRMT010062814.1:66097612-66110720 GCA_026402145.1 Polypterus bichir lapradei
ATATATATATATATATATATATATATATATATACATACATAGACACACACACATGCATACACACATACATACAGTGCCCTCCACAATTATTGGCACCCCTGGTTAAGATATGTTCTTAGGCTTCTAATAAATTCTTTTTTTTCCCAAAAAATATAGGCTCACAACACAAAAAAGAGAAAAATCCAACCTTTAATTGAAGTACATTTATTCATTAGGAAATAAATCCCACATTAAGAATTAAGTTTTTTACATGAAATCATGTGTGCCACAATTATTGGCACCCCTGCTGTTAATATTTTGTACAACCCCCTTTTGCCAACAAGACAGGACTTAATCTTCTCCTATAACATTTTACAAGGTTGGAGAATACAGAGACAGGGATTTTTGACCATTCCTTTTTGCACAATCTCTCTAGATCGTCCAGAGTCCTGGGTCCTCTCCTCTTCAGCTCACCCCACAGGTTTTCAATGGGGTTGAGGTCTGGGGACTGAGATGGCCATGGAAAGAGCTTGATTTTGTGTCTGCTGAGCTATTTTTGTGTAGAGTTTGCCATATGTTTAGGGTCATTATCCTGCTGGAAGTTCCAATGATGACCCATCTTCAGCTTTCTGACAGAGGCCACCAGATTACCAGATTTTGATTTAAAATGTCCTGGTATTTCAAGGAGTTCATGATGTCATACACCCTAAGAAGGGCCTTTGGAAGAGAAACAGCCCCACAGCACCACAGATCCTCCACCATACTTTACAGTGGGCATGAGGTGCTTTTCCGCATACTCATTCTTGGATTCACGCCAGACCCACTTAGAATGTTTGTTGCCAAAAAGCTCAATTTTAGTCTCATCTGATCAAAGCACACAGTCCCAGTTGAAGCCCCAGTACCGCTTAGCAAACTCCAGACGTTTACGTTTGTGATTGTAGGTGAGAAAAGGCTTTCTTCTTGCATGTCTCCCAAACAGCTTGTTGGCATGGAGATAGCGTCTTATGGTTGTCATGGAGACTTTGTGACCCCCAAGATACCACTCTTTGGTGCAGTTCTCTAAGAGTGAGCTTTGGAGAATTTTTTACTTCTCTTACCATCCTCTTTATTGTGCTGGTGGCAAGATAAACTTAGGTCCTTGTCTAGCCTTGTTTGTCACTCTTCCCGTTGTTTTACACTTCTTTATTATACCTCCGACTGTAGATACAGGAAGGTTTAGGCGAGGAGCTATTTTCTTGTAGCCACTACCTGACTTATGAAGGTCGACACACATCTGCCTTACTTGAACAGCATGTTCTCTTGTGTTTCCCATATTGAAGAGTGGCTAAGAGCAATAGGACTCTGTGTCACGTCATATTTATACCACAGGGACACAGGATGTCATTAATTACTAATTAAAAGGTCCAATTTACTCTGATCAACTTTAAAAACTAAACTAGAAATTACAAAAATGCTTCAATTACATTTATTTTATAGCAATTGTTAGGGGTGCCAATAATTGTGGCACACATGATTTCACGTAAAAAATGTCTTTCTTAATGTAGGACTTTTTTCCCCAATGAATAAATGTACTTTAATTAAAGGCTGGAGTTTTCTCTTTTTTATGTTATGCTTCTCGCAACTGAAAGAGGGTACCGTGGCGGACGTTAGCCGACCTGCTGACCAACCACAAGCGTTACCTGGTAGGTAACCACCCACACGATCAGATTGTGATTCAGACTACAAATGCATTGAATGTAATTACCCCGATCTACAGACTGTCAAATAAACGAACCACACGCCGTGGCAAAACGTGAGAGGCTTTGCCCTCTGACGCCCGAGGTTCGATTCCCGAGAGGGAGTGCAGTGAGTGTGTACGCCTGATGAGCCCAGAATTAGGGCGAAACACGTGTCGCGTACTCTTTGCATTATTTGACAGTAAAAACTATTTCAACCATTCTATGATCTGCTTCTTGCAACTGAAAGAAGGCACCGTGGCGGACGTTAGCCGACTTGCTGACCAACCACAAGCTTTACCTGGTAGGTAGCCACCCACACGATCAGATTGTGATTCAGACTACGAATGCATTAAATATATATATATATATATATATATATATATACACACACATACACACAAGCAAAATACCCGTGCTTCGCAGCGGAGAAGTAGTGTGTTAAAGAAGTTATGAAAAAGAAAAGGAAACATTTCAAAAATAACGTAACATGATTGTCAATGTAATTGTTTTGTGACTTTTATGAGTGTTGCTGTCATCAATGATTTGATTATCATTATTTGTTTCAATCAGGTTCGTATTTGGAGAATGTGTTATGTTCAAGTTACATTCCGTGTTTGTCTAGTTTATCCCTGACCATCTCATCTTCGTTGTCAACCGTTGTAAAGATAACAGGGTTCATTCATCAAAGTGATCACTACCCAAATCGGTACTTGTAAATCTAAGATGTTTAACAGGCATTCCCAGTATTAAGTTGTGGATTTGCCTGCAAATATTTAGCGGCAGCCTGTCTATGAACGTAATTTAAACTTAAGCTTTACACCTTGCTTTCCTATTGATATGTCTACAAAGGTTTGCTCAGCTTCAGAGGGTTGTTCCTTTCTTACTGCATCAATAAACAGCTCATCTTCCTCTTTATCTGAGACATCACACACTGCATGCAATGGTTTTATCTTTCCCAGTCTTGCAAACTTTAGCGAAGTGGTTCAATTTACCACATTTTTTACACTGTCTTCCTTTAGCTGGACATTGACTTTTTCCACCGTGTGGTTTGTTTCCGCAGTAGGTGAACTTATGAATATGCGTGTATGCGTCAGTCGCTTCATATTTTATTGCTGCCATCTCAATTGTGTAATGCGTTTTTTGTTCGGTGCTCTTTGGAGCTCTTGCTTGTTGTCTGAATACTGCGTTCACAGTCAGTTCACGTGAGCCGCTCGGAGTACATGCATTGAAGGTTCTCAGCTGTGCTTGTGCTATCTTGTGTGATCTTGCGATGTCCACGGCTTCATTTAATGTTAGCTCAGACCCGGCACTTAATAGTTTCTCTAACAATTTTGCTGAGTTTGTGCCAAACATTATTCTATCCCTGACCATATCATCTTCATTTGCATAAGCACAGTCCTTCACCCACGAATATTTAGCGGCAGCGTGTCTATTGGATTGCTGCTGACGGACGGCCTTATATGGGCAGGCACTCAATTACGTGGGAGGCGTGATGATGGGGGACGCAACTCAGCTTCACACGGCGACCGAGCTGCAGGCTATGGCCGTATATATGTACGTAAGTAGGTTCTAGTTATGACCGTTAAGCAGGTTTCATTTCGAAATTCTACGCGTAACTGTTTTAAGCAAGCAGTAAGGAATGAGCCTGCCAAATTTCAGCTTTCTACCTACACAGGAAGTTGGAGAAATAGTGATGAGTGAGTGAGTGAGTGCGTCAGTGAGTCAGTCAGTGAGGGCTTTGCCTTTTATTAGTATAGATATATATACACATATACACACATACAGTATATTATATATATATATATATATATATATATATATATATATATATATCTCTATATATATCAATCAAACAATGTTCATACAAACAATGTTGCTCAAAGTACTTTATAAGATGTCAAAAAAACTTACAAGAAAAGAACAAGTAAGATTAGGCAATATTAATGAATAAGTAATAATAAAAAACAAATCTATACAATCTTATAAAACAGATATAACTAGTAGAATAGTAGTGTCCTTATACACAATATCATGATGCAAGTCTCTGAAGTTGAGTAATAGGGTATGATGGCCAGGAACACGGAGAAAAAACACACCAGTTAAGCTGAAGAAAAAACAATCTGCTGGGTTCCAAGCCCAAAAGACTGCCCAGCCCCCACTGGGCATTCTACCTAACATTAATGATCTTAAGTCATTCCTCTTTGCTTCCAGAAAAAAAATAAATATTGAAATGATTTTAACATAAGGCTGCAACATAGGAAAATGTGAAAAAAGTGATGGGAGTCTGAATACTTTCTAAATTGACTGTATATGCCACATGTACAGTATATCTTTTACTTAAAATGTTTTGTGAACATGTTTTATATACCAAAAGTCACCACAATTTTATTGAGGAAAAAGTCTGAAATTAAAAAATAAAACTTACACACATTGAGATATTACACATAAAAATATACAGATATTTGTAAAATTTGCACAAAGTATTCAGTGTTCAATCTTCAAATTAATATGGTCATAAACATTTATGTTAATTAAATACTGTACAGGAAACCTTAGCGGTCCAGAATATATGACCCCAGCTAATTGGTTGGGAGAAATTGACTTGGAGGATAGCTCAAGGTATGATGAATGGCATATATTTATTCTACTTTTCTCCTCAGAAGTATTCAGAATGACCAACAATAGCCACTTACTGAACTTTATCCTGGGGATTGGGCTTTCGACGACCACTCTGCACCTGTGCTGGATCCAAGAGAGAATGTTCCCAAATAGAATTTGCTCCATTGCTGGCCAGTGTTTGCACCATCTGGCAGAAAAGAAGATTTTGCATAACATAATATTAAAACTGTGGAGGTTATACTTACTACAATGCGCAAAAAAAAAAAAAAAAAAAAAAGGCAAATGACTAAACATCAACTTCATCCTGGAGCGTTTTAGCTCCTTTCACATGAGCATTTCTACCTGATCTAAAGACTTTTCAGCAAGTACTACAATGTTGGAAGCAAGTTAATGAACTGAAATAACAAAAGTGTAATCTGGTGAAGATTCATTTTATTTGTCTTTATGTATTTTTTGTTATTGTGCACTTTAATTCTAATCTATACGATCATGTACATAAATTAAGCAATACAAAAAGAGCAAGTTTGTTCTTTTCTATTCAAGATTGTAGTGAGCACCTCTGTGTCTAATTATAGTGGGAAAATATTTTTATTGAAGTGTACATCTAAATCTGTGTCTTGAATCCACTAAAAAAAGTAAAGAATGCAAGGGTAAGAAAAGAAAAGTAAAAAATGCAAGGGTAAAAATGAAAATAATAAAAATATGCTGATTGTAAAGAATACAGTCAACTTCATAAAAGTTTAATTTTCTAATGCACTTATAAAATATAAATCTTTTACATGTAATAACACTTGACAATTCACTCTGGAAGAAAATAAATTGAAACTATAAATAGAATGTACAGTGATTTGCATTTGCAAAATGTACATTTATTGGTTACTGAATTACAGCATTAACTGGAGTACTGTTAATGTATTCAGAGCTCCCTCTGTGGACTCCTTCAAAAATTATGTTCTCCCAGGCTAAATTCAAATCATTTTAAATTCTACCAAAATACGTTTTTTGTAATCATATGTAAAAATGAAAGAAGCAATTGTGTTAACTGAGTCATCACATTTTCGGCCATGTAAATACAAGTTCCCTTTAACTGTTTTCCATTTTGGTACTATGGAAAAATGTAATGAGTCTGATGTGCACTTTTTATTCTATTTTCTAAATTACAGTGGTCAAGTTAAGATAACTGAAAATGGGATCTAGGACAGCAATAATGATAAGACCATAAAAAAGCCAAACAAAAAGGGAACAATTCAAGCCTAAGGCACTAAAGTAATGAAAAAAGCACTAGCCAATGCAAATGATCTTATTCAGTAATTTTACTAAAGGTAACACTGATATGCCCTTCATCACCCTTTTTTTTTAGCTTATTTAATAATTTCATTCTACCAGTTTTTTTTTTCATAATCACAAGTCTGTTGTAGGAAACAGCTTTCAATTTTCATCTGAAAAACATGCTTTCCACCAATAACCTGTGAGCACTTTATTTGAATATTTCCTGAAAAATTAAAAATCTTTTATACTAATTTTTAAAGCCAAAAAAAAAAAATCAACTTTCTACATTCATTAAGAGTCAAACCTAATAACTGATTTCAAGGCCATGTTTTCATCATCAAATTCTTGTATTCACTCATACTATTTCCAAATTTCACATATTTTTATATACCTGAAGCAATGAGGGTGGCCAGCCACTGTGTCGAAGATGCTTAACAATAGAGATGTGGCGTCCAAGACTTCTGTGCACAGAGCAGCATTCATCACATATTAGCACTCCACGGTTAATAGATGCCCAACCAGGGTCTGTAAAATACGAAGGCAAATTAGTGTCTTAGTATCTTGGTGCTTTAAGATAAAAAAAACTAGACCACAGTCAAGTCTTATGATCATGTCTTCATTCTTCTAGCACTCAAATAACACCTGTACCTCACAGCTAAAAAGAACTCAGCTTCCATTAGTCTGTGTCACAACAGTGCCTTGGGGACTTAAGCTAGTTTTCCAACCTTTCTTCACATAGGTTTGTGGCCCTGGCAGCAATTTAGACCAACCAGATGCTACCCCCCTGCGCCCCCCCCCCCCCCCTTGTCTTTTTACTGCAGCTGTTCACAAGCAAATAACAGGAAATTAATGACATCCACGGGGACGATTGTCCAACATTCTTAAAGTAACTGCCAAAGTAATGTGGCAAGCCCCCTGTAATTTTTATACACTTATCTGATCCCCTTATATTAGACTAGAAGCAAATTAAAAGCACTAAAAACAAAACCAATGTTTATTTAATTAGACAGAATTTAGCTGTGCTTTTCCTACAGAACATTTTGTTCAAGCATCAGCTCTTCCTATACGGTTATGTAAAAGCTCAAAATCAGTAAAAAAAATGGGAGAGGGAAAAATTACAGATCTTAAACGGATTTTTGAAGCAAATAAACAAAAGTAGTATACAAACAAGCATGTATTCAAATTATTTTAAGTCACATACTACTTTTTAAAATGCAGAGACAAAAAATTCACACATTTCAACTATTGAAAAAGATGAATACTGTTCTTTGAGTTATGTTTTTGGTAAATTAAAAAAAATTAAAATAGTACAAAAAGTTATTAATCATGCAGAGAAGGTAGACCTAATTATTGCAATAAATTTATATTACAAAAAACAGAATAATAAACAAGTACAGACACAGATTTGATTATTTTCAACTTTTTGTGTAAAGGAATCACAGATCAGCAATACCAGCAGTGAATTAAGGGTTTAGAATGTGTGCAAAATCCAGTTTCTATCAGTTAATTTATTTATGGTTTCTAGAAGAGAATAATATATTTGTCTAATTGTTTAACCTCTTACAGTTTACGGAGGTGAATTATACAATGCTGGAAGTAGGCATTGTATAAGGCTGGTTGTAACTCAAGTTGGTTGTAAGTCAAGACTATTTTTCCCATAAGAAATAATGGAAATACCCATAATGCACTCCGAACCTCCCACAGCAACACTTACTTAACCTTTTCATAATAAAAAAGGGTTGTATAATGTGCATAATTTACCAAAACACCAATAATTTTTATAATGTACTAACCAAAAAGTTATAAAAAGTGCCTAGCCTACCAGAAACAACAATTTCATACTGTACTCACCATTTAATTTGACATCTTTGAGTTGCAGGAAGCGAGGAGGAGGAGAATGAAACGGAAGGTGGTTATTGTTTAAAAGAAGCCTCCTTATGCAAATCTTTTCTTTGTAAAATTGTCGAGATGGTGGATTTCGACATGCTATACATATTAGCAAGATCGGTCACACGAACACCACTCTCATATTTCCGCACAATTTCCTTCTTCGTTTCGATTGTGATCGCTGTTCCTCAAGTTAATAATGACAGTAGTCGAGCACTCAGTTCAAAGCTGGTCGTGTTGTGAACTGCTGTAATAATCCACTCCAAAGCAAGCCGGTGCTGACTCAGCCTGATGACATCATCATGTGCCGCACCAGCCCGCTAGCTAACATCCCTTAACAATCGCTTTCTTTACCTTCTCTTCTTTCCTTAGCAATTATGTGTCTTGCTTGCCATGGTCTTAGTGAATTATATATATATTATATATATATATATATATATATATATATATATAGATAGATAGATAAATCACTGCACTGACCGAAATTACTTCCACAAACATATGTATCTGGGCTCCAACTGACGCTTACGAACGTTCTCGGCTGTTTGTTTACAATTGCACAAGCGGATACACGTGACCGCATTCGGGTCATAACGCAGGATGTTGGTCGTAAATCAAAACAAAAATTTTGGTCGTAAATCAAGTTGTTCGCATATCAGACCGGTCGTATATCAAGGGTCGACTGTATATTTAATAACAATGCACATTAGAAAAAAAAAAATCTTTGAGCTGCCTTATTTCTAGAAGCAAAAAACAAAAAAACAGCTACAACTTTGAAGGACTGAAGACTGCCAGTAAAAACTGTAATAGCTAAGTACACAATGAACAGCACAATATGGTCCATACTTTTATATATTGGGACTAAAAAGGAACTAAGTAACTTTGTAAAAATAAATGCTATAATCCCTATTCCATAATACCTATATTTAATGGTACATCATTTGAGAGGATCAAGTGAATACAGTACTGACAAACAAACATTCTCTGAATATAGTTATAGCTCAGTCCTGAAAGAGAGGATGAATCTCTCAATTACCAATTCATTGAATGAATCATTCAAACTGTTTCATTATACAGTGTACATTTAGAATTCTCAATTTTGTTGAAGAGAGCCCAAACAGAATTTTTGGTATGAGCACATTTTCTTCTAAGTAGGTTTAAAGAAAAAAAAAAATTTATTAACTAGGGTGGCAGTAAGAGTGAGAACAAGAAAACTGCCATCTGTTGGTGTATTATCAAAGACTAGCCAACCCGCGGCGTAGCATATGCCACATAATTATTTATCGATGTGTGAACACTTCCTGAAAGACACAGTTATCCAAATGGGGAGGGTTTGAGGATACAACTGTCAGTGAATGAAAAGATGGAACTCTGGAGAGAGCAACATAAAATTGTCCGTGACTGAAAACAGGTTTTGGCAGATACAGGCATATCTTTTTGAAAGTTTGGCCCTGTGGTATATTAATTGTCATTGCAAACGCCAATCTATCAGGAAATTGTCTAAATGTAAAAGTAAAAGTAAAAGGCAAATTTGAATCTGATGGGGTCGGGGAAATCCGGGGAATAAGGACAGTTTGTGAGGTAGCAGATGCGATAGTCTTACACTCCAGTGCATTGCGGTGAATGCTGGTAACAGAAAGTCTAGTGCCATTACAGAGACGGATCTCCTCAACCATGTGTAAATCCATTCAACACAAACATTTATCTGCAGCCACACTGATGTGAAGTCACCTTCCCACTATCCTCTTACTGAAAAACATTTACACAAATGCATTTCACACCGGAATTTCAATGCAACATTTGCTCAAAAACCTTCATGCTCCAGAAATATCTCAAAGCAGATTTAAACACACACTCCACTGAACAAACGCATTCTACACAGGTCTTTCAATGCACTATTTGTTCGAAAACGTTCCGACTGCAGAGATATCTCAAAGCACATTTAAAATCACACTCCACTGAACGAATTATGCAATGTGAACATTGCCAGCAATACTTTAAACAACTCATGCTCTCAAGAAGCACTTACAAACTCATTCCAATTCCTTTCAGTGTCAAGTCACAAACCCCACAGTCATCGCATTCAGTTTTACGCTGCTTTTCAAGAAGATACCGCCATTCCCGTCCAAGAACATAACATTGGCCTACCTACCGCAGTATGTACTTCTTGCAATGCTCTTCATTGGCCATCAGAGGAGTCGGCGGGCCTGGCCCTGTCGTGCATATCCCATGGTCTTACAGTTGGCTGGCATGGCTCTCTGTCTTGCGTGCGTCTTGCGTGCCCTTAGTGAATGACGGGCGGGGCTCCGTCGTGCGTTCCCCATGACACGGGAGGAGGGTTTGAGTGGGTGGTTGGGGCTCTGTCGTGTGTACCCCACGGTCGGGCAACTTGGTCGATTATCTATATAGGAAAGCAGCCGGAACTGAAAAGAACAATGAAAAGTCAACGGTAGACGGGGGAGGAGGGTTACAGTTGGTGGGCGGTGCTCTGTCGTGCATATCCCATGACACAGGAGGAGGGTTAGAGTCGGCGGACGGGGCTCTGTGAAGCGTATTCCATGGTCTTACAGTTGGCGGGCGTTGCTCGGTTAGAGTTGTCTTGCGTGCGCTCAGTGAATTATAGATATAGATTTTTGCAGTATTTTGTAGTCATTGAAAATTGCTTAGACTTAATTAATGCACGTAAAACCCAGCAAGTGGTTAGAATAATAAGTATTTCACTTGCTGATTTCAAACTGTAGCATTTTGTTTTTTGCCTTTTTCAAAAATCTTCATTTTTATTTAATTAAAAAAAAAAAATAATGAGTCACATGTTGGACTTGGGAGTATGCAAGCCAGTCCTGTGACACAAAACTGGATTAATCTCTAGTGTTTGTATTTGTTGCACTGTATTAATCCCAGAGGGTACAAACATCTTTAAAAACGTAATGAACAAATGTTCTGTTAGTTATGTAGACATTTTTCTAAGCATCGGAGCACAAACACTAAATTATCATATTGTGTACGCCTTCCAATTTTGAGACTCATCTCTAAATATCTAAAAAATTAAAAATGGTAACTGGTAATGACACAAAACCTGGTGCAACAAAATAGTTCAGCACATACTGAAAATGAAATGACTAGAAGTGCAAAAATATGAAATACAGATGCATTTCCAAGTCATTTCAGTCTATCTGTACTCCTCATGCTTGGATGCATGTCAATTTTTGGGAGGGTAAGGGGGTTGGCGCTGAGGGAATGGAAGGAAACACAGATGATTCCAGAAATTTCAGGCTCAATTAAAAACAGCTAAATCGTGATGTAATAGTTCTTTATACTCTGGAAAACTACTTCATACATTTCAGCTTACAAAACATGGCTTTCTAATACAATGTTGAACTAAAAAAAAGTGGGTTTGAGAATGCTGTATTAAATCAGAGGGATCTATCTATTCAGAAATTTATAAATGCCTCAATATACTTCTACAGCTCCCTGAAAGGTGAGTTATACAGCTACACTGTTATACTAAGGATTAAATATGTTCTTAAAACAATACAATTGTACATGAAATATACCCAAGGACTTTGAAGGTAACACTACTTATTTGACTAAAATCAGGAGTGAAATGGCAAGAACAGTTACATTTCATATCAGAACAACTGCTAAAATTATGCTCCATGTAAAAGACCCTAAAGCAAAAACACAGAAAAATCGGACAGTTTCCCTCAGAAGGTGTTAATAATGGTTAAAATTGGTAATTGCAGACTTTGTTCGGGGTAGATATTTGGTTTGAAGAACTTGAACTTTCTTATAAAATTTTAAAAGCTATGATACTAAACAAAAAAACAGGATCACACGACAAGACTTGGAATGAGTGCAACAATAACTTTCAGAATTTAGTTTTGTTGATGCTGTCAAATAGAAGGAAACTAATTAATTCCTGTAAATCATATACATTTCTGATCAAGAAGAAAAACATGCAAACAGAAAACATTAGTAGCCTGGAGACAAAAAACATACACTTCAGCTCAAAGCTACAGTCAAGTGCTACTCAAAATATATTAATATGTATAATATGATACCATGACCTCCTCGTGGTAAGTGGCAAATGTGTTTAAGAGGAAGTATAGGAAATATTTGAATTGGTGTATTGTTATGAAGTCTGAACACCTTTAAAAACTGGTAGCAACTGCAGAAGACATCATTTGCAACATTTTTTAAGTTTTGTTTTAGAATTCAAAGCCAATGCTGCAAATGTATTGATAATTCAAACACATCCTTATAATGAACTGAACCTTCCATTATTTCAGCATAATGCAGAACAAGTTGTTATATTGATGATGTTTGGCTCCCACTTACAGTAAATCATAAGAAGTTTTACAAATAAAATGTGACTGTTCAGTCCACAAAGCTAAATTTAGTTAGCAAAGACCCAAGTTGTTCAATAACAGGAATCTGCAAAGTCAGCCCTGGAGGACATCTTTAGTGGTCTTATACAGCTGTATTCATGATTTTTACTTGCTCCTTACTATCAGTGAGATGCAAAATGGCAAAGGAAACAGCAATTCTCCATCTAACCCATTCCCATTTATGCCTGTGTATATTCATCGTGAATTGCTTTAATAAAATGTTTGGAAGGAAACTGAATGGAAACAAAGTTAGAGTAAAAATTACCAATCCACTTCAAGCTATAAATCATTTGGATGATATCCTCAGGAAGGGAAAAAAAAAACTATGATACAGAAATTACCTGACATGGCAGAATGACAACACTAACAACCCAAAAATTAAATAACATCTGTTATTGCCAAGGATTGGTTTCTAATTAAGAAAATGGATTGGAACAAAAACCTGCATCCAATACAGCCCTGCAGGACTGACTTTGCAGACCCCATTCTATAGTAATTTAAACGGGCAGGCAGAAACACATCCTTACATCAGTAATATAAAAATAGTTCAACGACTCCATGATAAACTGTTACTTCCACTTTTCTTTTGCTTTCATAAACATACTTCCAAAATGCAGTAGGCATATTTTTTAAAATTGAAACCACTGCTGCTGCTTCAAAGTGACTGTATCTGGCAGATTTTGAGAGTTTTGTTTTCATGTTTAGATCAGGTTTTCCAGGAGACTCCATTTTAAACAGCAAGGGCAGGCATGTTTTTTGAAAAATGTATAAAATATACTTTACATAACATAATTTCCACCTGGCAAAACAATGTGTACAATGACTGTGAGGAAAAAAAAGCTTCAAACTGAAAAACACTGAATTAATCCTTTAAGCAGACAGAAATCTATACTAATAAACGGCAAAGCCCTCACTGACTCATTCACTCACTGACTGACTCATCACTAATTCTCCAACTTCCCGTGTAGGTAGAAGGCTGAAATTTGGCAGGCTTATTCCTTACAGCTTCCTTACAAAAGTTGGGCAGGTTTCATTTCGAAATTCTACGCGTAATGGTCATAACTGGAAGCTGTTTTTCTCCATTTACTGTAATGGAGATGAGCTTGAAACCCGTGGGGGCGGAGTTTCGTGTGACATCATCACGCCTCCCACGTAATCACGCAGTACGTAGAAAACCAGGAAGAGGCCCAAAAAGCGCTGAAGAAAACATGCATTATATAATTGAGAAGGCAGCGAAACAATAAGAAG
>JANRMT010062814.1:66135720-66171187 GCA_026402145.1 Polypterus bichir lapradei
TAAAGAGCAGTTCTCGGACGCAAAGCGGTGTGGGCATTTCCTCACTTAAGTGCAGAGGTGAGGAATCATCCATATCCATAATTGTTGTCGGGAGCTGCTAATCGCCACACCTGCGCCACGTCCCCATTATAAATAGGAGAAGTGCAAGTGCGGAGGGGGGAAAAAAGAATAAGTAAGAGAATGGAGGTTAGAGGATGAAGAAGGGGAAGCCGAGAGCCAGTGTGGGTGTGAGTGAGTGAGCCAAAGCAGGACCGCTGTAAGCAAGGAAGGCAGCTGGGAAATGAGCCCTAGCGGGGTGTTTGGCCAGCACTCGGGGGGCAGATGGATTGGGTTACTCCTGCTGAGTTTTACAGAGGAGCAGGAGTGGCCACAATCAAGGACGGCTTGCCACGTAAGGCAAGCGGGAGTTGGAGGCTTGGGAGGTGGAAGCCCCAGTGTGAGCATCCTGGTCATTGGGGAACCCAAGTCTCAGTCTGGCAGAGCCCTGAGGAGCCAGGAACCGAAAGGCTTCCAGACCAATGGGAAAAGTCAGCTGCACACAGGGCAACACCCCTGGTGCACAGCCCGGGTGGGAGTAGCAGGGGAGCCGCCAGTTGAAGGCGGCACCAGGTTTTGTTTTTAAAGGACTGCTTCTAGCCAGTATTTTAACCTTGTTTTTAAAAGGATTTATTTATTGGATTTTAACCTCCACATTTTCACTGTTTTAAAAGATTATTTATTTATTGACCTTTTAGAACCATGCATTAATTTTGGGAGTTTGCTTGGATTTGTTTTGTTGGTTTTAAATTAAAGCACTTTTGCACATTTCCGCTTGCTTCGTTGTGGTGTCCTCATTGTCCAGCTCATCAGGTTACATTACCGACGTTGTTGGGTTCAGGGGTTCCCAAACATGAAGTGGAAGCATGAAGCTGATCCCATATCGTTACAGAAGCATATAGATACAAAAGAGCAGAGGGCAGAGCCCTTGTATGACTGGCACCGAGTTGGATCTGCTGTTGCCAAGACTAACAATCTCTTGCCTGTCAGTCAAATAGGACTTAAACTACTGGATGACCGTGCCAGAGATACCCAGCATGTTCACCATTATGGACAGTAGAATGTCATGTCTGACACTGTTGAATGCTGCACTAGGATTTAACAGAATTAATATGCTAGTTTGTCCAGAGTCTTCTGCCATAAGCAAATGATTGGTTACCCGAAGCAGAGCCGTTTCACAGAGGTGCAGAGTCCTGAAACCAGACTAAAAGTGTCCCATTATTATAAGTTAAGTAAATGGTGAGTTGGGAAGCTACAACACGCTCAAGATCATTTGACAGAAAAAGTAAGAGATTGGCCAAAAATTTTTAAGACTGTCAGCATCAAGACCAGTCTTTTATTTATTTATTTATTTATATAAACATTGGAGTTATAGAAGCAAATTTAAAAGTGGCTGGCACAAAACCAGTGTCAAGGGATGTATTTATTGTTGTTGTAACAGTCATGATTAAGGCATGAAGGTAGGATTAAGACATGTGGTGGGGATGGGGTCCAGTACACAAGTAGTCTGCTTCATCTTACAAAGCAGGTCGTTAAACACAGAGTGACAGGTGAAAATCTACACAAAAAGTTGGATGGAATAGGAAGACAGGGAAAGATATAAATGGATGATGGGTTTGTTAGTTTAATTATTTAGGTCTTTAATTTTACTGCAGAAAAGTGGAGGAATTTTTCCACAGACTTTGGTAGAGGAGGTAATTGGCCCAAATGCAGGTTGAAGTAGTTTATTAACTACAGAGAACAAAACCCTTGGGTTATCACATCCATTTTCTATTATTCTGCTATACTGTGTGTTCTTGGCTGCAGTTAGTGCATCCCTTTAAGCCCTTTGATGGTCAGAGAAAGCCTGGATGTGCACGGTGAGGCCAGTCTCACATGACATTCTCTCAAGGCATAAGCTGGCTGCTTTCATAGACTGTAACTCTGAATTGTACCATGGAGCCAAACACTTAAAGGAAACTTCTTATATTTATAAGGAACATTTTTATCTAGTGCTGAATGAAGGGCTGAGTTACGGTAGTCAACAAGACTACCTAGTATTAATGGATTATGGGATGACAGAAAAGGATTAGAAATGGATCCAGCAAGGATAGAGAGACAGATATTTTTAAGGTTTCTAAAAGAAATTTGACATTTACAGGTAAGAGGAGGGAGAGGTAATGAGGCAGTGAAAAGTACTGCTTTATGATCAAAGAGTCCCAAATAACTGCTATAAATGTTGCCGACAGATAAGCCAGATATACAGATCAAGTCCAATATATGACCACCACAGTGAGTAGGAAAATCAACATGTTGCACCAAGTCAAAACAGACCAGTAAAGATAGGAATTCATTTCTCCACTTACATGTAGTAATGTCAATATGGATATTGAACTAGCCAAGGAGAATGACTCCCTGCGAAAAGGAACTTGAATGGATTAATAATTCAGTCAGATTAGATCAAAGAAAAAAAAGATGCATTGTATTTTGGGTGATGATAGAGAATAATGAGTAAGGCAGAACCTGATTTCCTTATTAGCTTAAGAGGCAGACACTCTGCTGCCTTGTCTTGAGCTGCAAGGTCCTGCGAAGTAAATTTATGTGGATGGTTTGTGTCAGGTTCCTGTTAGGCATAGCATGTCAAGGTTGGAATCTGTAATGAATTCTGATAGCACCAGCACTTTGCCATTAAGAGATATTGTGTTAAACAATGCAATATTAGCTGATGAGGGTTCATTGTACATAGATTCATGATCAGAGTTTATTTTAGCAAATTTGCCACAATGACACATCTATTTCCAAAGCCATGAACAAGATGGCATATTCCTGAACAAATGATGCCGTTAGACTTTTTATTAGCAGCCCAGCAGTGGCGGCGACATGACCCGCGATGTAAATATTTTGGGTGCTGCACAATGCCATTGTCTTTTAGGACATACCAGTGTGACCATTTGCTATGGACAAACTGTTTAATATTAAGGAGTTTGACATGAGTGTATTTTAGCATAGTACAGAGCAATACAGTCATATGAAAAAGTTTGGGAACCCCTCTTAGCCTGCATAATAATTTACTCTACTTTCAACAAAAAAAGATAACAGTGGTATGTCTTTCATTTCCTAGGAACATCCGAGTACTGGGGTGTTTTCCGAACAAAGATTTTTAGTGAAGCAGTATTTAGTTGGATGAAATTAAATCAAATGTGAAAAACTGGCTGTGCAAAAATTTGGGTCCCCTTGTAATTTTGCTGATTTGAATGCATGTAACTGCTTAATACTGATTATTTGCAACACCAAATTAGTTGGAGTAGCTAGTTAAGCCTTGAACTTCATAGGCCAATCATGAGAAAAGGTATTTAAGGTGGTCAATTGCAAGTTGTGCTTCCCTTTGACTCTCCTCTGAAGAGTGACAGCATGGGATCCTCAAAGCAACTCTCAAAAGATGTGAACACAAAGATTGTTCAGTATCATGTTTTAGGGGAAGGCTCCAAAAAGCTATCTAAGAGGTTTCAACTGTCACTTCCAACCGTAAGGAATGTAATCAGGAAATGGAAGGCCACAAGCACAGTTGCTGTTAAACCTAGGTCTGGCAGGCAAAGAAAAATACAGGAGCGGCATAAGCGCAGGATTGTCAGAATGGTTACAGACAACCCACAGATCACCTCCAAAGACCTGCAAGAACATCTTGCTGCAGGTGGTGTATCTGTACATCATTCTACAATTCAGCTCAATTTGCACAAAGAACATCTGTATGGCAGGGTGATGAGAAAGAAGCCCTTTCTGCACTCACGCCACAAACAGTTGTATGCAAATGCTCATTTAGGCAAGCCCGATTCATTTTGGAACAAAATGAGACAAAAATTGAGTTATTTGGTCATAACAAAAAGCACTTTGCATGGCGGAAGAAGAACACCGCATTCCAAGAAAAATACCTGCTATACCTACTGTCAAATTTGGTGGAAGTTCCATAATGCTGTGGGGCTGTGTGGCTAGTTCAGGGACTGGGGCCCTTGTTAAAGTTGAGGGGCGGATGAATTTAACCCCATATCAACAAATTCTTCAGAATAATGTTCAAGCATCAATCACAAAGTTGAAGTTACGCAGGGATTGGATATTCCAACAAGACAATGACCCAAAACACAGTTCGAAATCTACAAATGCATTCATGCAGAGGGAGAAATACAATGTTCTGGAATGGCCGTCACAGTCCCCTGACTTGAATATCATCGAAAATCTATGGGATGATTTGAAGCAGGCTGTCCATGCTCGGCAAACATCAAAGTTAACTGAACTGGAGAGATTTTGTATGGAAGAATGGTCAAAAATACCTCCATCCAGAATCCAGACACTCATCAAAGGCTATAGGAGGCGTCTGGAGGCTATTATATTTGCAAAAGGAGGCTCAACTAACTCTCTGTTGGGGTGCCCAAATTTATGCACCTGTCTAATTTTGTTATGATGCGTATTACATATTTTCTGTTAATCCAATAAACAATGTCACTGCTGAAATACTACTGTTTCCATAAGGCATGTCATATTAAAATGAAGTTGCTACTTTAAAAGCTCAGCCAATGATAAACAAAAATCCAAAGAATTAAGAGGGGTTCCCAAACTTTTTCATATGACTGTACTTATCTGATAATAGCAGAGAAGCAGCACAGCGCAGCAGAGAAGGTGAGACAGGCAGGGTGGGGTAGAGCAGATGAGCTGTGATAGCAAGTAGCAGAAGCAGCATAGTAGGAGAGATTACAAGATGCATATGCAGATACCAGAATTTGGAGATTCCAATATATAGCCTCATAATAGAACGCTGGGCATTACAAGCGTGATTGCCCCAGAGCAGCAAGCCAAATGGGTGTAAAATTAGATTATTTCTCAGTCATTAAGCATGTATAGAAGTATATCCATTATAATCTAGAAGACAGACTATCCCCGGCTCCTAGATCGCCACGGAGCAAAGAAATGTTCATAAGGCTCGTCCTGCGAACCACAGAAAGATTCAGTTGTCCCTGAGACTGCAAACCCAGTCAAGGCAAAGTTCGTAACTTTTATAAAAATAAATCCAAATCAGATGCATTCATGAACTATACATATAATAAAAAAGTGAAACGTGCAAAAAATGCAAGTTTAATGCAAATTTTAACAAAAAGTGTTCTTAACAGGTTGGAGCAGCAGCAACATGTGTGTGCCAGCAGCATCCCCTTTCCCCGATGAATCTCTCTTACTTTGATAATAACAGTCCAGATCTAAACTCTCACAGTTCTGAATGAGGAAGATAGCACCAGGATATCATCACCAGCAACCCATCACAAACATTAGAAAACTATTCTAGCCTGCCAGAAAATATTGGATGCTCAAGAACAATACAATGCTTTGGAAATCTAAGGCAAGCATTCGACTCTAGGTTGGTGGCTTCTATTTTGTATCTGCCGTGCTTTTTGGTTGCCATTGCATATGTCTCTTTCTCTTCAGCATTTTAACATATCTGGGTTAAATAAGCTTCTGGAACCTATCCTTTACACAGCAAGTCTTCTCCATAAGAGTGTAGATCTCTACATGTTTCACACATAACAGGCATAACTACACCAACCTACATTGTAAGTCATATATACTGAAGAGTACCAAATCTGAGGAAAGGTTTATAATACATGAGATGCTCCATCAGACAACTTTGTTTTTTCCAACCCCATTATATTACCATGGGTCAGAGAGCAAGATGAAGTAAGTATGAAAACTATCAAAAATTGTCCCCTTCAATAAATAAATAGATAGATAAATAAAAACACATTTGTTACAAAATTTGTAGTTGATTAACAACGTTGCACACAGGCATTAATGGACTCAAATGTTTCCACATTTAATCTGTATTGTAATTGATTCCATATGAACAAGGAATATTTATATTTTGTAAACTTTTCAAAGTTTGCATCTACATGAAACACGGCTAGCAGTTCATCTCTCAGCTGAAGAAGCAAAAGTATGACTTTTAAGGAACCAGCAAGTCCTTCAGTTTAAACAGGTAGCGTTAGCAAGCGATAAAGTACCTCACATTTAAAAAGCATGCTCACTGATTAGGAAAGTACAACTTTCAATCAAGATAACAGAAGCTCCCAAATGAAAAATACAAATATGCTGTTCTGATAGTGATTCTCATATTTCCTTTGTGAAAACAGTAAAGCTAGATAGTGGACTATAGAAAAAACATTGGCACACAGTGGTATCCGGATAACAACATTCACTTCAAAATTTTGCAAACAATTTTGCATATTCAAATTGTAATACATTTTTGAATATTTCTAAACTTTACACAAAAAATAACACTCCTTGAGTAAACAGTAAAACCATACCACTTAATTTTACTCCTAAATCAGAACAATAAGCCTCATTGGGAAATCATACTGGAGTGGAGATCCACACACAAATCCCTGAATGTTTCACATATATAGTGAAAATTAATTTTTACACATGATGCACTCATCTCACTGCCAATGTCACTTAGTTGATCAGGACAAAAAAATTTATTTCTAAAATGACAGAAAACAGAAGTTAAGGTAAGACCAAGAAAAGACACATAGTTTTACCTCCCTGATATTCTCTCTCTCAATTTAGAATACAGGGATTATTTTTAAAGCAGGTTTAAAACACAGTGCATTATGGATTATTTTTGAGTTCCATTTACCCCTCTGGCTACCAATGATGCCATCAGAGTGAAGAAGGTCCCACCCAGAAACCTTTAGTCCTGTAAAAATGTGGCAGTGGTTGATGAGGACGTGCCAAAGCAGGCAAGCATCCTAAATATTGAGGTGCTGCTCAGGAATGTGAGACACAATACTTCAGAAAAACCCACTGGTTATGCATGACTTTCTTCAACAAAGCTTCCAAAATGAGCTTGCTGCTGTTCTATATGAGCTGATGAAAGTTTCCAATGAGCAAAAGAAAAGCTCACAGGCATTTAAAAATCTGAATAAGCTCCACGGTTGGCTGTGAAAGAAAGATTACAAAGAAAAATCTAGAATATGTAGCAACAATGACCTCCATAATTATTGAACTGGAAGACACAAGAACCACAGGCTCAGCTGCACATTACTGGCTTAAAGGAGAATGCAGATTGCCTTAATGTTATTGATTTTTCAAGATAGTTCTGGCAAGCAGTCTTTGCCACTTTGAACAAATTTGCTCCAGTAGTGGAGAGATGGCACAGGATTTATTCTCCAAAGAACAACTCCTCTCGCCCGAGACCTTCAATCTGAAAGTTCCTTAATAACTCGGACAAGCAAACTATTCATCATATGACTTAGAAAACTCCTAATCTGACTTATGCATCGCGGTCTTTCTGGATCTTTCCATTAAAACTTGACAAGTGAGAAAGGTGCTTCTTTCTGTGATGAAGAGGACACACAAAGCAGGACTACCGTCCTTTATATGCCAGGTTTGCCTCAATTGCTGCATACCACTGGCCCAGTCATCTACAATGATACAAAACTAGTCAAAGAAGCTACTAACAAAGTGTTAGCAGAGTGCTAAGATTAACACACTGTGATCAAAACTGGAATCCTTTCTCTTATATGATCTCTAGATCTGCAACAACTGGACAAGCATCTTGGCTAAGGCACAGCCTGGCACAATTTCCCACCCACATTTCATAAACTTTAGCTCTGTACATTGCTGGCGTCACATGTGTGTGCCTGGAAATCACCTTCCTGACTGTTCAGAGGTAAGTGACATCACTCCATTAAGAGGGGTATGGTTACTAACTGTATCTTCTCTTTCACCCAAAGTTCTGAGAAGACACCCAGGGAAGATGCCTGGAAAAGGCTCCACACTTTCCAATAGGGATGCCCATTGAACAGAGCTCCTGGTTGACGGAACCTTTCTCTAAGAGAAATCTTGCAGAAGGATACAACCCAACCTTATTTTGTGCCTGTGTGTACTGTCTGTTGCTTTTTGTTGTTGCCAATAATCAGGGTTGCCCAGACGTTGCCACAATAATCTTCCAAACTTTTTACGTTCTGTCGACCTAGTCATACTGGCAACCCTTTTCTGTCTATGGTCAAGTCGTTGTATTACAAAGTTCAGGGATTCTTCAAAGTCAATGGGTATGAAAAGTTCTAGCTTCTAAGATCTAATTTCAGTACTTCCTCTCTCTCCTCCAATTTCTGACTAAGATCTATTCTTAAGAAAAGTTGGGTTTCCTGCGTTATTCTCCCCACCGACACACTTTCTTCAATCCAGAAGTGTGTCACATCATCATGCAAGATTCTCTGCAACACAGTTTATAAGCCCTTGCAAACAGCAACTGAGAGAATGGCTTACACTCCTTATCATGAAATTCTAATTTTTAAAAATTTCTCTGTAGCTCTGAATAACCCAAATTATCAAAAAGTTCAATTTAAATATGTCCATGACTTATTTCTTACCCTCTACAAATGTCATGCTATAAGCTAAGCTGAAGACCCCTACTGTCACTTCTCCTTACTTAGGGCCCTTGAAATTATACTACATAGGTTCTGGAAATGAGCATTTAGGCTTGTCTTCCAGTCTATACAGGTAATTCTCAATTTTTGATCTTCTAATCTTTTGCTTGTTTAAGAACTCTTTCTTCACTTAGAGCAATCTCTTTCACTCTCTTATATCCAGCATAGGCTGTTCTCTGTTAGGAATAATCATGGTCAAAACTTCAATAGCGCCACGGTGCAAATCTTCTCAATGCTTTTAACTTAATGTATGGAAATCTCGTCTTCTTAAATTAACCTTTTTGAGTTCTCTGTAGCATTAATAAATGGGTCACACAGCACCAACCCTGAAAAATTATCTGTGGTATAACTGGTTTGGGATTGTGTGACCAGTGATTGGTGACACTAACCTACTCTTCACATTCAAGTATGTTCTTTTCTCCCCACAGGGCCTACTGTATGTACTCCTGCCTACTCTTCTGTTTGGTTCAGGTATAACTTCTTTCTCCTCATTTAATTTCCCCTACCACAGCACAGAGTTTGGGTGCAGGAAGGATGCAATGAGCATGGGTGCCATGCTTTAAGTGGGTCTTTGAGACATTTATTGCTCTTATAATATGAAAAAAGTGTTACGATACTTTTTTTTTTTTTTTTTTTTTTTTTTTACCTCCAGTTAGGCGTATGCGAAATGTATTGTCTATGATAATATCTTAATTGTTGTTTTAACAATGTGCGAGCTGAAATTATGAAGAATGCCACTCAATTTGCAAAAAAAATCAAAAAACACGCATTGAGAGTCCATGCATTCACTGTCTTGTGTAACCTAACAGGACAGACTACTGAACGCATGTGTATGGTCAACGCAACACAAGTGAAGCTAGCGTAGCTGTCTAAAACTAAATGAGCAAACAGCACCTAGGGATAAACAGCCTCACAATCTACGTTGTTAGATTTAATTGCAAGACATGGATCATCCTCACTTATGTGGAGGTGATTTGGTTTTGAAAAGACTGCTGTTGCATAAAAAATGGCAATTTGCAAACTATGTCAGAAATCGTTTACTGTTGAAGACAGCTTGATAAATAACTTGATTCATCATCTGCGAAGTGAAATTAATCTAGTACAGAGCCCTGCAGGTGTCAGGCAAATAAATGAAAAAAATAAAAATAATCTGAATGAATTATGTAATTTGTTTGAACAGATTATTTATTTATTTCCATAAAATGCACATGTCTATTGTGTGCACTTTATTTCGAAAGCTGTATTGGCTGGGTGGGTCCTAGATTCAAAAGCACATTTTTTTTCTTTCATTATTTATTTAAAACGCTCATATAGATCTCTGCCTCCTCGCCCCGTAGACGGAAGAAAAAAAAAAAAAAAAAAAAGCCTGTTAGCAGCTATTAAAGAAAAAACACACACACACGCACACACAGGAATCCAGAGAAAGCGAGTCTCTACACACTGCCATCGAAAAAGAAATCAAGAGCTGCTTGATGATACCGGAGGTGGACAGAGATGTAAATCCACCTGAGTGGTGGAAAACACACTTGCAAAAAAGTGCCTGTGCATCCCTGATTTAGGCAGCCCAGGGCTTTCAGCAAGAGAGGAAATGTTGGAACATGTAACCACGCTGCTCACTGAAGCCAGATTCTGTGGACAGACTGGTGATTCAAGTTCCTCAGTAGAGATTTACAATTGTTTTCTTTTTTCTGATAGCTTTGTGCAATATTGGACAGAACTTGAAGTTAGTAATTTGTTTAAAAAATTTTTTTTTTTGTATCTTTGCGCAATATGACAGAACTTGTTTACAAATGCTATAGTTTTTTTTCCTGTTCAGTGTTTTAACAGAACTTTGGATTTTTACAATATAGTACAGTATGTTAGATTTTTGTTCTTGCTTGTATGCTGCACAATTCCCCTTACAGCAGAGCAGTTTATGTTTATTCACACTGTAATTTCATGCCCTGTAATTCAATTATGATTAGTATTTCATTCCCTTTGGACTCATATCTTGTTTACATTAGGGTAGGTGTTTGTTTAAAATGCCCTCATTATAATAGTTTTGTTGCTCTTATTAAAATGGTTTACTCATACTTGCACTATTTGATCTCAGTAATACTTTGACTGGTGATTTTAAAGTTTTTTGGTTATTTTACTTCAGATTTTAATAAGTAAATAAGACATGTCTTCCTTAACTGTTGTTTCCATTAGTAAGCTACAATTAATATCCTATTATTAAGACCAAGCTAGATCAATAAGACTTTTACAAACACTTTTTTTAAAGGATGCAAAATATCGTGTAATAATCATTATCGTCAAGGTCCCAGAAAATACTGAAATATAATTTTTTTGCCAATACCACACACCCCTTACCTCCAGTATTTTATATCAAATTAAAAAACTAATTATAAACAAATTTAACAGAATTACATGGAAGATTCATACCTAACATGAATGTATCATTTATAAACAAAACAGTAGTTAAGGAAATTTTTACCAACATGACTTAAAAGGGCTACAATCTTAAAAATATAGAAATTATTATATAGTGATTTAGGCATAAACACAATGTCACATATTTAGATGCTATCATGTCATCTGTAACAAAAACATAAGACAAAGATGTGGGTTGCACAAAAAATATTCACATTAACAGTTAAGGAATCAAAACTAAGACAAAGATTGTCTCTTACTGGATATAAATTTAGTCCTCCTGTAAAAATGTGCAGACTTTCTCACACTTTAATATGTCTTTATATTGTAGCAGAGAGAATACAAATAGGTAGGCTGGCAATACTGCAGCTTTTCATGGCACAGAAAATTAAACATTTTTTCTTCAAAAAAGTTGGAGGAGGACTGAAAGTCCACTGCACACATTGCTTTAAAGTCACTGATGTTTTGTAGAAACCCTTCAATAACTTTTCTTACATCTTCAAATGTTTAAAAGTACAGGCATCATTGAATCCCTTCAAAATATAAATTTAAATTACTTTAAAGTATGAAAGTTACAACACCAATTACCAACTGAAGAGCGATAGAAGTTGGCAGTGTGTTACATATGAAACCAACTCCTCAATTATAAGCCTCCCACTCTTATCCTGCTAATGCATAAGGTACTTTAGAATTTCCATCTATAAGTTTAGCTTGTCATTTATTTCTGCAATGCAACAGGATTGTTGACAAAAATTTAAAAAGAGTGTATATGAATGCATGCCATCATCAATGGGAATCTGTACAGCAGCATCTATCGGAAGGCTGTAAAATTAAAAACAGTGACTATCAGTGAATCAAAAAAAAAATCAACATCACTTTAACAATTGTTAGTGTGTGATGTTACCCTCAAACATGTCTTGAAAGAATAAGCACAAGGAAACAAACCATTTCTTAACTTTAAAACCATCTCAGAAGGATCTGGCACAAAAGAGGAACAAGTTGTGCATGGGGTGCCAATCTATTACAAAGCGCAAACAGCCTTCCACAAAGGGGCAGTTCTAAATGACATTTTCATGACATGTTAACAGACCCATGACAAAATAGCAAGGTCCTAAGAAAATCATTGATGGCTCAATTTAGGTATGTGCATAGGAAAGAGAGACCGCCATAAATGTATCCAACAGATAGAACACTCTAGACGAGAACAGGCCATTCAGCCCAACAAAGCTCGCCAGTCCTATCCACTTATTTCTTCCAAAAAAACATCGAGTAGAGCTTTGAAAGTCCCTAACGTCTTACTGTCTACCACACTACTTGGTAGCTTATTCCAAGTGTCTATGGTTCTTTGTGTAAAGAAAAACTTCCTAATGTTTGTGCGAAATTTACCCTTAAGTTTCCAACTGTGTCCTCGTGTTCTTGATGAACTCATTTTAAAATACAAGTCTCGATCCACTGTACTAATTCCCTTCATAATTTTAAACACTTCAATCATGTCCACTCTTAATCTTCTTTTGTTTAAACTGTATAGGCACAGCTCTTTTAATCTTTCCTCATAATTCATCAGCTGTAGCCTTTGAATCAGCCTAGTCGCTCTTCTCTGGACCTTTTCTAGCACTGCTATGATCTTTTTGTAGCCTGGAGACCAAAACTGCACACAGTACACACGATGAGGCCTCACCAGTGCAATATAAAGGTTGAGCAGAACCTCCTTGTACTCCACACATCGTGCAATATAACCTAATATTCTGTTTGCCTTCTTAATGGCTTCTGAACACTGTCGGGAAGTCGATAGCTTAGAGTCCACTGTGACTCCTAAAACCTTCTCCTAAGGTGTGCTCTCGATTTTCCAACCGCCCATTATGTATTTAAACCTAACATTTTTACTTCCTATGTGTAATACTTTACATTTATTGACATTACATTCCATCTGCCACAAATCTGCCCAATTCTGTATGCTATCCAAGTCCTTCTATAATGATATAACGGATTCCAAATTATCTGCTAATCCACCTATCTTAGTATCATCTGCAAATTTAACCAGCTTGTTACTTAAATGTTTAATCACCTCTACACCCTCAATTCTATCCTGATTATTACAAAATACTAAATCCAGACAGGCTTCACCCTGTGTTGGTGCTTTAACATGCTGTGTTAAAAAGTCACTGATTACTTCTAAAAACACCTGCTCTTGTGCTCCTCCATTTGCAAGGTTATCCCAGTTAATATTTGGATAATTAAAGTCACCCATGACTATAATATCTCCCTATAAACTTGCCTTTTTGATATTACTTAAAAGATGTGCGTTGAAATTATTGTCTGAATTGGGTGGTCTATAACACACTCCTAAAATAAGACCTCTTTCCCTAATATTTTCCAGGTGGAGCCACATGTCCTCACTAAGATGGGGCTCATCATCCAACTGAAGATGACTTACATTTAAATCCTGTTTGGCATAAACAGCAACCCCACCTCCTTTTCTGTTCTGTCTATCCTTCCTAAGAATGTGTATCCCTCTATGTTACACTCATCCCCATCTTTGTTATTTAGCCAGGTTTCCATTATTGCTATAATATCATAATTGCGCTCTGCTACATACAACTCCAACTCACTTACCTTATTTTTGATACGTCTAGCATTAAGGCAAGCAATTTTTAACGTGTTACTCCTTCTATATTTAAATGTTTGCTTAGAATTTATATTACTATGCATGTTTATTTCTACACCATTGTTTGTTCTTCCATGTATAGATCTAAACCTGGCCTGTCTTAAACTCCCTGCCCCCCCATTCCCTTGTTTAAACAATCCTCAACTAACCTACACATACACCTCCCCAATACATGGTGCCCCTCCAGTTCAGATGTAACCCGTCACGGCGGAACAGGTCCCATCTGTTCCAAAACAAGTCCCAATGCCCCATAAACCTATACCCTTCTACCCTGCACCAACACTACCTTGTCAGTTCTGCTCCTCAGCCTGGCACCTCTTTGAATTTGGATCATAGAACTGACAGACTACCCTTATGTATGTCATTTGTTCCAACATGGACAATGACAACTGGATCCACTGCCCCTCTGGCTAAGAGCCTATCCAGCCTTCCAGGGAGGTCTCCCACCAGTGCTCCCGGAAGGCAACACACTGTGCAAGACTCTCTTTTTCTGGAGCACACCTGCGCTTCAATCCCCCTAATGATAGAACCATCTGTCTGTTGGATACACGAATATACATATAAAAAACAAGTTTACCAACTAACCAGCCAATCAACCATTAGCATACTAAGTAAAGCTTTGATGGCTTGAAAACTCAATGACTTCTCTTTTTTAAATAAAATGTAGCATTCTGCTAAATGATTATTAAAATCTCCAGATACAAAATTGGAGATGAAAGTAAGAATTTGCAAATTACGAAAGGAAAAAAAAAGTGCCCCTCAGCAAGCTTGTAGCTAAATGGCTAATTGTATGTTTGGTGATAAATATTTATTTTCAATGTTCTTTCAGAAATGGCTCCACAACCGAGTCAGGCTATTTGAGAAGGTTAGCCTTGCAGAGATTTGACACCTGGATTCAACTGAAAATGGTAGTCAGCAAAATGAAGCACTATAGAGATTTAGAGTATTCAAAAAGGCTACATACTATTTAAAGGGATCTGAGACTTTTGGTATACTTATTTGAGGAAATCACTTTTAGTAAAGGAATAGCTGAATGGTTTTAACAAAATGTTCTCTATTGACTAGAAATACTTGCTGACCATGGTTCTGGAGAACTTGTACTATAAAAACAACATGACTTTGACTTAAGCTAGACTAACAATAAACTGGTGTCTCATTACTGGGTTGTAACCAAAAATGGATACAAGTAACAGTACGTGCAATATTACACATTGGGAGATGTCCTAACGAAAACACAAATTGATTATTTCTAGATGCTGCACCTACTACTTTAATGACCTGACTTTTCACTACTGGCCAAATAATTATTAGACAACATATTCGAAGATGAAAAACTGAATAATGTCAAGCAAAGAAAAACGGTTGTTTTGCATGTAAAATGTCTGTCTCTGGCAAGATTTAGGTACATAATATAATTTAAAGCATCACTAACAATATGTTCCATCTTATTGCATTTTTGCTTATCATGGCACCAGAGAGTTGCAAGGTGTTGGAAGTTGCTTACACATGCAAGTAAGAATTTCACTGTACTCTGTATATAATACAATACTACTTACTATCGCTCTTACCTAGTCAATAAAAATTTGGCAAATGAAAGGCACCAGTAGGTCCAGTGTTTTTACCCTTTCCATGCCACTCCTACAGACTTTAATTTCAACTACTGATGAGAGGGTTGCAAATTTAAAATAAAGAGGCCAAGATGTGCATATGGTGTGAACTACTAATGAAGAATGGGAAAACGCATACTTTGAAGGTTATTTTATGTGAAAGCTTTTATTAAAAACGTACTAAAACCTCTTCAATTTTTTTTTTACTACACACAGGGTTATAAATAAATCTATGCACGATTAGCTTTATTAGTGTTTCATTAAACAAAAAAGTTATTTTCAATGTATTCCCTTGTGATTGGGGAACAGGGGGTAGTTATAAAGAGACAGGTCTGGAGATTGTGAGAAGCATCTCTTTGAATGTGGTTTTGCAAAGCAGCTTTCATAACCTCTGTAATGTGAGTAGGGGTACAGCTGTGAAACAGAAGGTAGCTGGTTGCCAGCTTTCCTCAATGTTTTTTCCTAACTGATTGCTTCAAGCGGCAAAATAAATCAGTGTAATACTGACTGATTCTATGGGTCTTTTGAAGCATTAAATAAATATGGACTACTGCGAAAAATACAGATATATTTGTGTATACAGTAACTTGTCCTCATGATCTTTCCAACACTGGCCGAACTTTGAATGTTTTGAATGTTTGGTTTTGGAGAATCAGCATGTCTTCATAGTTCTGATGGGTTTTTGGGACATTGGATCATAGTGATGTATTGAAGTCTTATTCAGAGTTATGAAATGGTTCGAGCCTTAGCTTGAACCTTGAGGCTCCCCTTGGAACATTGCATGTTGTAATGATTTGTTATATGAATCAATATTCTGGCTGCCCAATGTGCAGAGACCTTCCTCATGATTAACATTTTTCAAAAACAATGGGTTCAGCTTACCCATAACTAATCCCTCTAGTGTTAGCTAGTTGACACATTATCTTTGGCCAATTACAAAATCAACACTGTACAACACCACTTTGAGATTCAGGCTCAAAAGAATCTGATCACAAATTGTCTGTAGTTCAGTAAGGCTAAATGAGCACATTTACAATAAATGTCCAGGTTTGTGGTGCTTGTTGTAATGAATATGTGCGCATTCTCAGAAACAAAGCTTCCCAGACCTTAGGTCTCAAACAAAAGGCTCCTTTCTCACGTTCATAAGAGGGTTCTACTTCTGAAACAAGTATTTTAGGATACTGCTGTCTATCAGCCAATGCTGTAAACCCGCTTTCTTCATTATGAGATTGAACACAGCAGAATATGTCAGCTGCATTAAAACGTAAGGCAGAAACCAACTGTGCATGAAAGAAAGCATAGATGGAAAACTAGTCTACTGGCAGACACCATCAACAGGACATTTGAGCATTACACGTTTCTCTTGTAAAATTCAAGGTAGTAGTCTGAAACAAACATTTGCTTGGAAATTCCAAGCAAACTCCATTAAGACAGCGAATGGACCTGAAAAGCACACCCAGCTGCCTAAGCCAGTGAGACTGTAGTAACAACCACTATGGCATTATGCGGCTCCAGGTACCGAAGACATGTTAGTATCATACCAGAGTCAAGTGCAATTGTATTTTATTGAAGTCAAGAAAGCTTCCAAACCATGTCAAATTACCTCAAATCTTTGCTCATTTATAAAGGCTATACAGTATACATAGAAAGGGGTCACTACGGGATAGAACAGTACAGTAACACAGAAAGTAATTTAAATTTGTCAACTCTTTAATCCTGTACTGGAGCACTACATTAATACAAGAATTATAGGAAAGCTTTAAATGATTTAGACAAGCTCCAGAGCCTACCTGAGAGTAAAAAAACAAGGATGAGAAACACAAACAGAAGGAGAGCAAACTGAGGCCTCAAGCTGACAGCAGAATGAGAGAATCAACTTGAGAACAGGGTCGGTGTGAGGGTGAGAAAAGGCATACAAGTAGGCGAGATACCTTAATTCATGCAAAGGAGCACATGGATATATTTCTTTAGGTACAGTGAATCAAAAGTAATTATTTTTTGTGCTTGTTTAACCTTTTCCTGTACAGTATATTTGTACATGTAAAATAGCATTATTTAATCTTCATCTAAGGCCAAATCAGCATCAGTTTCAGCTACCAGGCAGAATATATATAGATGGCTTTGTACATACAGTAGAATGTAATTAAAGCATTCCTTGCAAGACTCTGTGAAATACTATATTGAAAGTACAACCATCTTTACTTTCATTGTAATTTTAATACCTTATAGGTTTATACTCATGCAGGCAAATAAAGTGCTATCTATCCATAATTGTCATGAGCCACTCCCAGTTCCACTAATAGAAGGTATAACAATCTTACCTCTCAAAACTTCGGTCTCCCTAGCCTGAAAAATTTCAGACCATATGTATCATTAAGAGACAACCAGAATAAGGAAGCATGTACTGTACATATTAGAATGTACTTCTCTTGCAATTTAAAACATTACAAAAGTTCATTCTTAATACACACATCCATTTGTAAGTAAGCTATTCCACAATTTACAGTTATGCTTTAAAATGCTACTGCATTGTTTTAAAAATCTCTTTAATAATGAAGCCAGCAAGCAGCATCACTTCCAAACACACCTGGAGGTCTATATGAAAGGAAAGAGTGCATATTCTTAAAATACTTAACCATGATTAACAAAGTGCACATGCTACTGTATGTGAGAAAGTGAAAACGGGTGTCCAAAAAAATCATTCAATGAGATACTAATTAATATTATCACCCTTGGGGATTAATAAAGTATCTATCTATCTATTGTGAAGGATGGCCGGCCGTTTATCCCGGCCAATACCCCCAAGCCGCCAGGTGGAGCCCTCCTTGCAGCATGGAGGTCCCCAGAAGACCAGCAGGGCATCATGGACAATGTGGTTTTTATGCACAGCCCTGTTGGATGCCTTGGGGGCCACAAGAGGGAGCTGCAGGGAGGACTGAGGACTTCTTTGTGCCCTATGACCCGGAAGTTCGTCATAGGAAGAGCAATGGGCTTCCGGGTTGAAGAGAAGAGCTTTTACCTGACCCGGAAGTGATTGAGAATCACATGGACTGGGGATCGGGAACACTTCCGGGTCAGGAGATATAAAAGGACTGTGGGAGCTCCCAGACAACGAGCTGAGCTGGGTGGAAGGGTGGCAACGCGTCTGGGAGCTGGAGGATTGTTTATTGTGATTTATTATTGTGAGTTTATGAGTATTGTGGTGGAGAGTGTGCTTTGTGCACTGTGGCGATTAAATAAAGTCGATTTGAGGACTTTTACCTGGTGTTTGGAGTCGTAGACAGGGGTTCAAGGGAGCGAGAGTGCCCCCTATCTACCACACTATCTATACTAAATGCATGGACTATATACATATACATATTGTATAATTGTATAGCTTTAAAAATACACAATCACTTTGGTCATAATTTTAAAATTGCTATATAAGATCCACAAAATAACTTTTATACATCCCCCCCGAATCCATCATACTGTATAACACATTATTAACTCGAAGTTCCTCTTCATGGTGTTGACAGAAAACATTTTAAGTGGACCATTACATGCATTAAAAGTCATATCCATATCATATGTGATCTCAAACCTTATAATCACAGTAAATAGAAAACTAGTCACACTGCAAGCTACCTGAAGTCTCAAATTATTCCTTTAAAAAAAAAGTCCACAATTGTAACATAATACCTGCTGTCTATACATTATTGCCACAAATTGCTTACTTTAGTGTTCTAGTACTTTGATACATTTCTTTTAAATGTTACATTTATAAACTTAGAATTGTTCAGAATTCTCCAAAATGCATATTTGGTCATAAAAGAGCAACACAAGGAATATCAAAGCAAGCAAAAGCTTTATGCTGTATAATTTTGGAACATTAATATCCAAGGAACAACCTGAAGGTACTTCGTTTTCAAGAATTCACATAATATATAACTCACTGAAACGCATCCTGTTGGCAATCGAGGCTTTTGTAATGCTCTGACATATCCTTTTCTGCAGTTAATATTTTTTAATCTGAAGAGCTATACTGATTTTAACTATTTTCAGGGAACTAATGATGATAATACAAAAAAGTGTAAGCAGTGCGGTCCAGGGGTTAAGGCTTCAAATCCTGCAACTAACACTGTGTGACCCTGAGCTAGTCACTTCACCTGCCTGTGCTCCAATTGGAAAACAAAAAGAAATGTAACCAATTGTGTCATAAATGTTGTAAGTAGGCTAAATAAGTAAATACAACAGAAGTTTTATCCACCTACTCGGCGAGTTATTTAAATTTAGTTTTTGGCTACTAATTTTATTTCTTTGTGAAAGCAATATATTAGTGCCATTTTATTGATAAAAATATTTTTAATAACAGAAATTAAACGGCTGAAAAGGTGAAGTTGTGAATGTGTGCATAATGATGTAATTTTTTTTTTTTTTTTAAAGGAGTACAGTCTTGGTGCAGAAAGGTGTGAAAGTGGTTGGACTGAAACCAAGTTACTGGTGTTAATGAAAATACACTGGCATTCGAGTGAAGACCTTGTACCATGAAATTCTGAGCACCACTAACATTTGAGGGGAGGTTCATGGGAAGGAGTATATTTGGTCCCCCATCAAACTTGGAGGGCCGGAGGTAGTCACTGGTATGCTAAGAAATGTTTGCCTACACAAAGACATATTTCTTAGTTACTGCCACTGTGTGCTGATTTTATACATGAGAACTCATTTATTGTCTCTTCTGAAAAGACAGAAGGGTATAGTGGTCAATACACTATAGGGAAATTCAATTAAAACAACTAAAATTATTTTCCAAATGCTCTTCCCCATTCAATTCTCCAAACCATGTAACTAAATTCATTGTAGTAATGTAGGAGGGCTGAGATATGGGAGCCTGACAGCATGTATGCATTTCAGCGTACAGTGCATATGTCTCAGCTCAAAATGTAAACATTTCAAAGTAAAATGCATCCATTTCAATAGAAAGTGCTTCAATACAATGCACTCTGTATATGTGACAATACTGACCCTATGAACCTACAAAGTGTATGTACTGTTAAGAATGATTTATGGCAATAACACCTCATAACCACATCTTAGATGTGCATGTACCTAAAATAGGTGTTGGCACGTAGGGTATGGGCAGCTTGACACATTCTGAAACAGGATCACAATATTGAATATACCCCTCACATTACTGCTTTATTCAAATAACTTAAACAAAATAATTGAAAGATCATATGATACTGATAAGAAAACTAAGTGCTATTTATTTGAATTTTCTTCAAACAGAAACAAATACTGTTTTCACCCTAAGGTTGTAAAAAATTTGAGAGCTCCACTATTCAATACTGTTATTTCTGAATGCCTACTGTGTGTGTTTCAACTATGAAATGCCCTTACATTTCTAAATTGTATACATTGTTTAGACGACTTGAACACAATTCAACAAAGAGCATGATAATATGAATTAGCTCATATTCAAAAGTTAAATGAACCACCAAGACTCATTTAGTTAAGGGGTGGGCACTGCTTCCCCTCAGTTCAATTATGGTCTTCTTTAATAATTAGGCTGGGGTTTGGAGTCAAATCCTTGGAAAACAATGACCTCATCGGTTCAGCTCAGCATGTTGTCACTGCAACATCACTAAGTAAACTGGATGACAAATGACCTACTAAAGTATCATCAAGTTTAAGTTAAAACAACAAGTTTTATTTAGTGAATAAGTAAATTATTTTTATATATTTTTGATGCTTTGCATTCAGGGAACCTTTATTGAATTTTGGAGATTTTTTATATTTAGCTAAACCATGGCTCATGCAGTATATTTTCAGACAGCAGTGCATATGCTGCACTACAAACAAAATAAGGCTGATAATTAACCAGTACGAAAATAAAAAGCACAATAGTTTCGCTCCAATGAAGAAATAAAAAAAAAAAAAAAAAGACAAAAAATATCTCTCTACCTAATACGCCAATTATTGAAAGGAGTAAATCTTAGGTTATACATAATCCTAGAATAGTAACTAGAAAGCAAAGTATGCATGTTTCCCACAAATTTATTCTTGATCATAATAAAGTAGTTTTGCTAAGGTACAATTTTGCAGAAGCCTAACTATATGGTGCAGCCTAGATTCTTGACACATCAACTAGTTATGCATCTTGACATCTCTGAAATCCCTGAATTTCCTAACAAATAACCCTATCAACCATAAAATTAATATAGTTAAGTGATGAGGTAAAACTAACACTCCACATCCACAATGTTTTACAAATCATTTAGTGCTAATTTTTGATTAAATTCCTAAATTTTTATCATTAACTACAATTGGCAAACTAAATCGTGACCAAAAAAAAAAAAAAAATTCACAAAGACAAAATTAGCTATTCAGTGAAAGAAAAAAAAAATGCCTACACTCACTCCAAATAGCATCTAGATACAGACAATTAAAGATATTACAGAGGTGTAATGTGAAAATTTCTGATTTTCACATCAGGGCAAACAGATTACTGCTCTTAAAAGCAAATAAGCCTCAGGGCCACTGTCTGCAGTTCAGAGGAAACAATGATATTAACAATAGGAGTCTACAGTCAAAAGCTGTGTCCTAATGAAAGACATAACATTTGAAGAAATTAGGGTTTATTGGACGTGTGCTAGAAACACTTTAATAACGAAAGTTAATGAAATTGAGCCGATATTACTGAACTAGCAGCTTTCACCACTCCAATCAAACTGTCTTCTTTATTTAAGTAGAGCTTTTAAACTTTTACCTCTGGCAGTCTACAATATCTGTGAGTCAGTCCCCGTCAATCCAAAGCTGAAAAATAAGTAGGATTTATTTTTCAAAATGCCAGCGCTTTTAAGGAAAAGGAAATGGAAATGTCCTCATTGTTACCGAAGCAGCATACAGTATAGCACTGGGAGCTCTCTCAGAATGTTAAGTGACCTTGACATATGTTTTTTTCCCCCCCTCACAAAAAATTTGAAATATCTCCTCAAAAAAATGAGACAATGTGCAGTTAATATTCTGAACCATTTAATCATGTTTTAACTATTAGTTTTTGATTAAAATTGTTGAAAACCCTGAATCAAAAAAAATTTGGGAAAAAAAAAAAAACCCAAACACTTTTCTAAATCTAAATAGGTTGACATTTTTATATATTCAGCTTATGGAAAAAGGGATAAAAAGTTCTAATGTGTACTTAATTATTACAACTGAAAATAAACACACATTCATAAACTCAATTATGTAAATGATACTCTTTCAAAGTTAACCAATGTTCTAATAAACCATTACAAGCACAAAAAAAATATGAAAATCTGAATTTAACAGCTTAAGTTAAAACATCCTAAAATAATTTATGAACTCAGCATTATAACAACTCATTCTTTCAGAACCAGGCCACATATAGCAAACCAAGTTTAATCTTGGCTTGGAGTTTCGCCAACAATGTACTGTATGATTCTTTAGAAAGTATTGTTCAGTCTACAAGTAAAAAGGTTTAGAGCAAAAAGAATTGTAAGCTTAACAATTATGTTTTGCTTTTTGTGGTTACTAAAATAGAATCGGTAAAGGGTTTAGAACCAGCAGTGCCATAGCAGAACTCCTGGGTTATATTTCATATATGGACTTAAATATTGTGCGATACTGAATCATATATATTTAACATAATACTATAGAATAAGACAAGCCATGTATGGAACTATTTATACTGCAAAATATAAGAACTAGAAAAAAAAAATAGAACAATATGGATAACATACATTTAACAATTAAAAATACACACAGGGTTGGTGGTCTTAATTAAGGAATTGCTTGGCCACCATTTCAGAATGTGACCATAGAAAAATCTTGCCAGTGTCTTTCATGCTGTATTCCTCTGAAGTGACGTGAAGGTATCAAATCTAATCTACTTTTATTTGTAACATACAATAATAGAGCAAAAAAAGCAGTGAAATACTTAGATACAGCAGAACAAGAAAAATAAAGATTATCTCTGTATTATATAACAAATCCTATGACGAGACTTTTTGGAAGATTTTTTCAAGTCCAGTGAGTTGAGACTTTGGCCATGAGATGTTTTCAAATCATGCCCTCCTCTCAACCATTTCAGGTTAATGGCCCACGCACACGGTACTCTCACCTCTCATTCGTGTGAATGCTTTTGACAGACACAGTTCTTGCTCTCTCAGCTCTTATAAATTTTAACGTTTTCCTCACTTTAAGTTCCCAATTAAAGAAGACTTATTATGTCCAAATCTTATTGAAGAATTTCTTCATGAAGGGTTATCAACAATAAAAATGAGTACACAGGCAATCTTAGCACCGAGAAATGATGAAGTCAAACGAATTAACGCCAAAAATGACGATCGGTTACACGGCAAATCAGTTAAATGCATATCAATAGACTATGCTAAAACAGTTGGTGGTGATCATGCAGAAGATAAAAACATCAAATTACAATATCCCGTAGAATATCTACAACCGTTAACACAGTTCAGTCTTCCTCTGCATGAATTACTGTAGAAAGAAGGACATATCCAAGAAAGGTAATGTAGAACAACAAAGGAGATCTTGATATACCATTCGTATTAAAACGTTAACAGTTTCCTGTTAGAACAGTTTTTGCAAAGACAATTTACAAATCTCAGAGCCAAACATTCAAAAAAGTCGATTTATTTTATAGAGAGAAAACCAAAATTCAATCACAAGCAGTTATGCATTGCGTTGTCACGATGAAAGTCCAAACACAGAATCAAAATTCAATGCGATATTTTACTGAAGTTTTACGGTAAAAGCGTACGTTTAAGAAGTTTTTGCATGTTAATTTCAAAGCCAAACAGAGCGAAAATCGTATTACGTAACAAATACCTAACAGAACATGAAACATAATTTACTTTCAGATTATTACATTTGAATATTTTTAATATGGTTAAAATAGTTAGTAAATTGTACATCTGCATTTTCATTCACGAGCAGCAGAACCACAAAGAGGTTAGTGCGTAGCGCAGCCACGGGGGCTGGCAAGCAAAGCCTCCTAGTTTAGATAAAAAAAAAAAAAAAGAACACCCCCAAAACACATTAGAACTTCTGGTTTTGCAGGTGTCCTCCAGATCTAATATCAGATCTCTCACAATATGTATTACATGAAGCCTGTGCTCCAAGGTGAAGTTTGTGCTGTGATGAGACATTCTTTACTAATATTGTCCAGCCTATTACTAGGCATTTCATTTGCATTGGTGACTGTTGGATTAATTTGTTTTTTAGGAATAGTTTGGCACATAATGAATGAAACACATCAAATCTTCTGTTACCATATTATCTATATTATTGGGAAGCTAGATATATATGCTTCAGATACGATTCTACTATCTCTCCTTGTCATTATTTTATATATTTTCCATATTTCAGCACCTTTTCATATGCTCTACATGTATATTACATTCACAGTAATGACACTGACACTCATTTCAATTTAATGTAGCTTAAGATCTTCAATTTTGTATTAAGTTAATATGAAAATATACTCCTCCCCCCCCGTGTGTGTTGTCCCTTTAAATCATCAATTGAGAGAGGGTAAGATGTTAATTGCCAGCGTGCTGTTGTTAGCAGACAATCAGATGCCAGCTGAGCAAACCAAGGAGAAACACAAGGCTAAAACAAGACCAGTGATGGACTAGTTAAACTTGGGACTGATCTTATTCCACTGTTCACTGAGACAGCACTTAGACCTGAGGATCATCTCCTCTTAGTACCATACTATCTCGGGTACACTGCAACGGACCCACTTAGGTCTTTCTGGAACATTCTAAAGGACTGTGGATGAACATCTCAGCCACAGAGGCAAAGTGAGCACAGAAGTGAGAGTTAAGGCTTAGTATGTCAAAGCTGCATCTTGAGGACTAACAGAAGTCTACCACACATCAGCGTATTCTTACATAGTTAAGTACTTCATGGGCTGTCATTTTTATGAGGTTGATTAAATCATATAACAAAGGTTTTTTTTTTTTTTTTTTTTTTTTTTAAAAAACTAGCATGGTGTGTCAAATCTAATAATTTGGAATACAAGCTAACAATAAGCATATAAATGTTCAGGTAAATAGTCTTTGTAAAATGTGTTTTGAAAGTTAAGTATTTTACAAGCAAATGAGAATCACTGGAAAACTGTCAAGAAGGCTGGCATGGTTTAACAAAACTACAAAAGAAACACAAGGCACAGAGATTAATTCAAAAAAATCATAGCTTTACCATTCTTAAAGCATAAAGCGAGTTAACTATATACCCCATGAACAACGTATGGTCCAATGTCAAATATCCCTATGTGCTGTAATATTCTTAAATTTAAGAATAACAAGAAATGTTGAAAGGATAATTTTGATATACATTGTCCAACTGCATCTTATGGCCTGTTGCATCTTTCCAAAAATAATGTTAAATTTACAAACTTAACGATAACAGTATTTAATAATTCTTGCTTGAATTCTCACTCTTGGGGGGAAAAAATATTTAAGTTTTACAGTAAAGATTATTTGAGTCTGCTGTACTTGTACTGCTTTTTATTATTCAGTTTTTGTTCATTTATAATTAGGGATGAGTTTTCTGATACTTGTAATGACACTGTCACAAATACTAATATTTGAGAAAACATTCTTTTTTGTTTAGGGGTGGTTGTGTAAATACATTTATTAAAACGCTGTAACAAAACCACTAGGGAGGCACAATTGTAAAAAAATAAATGTTTTATTTTTCATTTCTTCGCCTGTGGGCAACGCCTTCCCCGTCCCCACAGGCACAACATAAGCACAATCTACACAATACTTTACTTTCTCTTATTCTTTCCCCTCCACTGCTTTACGGCAAGCTTTGTCTTCCTCCTCCCGACTCTGGCTCCCGGAGTGGTGGCTGCTGGCTCCTTTATTAGCCCACCCGGAAGTGTTCCAGGTGTTTGATGACCCATTTCCGGCTGCACTTCCGGGTGTGACAGAACCACCGCCCACATGGGCTCAGGAACCACTGCAGCGCCCCTGGGTAGCACGCCCGGATCCCAACTGGGTCGTAGAGAACTCCATCTCCCATGGAGCCCTGAGGGAATCCGAGACCCACTGCCACCCAGCGTTCCAGGGGAGGAACTGTTCAGTTCATGCCTGTTCCCCAGGACCACATACAGAAGAGGCGTCCCAGCCGGGCATGGGCCCTGGCCATCCGCCACAAAGCGTACCTTTTCATCTTCTTTCTAAACAAACATAACTTTCAGATGGTGCACTTAAACATTATTACTGTAGTATATTTATCCGATGCTCTTATCTAAGGTGACTTGCAAGTATAGAATACAGCACTGTACAACTGTAGACAGATTTTTCTTTAAAACATTTGGAACAAAGACGGGTTAAGTAAATTGCACAGCATGACATAAAAAGTCACTGAACTGAATGGACAATCTTGAGTTTGATGGTCCAGTGTCTTGTCCACTTCTCCACAGTACCAAACACACAAACATCAAAGTAAAGGATGGCTACCAGGCTAATGCTGGCAACAAGTACTGTTCAGGGTACACAATGTTATCGGGATGTGGAACAGACCCTTCTGAAACGGGTGTGAGGCAAAATATACAGAGGACTGGGATTAACAGATTCTTCATAATAGCAAAACAGCATGCAAAACTTACGCGTGTCACATTTAATATCAAAATACCACAAGGATTTTTCTAAATCACTATAGTATTTAGCAATAATGTTTTACCTGGTAGTAATTTCTGTGAAAAGGTTGACATAATAAAGCACGAAAATAGGCAGCCAGAAAGTTGTCACTTTTTAAAGTTAAGATTATAGTAGTAGTTGAAGATTTTTCTGCATAATGTGAGTGTAAACATTTATAGTACATATGTGCCAATACCATGTAACTAAGCATTTTATTTTGCTTTACTACAAATATTTGAGAACTGAAATTCCAATGTCGCTTACCAACAGCAATGCACTTTGTAGACTTAGAAGTCAAAAGCCTGAGGCACTGAAAAACGGTACCAGTAGTAGGAAATCCAATTTTTACTTGAGATGTTAAAATAAATCACTGTTATACTCGTACCCATTAAGTGGCATTATGAGAGACACGGCAGCATTTTCTAATGAATTTGTTTGATAACCCCAAGTTTAATCGATTTGCCCTTGCTATTCAGTTAAAAAAAGTATTTGTGTCAGGTTCTCCATAAATTAGTAAGCACCGTTACCTGAATGTTCAAGGGTAAGTTCATCTTCTATAATGTTCACAAATCAATACTCAAAATTTAACAATCGTTCGTGACGACTAACCACGGCGACCTTTCATATTGGTCTTATAACAAGGGTATTCGTTCCTGTTCTTACTTGATTTTAATACATTATATGTCTAGAACGTTTCTATCACTAGATATCTAGTTAGAAAAAAACATAAATGTATATTAATATTATTATTAAAATGATTCCTGTAAACCTTCCGATGTTAACGGACGGGAGTCTGGTTGAAAAGGCATGGTTTCTCTCAATCAAAGCAACATCATATTTGCTCATACCTTATTATGAAAGCCGTACAGAGTACATAAAGAATTTCCATTCAGCCGGAATAATAATCCGTTTGCTGAATAGACATAAAAAGATAAATGTTGCTAAAGTCCTCTGCGCCCTGTATGGTAGCCTTGCCGGGCCATAGGGATCGCCGAGAGTCCCAACATGTCAGCAACACGCCTCCTGTGTTGTCTCTCGGCTCACGGCACCACGCCTTGCTGTATTTATGTATTTTTTAACAAATCCATTTCAGTCTTTGGACTCAGGTTTATACTTTTACAAAACAAACTCAACGTAAGGTCTATATGCCAGCTATCACCCAACAGAAGATCTACATCTGTGGCAAGAAGGAAGGGCCGCACTGGTTACTGCTTCATCCTGGAGTTTTCCTGCTTTCCCTCTCAGGCCCCCAGCGCGTCGTTCCAGCACATTTCCCACAAACTTGCATCGCGCATCCTCTGGCATTGAGGAGGAAGAACGGCAGCACAAGAAAATCCACTCTGGTCGTCTTACCTGGAGCACTGCAGTCCGCGCACACCTCGCTTCTCTGCACCTTACGAGACATCCTGCTTCTTGCCCGCGATCCGCTGTCGCCGCAGCTCCCGTCTCTGGCTCGTAGCCTCAGAACCGTCCCACTCGGCCCTCGACCGCCAGTGCCTTGTCTAGTTCCTGTGACCGCTGTGTATCCAAATGGACTGAAAGTGATGGTAGTCGCCGTCGTCTTGTTCTTCTTCTTCCGTTTTCGCTCGTTGTCTCCCTGTCCGCTTGGAGGAGCTAAGAATAGAGAGAACCGGAATAAATCACTGGAAACGAAAGGCAAAAAAATCGCTCCCCAACTGACGGCGTCTCCCTCCCCAACAGCCGCCACCTCCTTCTCTCTGCAGCGCAGCGGCTCCACCTGGGGGTGTGAAAGAGGCAGCAATTAGGCGGTGAGATCACTGGCACCCCTTCCAATAACCTCTGCGCAGCTTTCAGGCGCAGTCATGCCTGTACATACCGGGAACATGCAGAGTCACGGCTGCGGATTTACATCAGCAAGCATACGCGATACATCCATCCCTATGTGTTTCATATCCGGACATGCCGCTGCTGTGCGTATCATTCGCCACGAAGGCTTTGAGCAACCGCTGCTCCGCTTTGCTCAGTGTCCATTCTACATACTTAGGCAGTAGAGAGTCGGTGCGCAATATACCATAAATTGGCTGACGTATACATACATACGCTTGGTATGTGCTAAAGCGATTTTCAAATGGGTGCTTAGCACAATTTATCGGGTGCTTTCTAAATCCTTTGTTATACATTCTCTACACTTTTGCTTGCTTTAAATTGGAACACGCATTGGCATCCGAATAAGAATATAAATCCACATGCTGTGTGTGCAATGAGGCCTTTCAGGTATATTGAGCATTTATGAAAATCTAAAGAAAACTCCTAATAATCTTGGTGATGGTTTTGTGAGCACTCCTAATCACAAATATGGTAAAAGAGGTCATGAGTACACATGTATACATCCATCAACTCTAAATATCTTTATATAGGGTGGTCCAGATCTAATTATGCAATTTTGATTACGCTATAACTTATTAAGTTTATTGCATAGAAAATTACCCGAAAAATCCCGGACCATCGAATCGAGAAGTGTGTGAACTGACGACATGAAGAATATTCTTCGCGCCAAACTGGAATCGTCCCCGCATAAATCAAAGTCATCCAGGCGATCTGGATCTGCATAATTAGATCTGGACCACCCTGTATAGTAGAAAGATAATAGATGGACACCACATTATTGTTATCAGTTCATTAATTGGCAAGGGCTCCCACAGGAGCAATCACCCAACACAGGACATTAGTCAGAAAAAAGGGTAAGGTTAACACAGAGGTGGCTCTAGCATAAGGCCAAGAAGGCACCAGCTTAGGGTCGCCATGACTTGGGGGCTGCCAAGAACCCCCCACCCCAGTTCTTAGATGCCTTATAATACTAATATCAACACAGTCTTACGTTCGATCAGAGCCCTCCCATTCCCCCATTCTTATCTAATACTGAAATCAATGCACACTTTTAAGGGGGCCCCACCATTCTTTGATACCATATAATACTAATATCAACACACTCCATGATTAGATGCAATGTTATTTTGGAAGAATTAAGTGGATAGGACTGATGAGCTTCGTTGGGCTGAATGGCCTGTTCTTTTCTAGATTTTTCTAATGTTCTAACACATCATTTAAAAGTAATAACACGTTGCAAAAAGGAGCCACTAACAACACAGAGTACCGCCGTAATACTTTTGTAAAATTATTTTAAAGAGGCAAATTTCTCGGAGGGGGTGCCATATACCCTCAAGTCAGCCCTGGGTCAACATAAGGTACAAAAAACAACTCCATACCTTAAGAGTTTAAGAAATCAGCCCCACTCAAGTACAAGGGGAGCTCATCATTGAGAATTATGGCAGTGCACAGAAATAACCCTTAAGTAGCATTCTCTGCAGCTACACATATCCATTTACTAAAAAAAAGTTTATAATATTTACTGACAACCCATACCAACAACATGAGGAAGGAGGGGAGCAGATGTCCATCAAAGAGCATGTATGGTCATCCTTACATGCTGCACATATCCATGTTTAAAAAAATATTGTGCTCATTGTTCAGAAATGGTCACAATTTTGTATGTGTAGTGTTCTACATCAGGAAATATATGCAGCATGTTCACATGCTTTGGATATTCTACAAATTAAAGACTTGCAGATAGATTTTTCTTGCATATACCAGATTTAGCAAATGGTTCTAGTAATCTCATGGATGGAAACAGCGACAAGAAAATTCAACACTAAACGCCCTGAAAATAGTTTACCAGGCCCTGAAACAAGTATTTCATGCTAGTGAACCTGTAAATGTTATGAGGTTGAATATTTTTACTGTAGAGGAATGGGCCACAGTTCCTCCATAGAGGTATGAAAAACTGGCCAATATTTAGAGAAAGCATTTGGTTCTAGTTACTGCAGTTAAAGTTAGTGCAACCAGTTACTGAATCTGAGATGAGTGAGTTCCTTTTTAAAAACAGACCTTGGATATTGGCTGACATACTGACATAGCCTGTCTCCAATTTGCTTAAACCAATTTAGAATCACAGTGGACCAAAGCCCACCCGGGCAGCATTGGGTGCAAGACAGGATCTAGCCCCGTACAGGGTGCCAGCCTATTTCAAGGCCCATACACTCAATTTCGAATCTTAAATTAACCTAATATGTGAAACTAGTGAGGCTTTTGCTATATGTTTTAAACACAAAATAAATGATATTAGAATGAATATATTACATACCCTCCAAGTTAATTCTGTTGAACCTCAGCATGCCATTTTAAGCAAGTTACATTTTTTCACTGAAATACATCTACCTGAACAGTGCAGAATAATTTCTCAGCTGAAGCCCTCACTGCATCCTTGACCCAGTACCAACAGGCTTTTTGAAATTTCAATAAAAAAAAAACTTATAGTGTACTTGACACAGTGAATTTATCATTAGATATAGATCTCTTCCCTGGCTGTCTGACGACTGCAGTTGTTAAACCCCTGCTCACAAAAAATAATCTTGATTATCCTAATAATCTTGATTATTAATCCTCTGTCTTTGACAACTTTGGACCAATTTCTAACCTGCCTTTCTTAAGTAAAATTCTAAAAAAGGCAGTTTTTAAGCAATGAAATGACTACTTGAATAAACATTTTATTCTTGACAAGTTTCAGTCAGGTTTTAGATCAAATCATAGTACAGAAACTATTCTGCTAGTTAAAGTAGTAAATGATTTGCAGGTTAATGCAGACAGAGGTCGTATATCTATTCTTGTTCTCTTAGAATTATTAGACTTGGACACATTTGACACTGTAGACTGCAGTATTCTTATAAATCGGGTCTTTGTAGTAGCGTCTTAAATTGCTGTCAGTATTACTTAACAGGCAGAAAATTCTTTGTTAGTTGTGCTGATTGTCCTTCGGAGTCCCATGATATGGTACATGGTGTACCACTAGGATCTATTTGGGTCTGCTGCTTTTTTCAATCTACTTGCTTCCATTGGGTCAGATTATCTCACAGCACAAGGTGAGCTACCATAGCTATGCAGATGACACACAGGTTTATTTACCGATAATGTCTGACGCTCTTGGCTCTCTGATCCACTGTCTTAGCAGTATTTCCAATTGGATGAGTAGAAATCTTCTCAAACTAAATAAGAAAAAAATTGATATCTTACTGACTGGCAAATATGGAAATAGTGAGGGCATTAAAAATAAACTTGATCCCTTAAAAGTCAAGGTGGATATAAAGAATTTAGGGGTAATCACTGACTGCCCTGGGTATGACATTAACCTGCATCTAGCCCTGCAAGCAGTCCTCCAACTTGCTGGGAAATTATGGGGGTTGGTGGCAAGATTGGCATTCCAGCCAGTATAAAATCTTCATGCAGCTCTGAAACAACAGACATGACTCCTTTCTGCTCTCCACGGGAGTAGTTCTGCTGTAGCCCCCAATAGGAAGGCTGCTCACATTATGAAGGGAATAGGGGAAAAGCCCTCAGGAGCCTCATCCCTAGAAGAGTCAAAACTGTTGGAGAGCCAATGGGGTCAGGCCTGTTGAGGATCAGAGCTGGTGTGCTGCTGAGGTGTCGCCCACTGCACTGCAGAACTCAGGTCCCTATTTGAGGCGGCCCATCCAGGTAGGTACATGGAATGTCTTGTCTCTCTGGCATGATGATCATCTTCCTCTGCTGTCAGAGGAGCTTTGTAAACTCCGCATTTCAGTGGCAACACTGTCTGAGGTGTACAGACCTTAGACCTGCCAGATCTCTGTAGGTGCATACACCTTTTATTGGTCTGGTCAGTCTGATGACTGTCATACTCAGGGAGCAGCTATTACTGTAGTGTGTCAGCTCCTTCTGATGGTGTCCAATGTCACTCCTTTCAACAAATGTATAATAAGACTCAGATTAAGTCACACTCTGGGTGCCTTGTCTGTTGTCTCAGTGTATGCTCCGACCATGGTGATTGATGTCTTAGTGAGGGAGACATTTTATTTGCAACTGTGCTCAGTATTTAATGGATGTCCACGAGGTGACACTCCTCTGGTCATGGTTGACTTCAATATGACCACTGGCACTGACAGGGCTGGTTATGAGGATTGGGTCGGTCCCTATGGGTCTGGTGACCGTGGTGAAAGTAGCTTTTTGTTCCTTGACTTTGCAAAAGGTCAGGGGCTGCAGATTGCTTGATCCTGGTTCCAGAGCCCTGAGCCACTTGGACTTGATATTCCAGTACTGGTGGTGCAGTGAACGAGATCTATCACATCATTGTGGCAGACGCTGGAGGTTCCTACAGAACTGCAGGGTCTACAGAAGTGCCCAGTTTGTGAATTTTGAACAGAGACTTGTGGTTGCTTTTCTGAAGATCCAGCTTAGGTCCAGTAGGCTACAACCTACTAAGAGAATGAGGCTGAACCTGGCCAGACTCCAAGACCAGGCTGTTTCTAATGAGTCTGCACACAGTTTGTGTGAGGAGTTTGCAGACTTGGGTGTGACTGCTGATCCTAATATGATGTGGGAGACCTTCCGTGACAAGACCCTGAAGGTTGCTGAGGGTTGTGTTGATGTTACTGGTGTTCCCAGAAGGAGGTGTTAATGTCGCAGGGCACCCTGGATATCATCAAGAGGAGTCACAGTGCACAGCTTGATGGCAACTCCGGTCTGTACCGGGTACTGAGAAAGACAGCTGTGAGGACTCTGGGGACAGACAAGGAGGTGTTTATTAGAGGAATCTGTGAGCAAGTGGTACAACATCTATGATCTAGTGACCCATGTCCTGCTTACAGAGGAATCAAAGCATTATGCACATCTGAATTTGTTCTTCAAAGAGTCACAATCAGGGTGGCTGATGGAACATTCCTTATGGATGTCGCTGCAATTGTGACCCACTGGGCTGGCTACTTTGAGCAGCTGTTTAAAACTGATCCTCCAGCTACGACGTTGGATATCTCTGGGTCCACGGTTCTTGAGGCTGATCCTCCAATTAGCTTTGATCCACCCAATGTCATTGAGATTGCACAGGTGGTGAACCAACTGAGTGTAGGGATGGCTGCAGGGATCCGTGGTATCCGGGGTCAACTTCTCCAGGCTGGTGGTAAGGCTGTCCTCCTTGCATTGCAAGCAATCTTTGCTTCCATTTAGGAGACAGGCATCTTTCCAGCTGACTGGAAAATGGGACTTGTCGTCCCTATCTGGAAATGGAAGGGTGATCGCCTGGATTGCGGCAACTACAGGGGAATAACACTGCTCTCGGTGCTGGATAAGGTCCTTGCTTGGGTCATCCTCAACATGGAACCATGATCACTTGTTCACCTACCAGCAACTGGAGCAGCCTGGTTTTACACCTAAAAAGTCTACCATTGACTGTATTCTGGCACTGAAGGTTCTCAGGGAGCGCAAATGCAAATATCAGCAGAGATTCTTTGCAGCCTTTGTTGATTTTCATAAAGCATTCGACTCAGTTGATTGAGCTGCCCTGTGGGGCATCTTGCGACTTTGTGGTATCCTTTCAAAGTTACTGGATATATAAGTAAATGTTGTTGTTGTCAATATGTACATTTTTTGGGGAGTGTGGGAAGAAAAATGGAGTACATGAGCACAAACAAGTCAGTAATACAATGAAAACATGCAAATTCAACCCAGATGAGCTGACATGAGATTCATACTACAGTAAAGAAGTGTGATTTATGCAGTAGTAGTTTTAATCAGTGGCTCTCTTCTGTTCTCTGATGACCCTTTATTAGCTGTAATTTTAATGTAAACTAGCCAACATTTTCTCCTGAAAGGCACACATTTTATCAGTAAATACATATTCAACATTTATATGCAGTGTACATAACAGACAAAATATGCACAGGACTCATCCAAATGTTACTTGACACAGGGGTGTTTAATACTTAATCAAATTTAGCATTCATTCATCTTTTTAATCGGTAACCTGGGCTTATCTGATTTTTTACAAGTTTTGTCAAAATCAGGGGTAAGTAAAAAGAATACAGAGATGAATATGTTTTAGTCTGCATGCAGCTAAATTGTTTAGAATTTCACTGCACTTACTGATTGCAAGAGGCAAGATGGGCTGTTCTGCAATGGTGTGCGCTTTCTTATATTTGGCAATTCAATGTGCAACAAGACGATCCCCTGAGTGCCCGCTTGACTTGTTTAAAAACATGCTAGAATGTTTTTTTGTGAAGCCCCAAAATTGAATTTGTTTCTTCATTTAAAACAAATCAATTCTTTTCTTTTAAGTAACATACTGTCTATTGTTTCAATCTGTCTTTATAGCCAAAGGCCTCAAGCTTTTATTTAGTAGTACTACAATGCAGACAACACACAACGGCTGTTGCTAGCAATTACTTCACGGTAAAAGTAAATCAGAAAATCTGGGTTGTATGGTCCTTTAACATTCCTGTTTGCTTTAGTCTTTTAGAATGAATCTTGTGAGGTTGATGCAGAATTGGAAGAGTTCAGAGTAGGTGATGGCATTTGATGAACTTGTCCATGTTCTCTGGCTTTCTTAATGGAGGTTGTCATCTGCTCATACTGGACTCACGTGAGCCATTTCAGTTTCCCAGTTCGTACCTGCAAAATGTCATTTTGACTGGGTGCAGACATGAAACCTGCAATTTGGGTCCCCCTTAAGCAATAAAACAACAGCAGATTTTATCTATCTATCTATCTATCTATCTATCTATCTATCTATCTATCTAT
>JANRMT010062814.1:66171197-66195987 GCA_026402145.1 Polypterus bichir lapradei
TATCTATCTATCTATCTATCTATCTATCTATCTATCTATCTATCTATCTATCTCTATTTATTAACCCTGGTTTTAATTACACCATGATTAATCACCATGCTTCCCATTTATGTAACTGTTGAAATAAATAAACAAAATAACATACTTATCTGTTAATTTGTGTTGTCTTTTTCTATTATAACAGGATTAGATAAAACTTAAAAAGTACTCTGTCAACAATATGCAAAACCTTTTAAAAAATCAGAAAGGCTACGGGAATAAAAACTATATCTAAAATCACCATAGTTGTGAAAAATGTACACTCTAACTCAGAGTAATCAAAATTTTAAACAAATAAATAAATAAATGTAAAAATAACAAAATCAGCCGCCTCTCCAGGCCTCAATACGTAAGTCATGTCTATCAAAGGTACAGTTTTAAATTTCTTTTATGCTTTTCCTTGTTTTCCATATGTTTTTCTGGATTATTTAGTGGTGCTTTTTAGTAAAGAATCTGATTTTGTCAAAATTTCTTTTAGTTTGGTTTTGGCTAAATTAGTATTTTTTCATATCTCATTTTTGCCATGCCAAAACATAATTTTCGTTTTCAAAATAAAGATATTCAGTATAAAGGTGAGCATTGTGCACTTCTAAATTATATAAGATTATGGATACTTTAACAAAACTTTCAATATGTCTTTTGTTATCCAGTTAATAGATCTCCAGCTACTTCTTTGGACTTTGATTCTTGCTTAGTATTTTGGGTCTGATGCTTTGCATTCTGATCTCCCTGTTTTGCATTTTGCCCCGATTTTCATCTGACATTTTCATCTCCCAGTCCCTTTGCTCTTGTGGTGTTCCAAATTTTCTATCTTCTGGCAAAACAAATGAGATAACTTGTCCACTTTTCCACCCTGAAGCACTAAACTCCCTCTCTGTGTAGCCTGGTCTATCTTCCTGGTAGCATTTGAGCCACTGCCCACTATTATAAATAGGCTGATATTTAGTTAACCCCAGAAAAAAGCAGAAATGGCTAAACACTAATAGATAATGAAGGTACCAAAGAAGGTTTTAAGCAAAATTAAAATAGCCAAAGTTTCAGGCAATGGCAATAACAAAAAGTAAATACAATTTCCAAACAAAACCAAAATGTCAAATGGGAACTGAAGTCAAAACTAAGAGTAAAAAGTTCTAATCAGAAGTTAAATTCCTTTCACTAAGAATAATCTGCAATTCTTCAGTGAAGTGATGTTTTTTTATCCAAAAACTCTGGATGCAGGACAATACCTGCTGGCATTTTAAATATAGTTATCATGACGTAACACAGTGGGTCACATGACAAACAAATCAAAGTTCAAAACTATACGGCTGTGACCATGAAATACAAAATGCTGGAGGCAAAATGTAAACAAAATGAACACTATGAAAAATTAAAATAAATAGCATACAATAAAGGTAACAAATATGTCATATTTATAAAGTAAAATAATGACAAAAAGGTGACAAAATAATATCTTACCATTCTTAATCCCAATGCCCAGCTCATCTTCCTACTTTGAGAACAGTAAGCCTATAGCTGTGAGCTGACTTTACACCATCTCATTTCGGGTTCACTATCAGGCATGTCCCCAAATCACTTCAAGGGTCTGGGGAGGCCCCATATTTGCTGTAGAAACACCAGGCTGGCATTCCTTCCAGTAGGCTCTGGTCTCCATGAGGCTTCTTTTGCCCTTAAAGGGCCTGGCCTCCTGGGCAGACCTCATGCTTTACTCTTAAAAAATAATGGATCTTACTTGGCACTTTGTGGTTCTTTATTGGGTTGTGTGGCTCTACATAGCACCATTGCATGACCAAGCACCATTTCATTCTGGGAAGGATTCAGGGCATATGAAAATGGTTCTTTGTGCTTTGAAAAACTTTAATGTTTGGTAGGCTACCTTTAATAGGACGATGACAGATTTAGAAAACCTGGACTTACCCTGTGTTATTGTATGCAGCAAGAGTCATTACAAAATCATGAGCTGTTGGTATTCCACAAATCTGTTGCCATCTATTCATGGTCATTTACTGTAAGGAGCCTGCTACAGATCTAAATTAATACAAGGTTCTTTCAATGAACCTTCATGTGGATGGGTCTTTCAGTAACCAAAAATGATTCCCCAGTGGCATCATTCTGAAGAACCACTTTGGGTTAGGGTTAGGGTTAGCGTTTTCTTAAATTTTTCACTTAAGCTGGCACCTAAGTCTTCAATATGCCTCAAAAATGATTTAAGATATGAAGAGGTAGGGAAAGTGATGGCGAAGGTGGTAGGGAATGAGAACGGCACGCGTACGCATGTGCCAAACGGCTGCCCTGCTGCCCGCTGCCGAGAGTTGATTCTACAATAAAATAAAATAAAAATAAAAAGAGGAATAACCTTGGAGGTCAATCATCACCACGAAAGCGGATAATAGATGTCACGTAGTATATGGGTACCAAATTTCAGGTCAATAGGTCAAAAGGACAGCCACGGTAGCATATTATATAAGTGGATAAAACATAACACTGAATTTGTATATCCTCTGAGTACCCTGTCCAAGGCTGGATCCAGTACTGCCAATAAAGACAGCTCTGCATTGTATTAAGTGTGTTTGAGAATTATATGTTATAATACAAGTCTCTAATGTATTCTGTGCGAAAAAATATACCGTGACTGGACAAATTCACCAGTTGAACTTTCTGATGAAGTTCCAAATGAAGCATTACATAACACTGAATGAGCAGTTGGTAAAGGTTGCTTGCTAAAGCATTGTGATGGCACCACAATAAGTTTTAGAGATTACCCGTAATAGAAATCACTAAAGGCTGTCCAATACATATAATAAATGTTTAGGGTCATAAAACTTCAACAAATAAATACAATTTCTTGCTTTTTGGTATTTTTGCTGAACATTGTCACGCAGGTGCGAGTAGGAGGACGTTGTATGGACCAAGTGAAGGTAATTCCACGCCAAGCCAGTGGGTGGTGGGGTGCACTAAACCTTCTCCTGTTGTCTCTACAGACCAGTCGCGGGAAAATCTATCTGACTCAACATTGAAGACGTCACTTCCAATTCCAGCCCCCAAGATGACGTCAGAAGAAGGTCACTTCCGGTTCCACTACGTCACTTCCAGGTTAACCACTTAAAACCGCCATCTTTCCAAATCTTAGTCAGTTCACGTCTGGACTCCAAACCAATCACTTGTCTGAAAACCTAACCCATTGCAGCCAGGGATATTATACAGGTGGCTGCCCCGAACCTTTTTAACTGTGTCGGGTCTGATCATTTTACAACATACTCTTAAGTGGAGCTTAATGCTCAAGTGTACTTAAAGTGGTATTCATATTAAACCTAAACCAAGGCTGCAACTGAATAGTTAAAATCTGCTATAGAAGCAAAAGCATAACACACCAACTGATTCTTTTTTTAAAAATTATTTTTCTATATCCTATCCTATTATTCGGCCATCTTGTCCAAAATCATTTGCAACATTTGTACCTTTCCAGCACACATTTTTTAAGAAGATGCATCCAGCTGCCCTTGCTTTACAGCCAATAATGTACCGACTCTAATATTACACACTAATGTATAAAGATACATAGAATTATAAATTATTTTCATGCCTTCATTGAAGCACTAAAATATCAGAAGAGCACTGAACGTTTTTATCACGTTATTCTTTTTTTTAAACATTTTATTAGAATAAACAACTATCCATACAAGCAAGTTTAACAAAACTAGGTTGGAAACAAATCGACCCCCACCCATTTTATGACGTTATTATTATGTGATATTACTTTACATGAAGAACAGTCAAGTATTGCATATACATGGATAGCTGAGAGCTGCACACCAAGAGGTCTGACTAACAATGTGGAGAGAGTCTACTTTTGGCTCAGTGCGAACTAAAAGTCAACTGATACACTTACCTTTCCAATGATTCATAAGAGTCACAAACAGAGACAAATGCAAAACAAGTCAAGGATAATCAGTTCCTTATTATTTATGCTAATAAATTTGTATAAGTCTGATTTTAATTTCAAATCAATCAATTTATATCCTGCGCAATGTTTTTATGCTAAACACCCTCCAAGGTACTTATCTAAAACAAAACCTGTGCCACACAAGTGAGCAGAAGAATGGGTCAGTTGAGTTACTCAGAAAGTGAGAAGTGGGATTTCAATGTGTAATCTCAAACTTTCATTTAGATTTTTTTTTCATCTGAAAAACCAGATTGCTGGTAATGTGCTAAATTCACACATCGCATAAGAATAAAAGAGTCCTTCGGGCTCATTTAGGTAGTTGAGAGCGACTCAATCAACTCTACATGACTAGTATTTTGTTTGAGATCACTGTGATTCTGTGTTGTGAAGCAGTGCTGCCTTACTGTTAGCTCAAATATATTTCCTTTAAATTCCTCTAGCATTCCTAAAAGATTTGTTATTTACAGTTTTTGTAGAGTGGTGCCTAAAACTACACACAGTTGTCGACATTTAGACTCAGTACTTCATTGTACACTTGTAGCATAATATTAATCAATTTAAATTAAATGTCTTTAATGTTATGAACTTACAGTTTTCTGTCTTTTTAATTATTTTGGCACATTGCATGGAGGATCAGACTGCTGTGTCATCAAAAACCCCAAATCCTTTTTGTAAAGGACACCTTTTAAACTAAACCCAAAAACAATGTAATGTTAGTGGAATTCACCTTTCCAAATTGATGACAAAATTTAATGTTGTAATGTTGCTACTTACAGCTTCCATTTAATGCAAATATTTTGCATAGTTAGATGGATTAAGAAGGAATTAGGGAGCTGGTGGGCATACCAGTCTAAGGGGCACAGTCTTGTAGGTAAGGGGAAAAAGGAACCCGATAAAGACAGAAAGAATGGAGAGGGCACTGAGACAACCACCAATCTTTGCTCATTTGATTAACACCCTTTGCCATTTTTATGCCATCCGTTGGAAAGCTACATTATTTTTCAAGAGAAATTCTGCATTTTCCCCTTTTATTTCTTCTAACACAGAAACTTATGTGCTTTGGGTCCCTATTGTCATTTTGCTATTGGGGCTGAAGACAGAAGAAGCCATATAGCACACAAGCCTAAACACAACATCCTTTCTCTAATTCACCTCTGTTTCAGCTTTGCTGAGAGGCTTACTTGTTATCCACAGATTCACAGTGTGAAATTGTTGAAGTTAGTCATTTATAAAGCTTATTTTAAGCAATACTGTTTCTTATCTATTGAGCTATACTTTAACCGCAGTATTTTGAAGGAATTCTTTTTTCCTTTTATATTTACTCCTTTCCTTTCCATGTTATTTAAGGACAGTTGCTCTATACGCTAAGATTCAATAAGTAAAAGCAGCAAATCGTTTTGTTTCTGCATCTACTGCTTTCTCATTTGTCCATCCGCCTGATTTCACCTGGCATCATCCATTTTAATAGAAGTAGCAGTGCCTATGTGTCTGTCCGGTTGCTACGTCTCTGTCATTCCAAAAGATGACAAAATACAAACATTTCTAGTAATAAAAGGCATTGCATTTGTCATTCCAACAGATGACACATCACAAACATTAGAACTGCTTTTACGAATCAAATACCAAATGCCAAATAACAGAGATATGCACATTGCATGATGCACTGCAAACATTAACACCGAGGTCTACGTTAATTAGTCTTCAAAATGTCATAGATGGGTAGCACAGATAAAAAAAGTCAAGAATCTGACATGGATGAAATGTGAGGACATTTTACAGAAACAAATGTCTTCAGTCTTCAGACAGAAGATGGTGTGAATAAGGCGCTATATAGGCGCCCGACCCGGCACAGATTCACACTGAGGCACGTGCTCAATAAACAAAGTTTTATTTTTCTCTTCAGCCATGGGGCACGTCTTCCCCGTGTCCCACAGGCCCAACACAGTCCCAAACCAATTCTTCCTCTGACGGCACCACCACTCCTCTCACACAACCTCGTCCTCTTCCTCCCGATTCTGGCTCTCGAAAGCAGGGAGGCGGCCCCTTTTATACCACCCCGGATGGGCTCCAGCTGCTTCCCGGCACTCCTCCTTGGACACGACACGTGTGGCGGAAGTGCCGGCTGCGCACCCGGAAGTCCTCCGGGTGTCCCCATTCTTCTTCCTCCCAGCACTTCAGGGTGTGGCGGAAGTGCTGGGCTCCAGGGTTCTTCAGGCACCGGGGGCGCCGCCTGGCGGTGGCCACGGGCCCCTACAGGGTTGGGCTTCCAAGCCCCCTACCCGAGGCCACCAACAAAACCAGGGTGGTCGCCCCCTCATGGTCGGGAGGAGGCACCAGCCCTCCTCCGGTCCCCTCAGGCGTCCCGGCTGGGCTCCACCCTCCACCGCCTGCGACACTGGGTACTGGCATAAACATGTGAAAAAATGTATTTCCATAGCCTGGGATTCAAAGAATGCTTAACAGCAGTGCTGTGCCCTTAGTGTTGTTGTTTTCTTTTGGGTTTATCTTATTATTTATTTTAATTCCAAAATATAAAAATCTTCATATTAGCTTAATTGGTGATTTTACTGGCCGCATATGAGTGAATGGGTATGTGTGTGGGTGTGTGTTTGCGGTCAGCTATAAGCTGTCACTCCATCCAGGGTTGTTTTCTTTCTTTCACTAGATGCTCCCAGGATGGGATCTGGACCCCCATGATCCTGAATTGGGTTAAGCAGTTTGTAAAATGATATGGTATGCCCTTGGAAGATGCTATAGTCTTGGGATTGATAAAGTTGATCTAATCTAATATCATCTATGCACTGTGTTATAAAATTTGATTGATAATTTTGTTATTTGTTTACTTTTCCCCACTCGTATTACATTTATACCGATAAGCCTCATGCTTATAATTTGTGACTAGCAAAATCCTCATCAGCCTATAACATCAACAGTATTTGTTTTCATTTCTCCCTACAATGTTTATACCAAAACTACATATTTCATGGTCAAGAAAGAGAGGGTGTTATGCTGAAAATGGGTAAAGACAGAGAAATTATGAAATGCATCAAAGGAAGGAAGGAGGGGCATTTTGGTCAAATAACAGTGCTAAGCACCATCTCCTACTGTTATTAATACAGGGGTAGGTGGAAGGGAACAGAGAAGCAGGAAGCAGGACAACATTGTGGCCATTAAACCTTCTCCATTGGTCAAGATTATCATATACTGGATTGTTCAGAGCTGCCACTGAGCATGTGAGATTTATAAAATATAAAAGTTCAGCTTGTGATATCAAGACCTCTCACCCCAAATGGGCTCCATAATCTCTCTATTATAAAAGAAAATGTTGAGACGAGATTATTGCCAAGAGAGTCCCGCCCTCCTCTCAACCATTTTCAACCAGGGTCCTCTCACCTCTCATTCGTGTGAATGCTCTTGTCAGACACACTTCCTGCGCTCACAGCTCTTTTTAGTAAAGAAGAAGTATTATGTCCAAATCTTATTGGAGAATTTCATCATGAAGGGTTCTCAACAGAAAAAATTAGTACATGGGCAATCTTAGCACCGAGAAATGATGACATCAAATGAATTAATGCGAAAATTGTTGATCAGTTACACGGCAAATTGGCTAAATGTGTATCAATAGGTTATGCTGAAACAGTTGGTGGTGATGGTGCGGAAGATGAAAACATTAACTTACAATATCCAGAAGAATATCTAAAAGTGTTAACACCATCTGGTCTTCCACCGGCCGAATTACTGTTGAAAGAAGGATGTATCGTAATATTATTGCATAATTTATGTACGAGTGATGTGCTATGCAATACGACAAAATTTGTTGTATTCAATTACTTGCTGTAATGTAAATCAGTTATTTCTATTATGCATATTTAACAATTCCCATGAAAATAACAATCTGTTTAAATTGTACATCCGCTTTCCCATACGCAAGTGGCAGATCCACAAAGTGTCTGGCGCGTAACGCCCACCTGGAGGTTGGTGAGCGAAGCAAGCAGCCCCCTAATAATATAATAATTTTCTGTCTCTGTCTTCCTGGTACTGATAACCTCCCACATAAGTTAGTTGTTCTTTAAGTCCACCCATAAACATACCCTCACTTTGACCATCCCACCCCACAAAATGCAGTTTAACTACAGTATAAGAGGATACCATACTCTATAGTATAAACCGGAGTGGCCGACTCTGACCCTGGAGAGCCGCAGTGGCTGCAGGTTTTTGTTCCAACTCGGTTGCTTAATAAGAAGCCAATCCTCACCAATAACAGATCTTATTTAATTTCAAGGCTTGTTACCATTTTAACTCTACCATGTCAGTTCATTCTTAAATCATAGATTGTTTTTTCCTTTCTAATGATACATGTATCATCCAAGTGATTTGAAGCCTGAAACTGTTGAGTAATTTTCAGTTCTTCACTTTCTCTTCAGTTTCCTTCCGAGTACTTAATTTAACCAAACAGTGAATGATGAATACAGACGGGTGGAAATGGTGACAAGCTAGATGTAAAAATGCTGGCTCCTTTGTCATCTGTATCATATTGCTAATAAGGAGCAGTTAAAAAAATAAATACAGCTGTTAAAGACTAAAATAAGCAATTAAAGGTTTAAAATCTTAATATGCGAGACAGCTAAAATGAACCAGAAAGAATGTCACTTGAGTAATAGGGGCTTCATCAGCAATGAATGATTTCTCATGAAGCAGCTGGGTTGTAGCAAAGACCTGCAGCCCTCCATGATCGAGGCTGTTCAGCCCTAATTTAAAGGGTCTGAGTCTTAACTGGCAAATAAATTAAATGAAGTTAATTAGTAGCAAAAACTAGTCACTAATTAAGAAAATGGATAGAATGAAAACCTGTAGCCACCGTAGCTCTTCAGGACTGGAGTTGGCTGTCCCTGCTATAAACAAAATGAACACAGAAGAAACAAGCAAATGACTCACAGAAGGCATCCCTGCTTGGAAATGAAGCATTATGCAGCACGCCACACCAGGATACCAACCCTTAACCACTTGGTACCAAGTGTACACTTAATGTATCTGTTTATACAACACAGATCCAATACATCTTATCTCCTGACTGAATCCATTTTTAAAGTCACAAATTATGTTTACATATACCTATAAACCCAGGCAGTAATCAAACAAAGGTTACGTGATATTTAGAAACTGATGCAAGCTCAGATCAGTGCTTGAAGTGGATCCAAAGTATTGGTGGTACTCTTGTTGATGGCGATACAGTGACGTTGGATCAAAGAGGTTTGGCAAGCACGTATGGAGAACCTTGAAAGCCCTGAGTGCAGAGTCTGGACATGACGTGTCCATTGGGGGTTATTCACATTCATACACTAAAACTAATATGGTGTAATTTTAGAATGAAAAAAATACTTTAGTGTGCATATTTTAGGGCGTGGACGCGGATAGGAGTATTCAAAATTTTTAAGAAACGCAAGCGGAAATTGTGCAAACTCCATACAGTATATACAGGGCAAGGATTTACAGCCAGTCTACAGGCAATGTCGAGCTCTAAATAGCGGGCCAGCATGCCAGAGGCTAATTGCAAGTTTGCAACAGATTCTGAATGATTAAATTCATTACTGCGATCCCATTACAAGAAATCGGCGTTATTTGTTTTCTTCAAGATTAATTAAATAATCAAATAACCATTTTCATATACAGTATTTGGCGTTTCTCTTTATGAATGCCGCATAGAACAAATTCCGCCCTGCAGGCTGTTGATTTGTGAGATCCCAACCAGAAGAGGTCGCTATGAGGCCAACTAAACACTTCAGAAGAAAGAAAATGAAAAATCCTCCCATTTTTGTGTCTGTACAGATTTTATAAGAACATCGTTAAACTTTCGCAGATATATACTGATTTTTTTCAACAAAATTTCTCATTTGTTAAAAAATGAGAGAATAGTAATGTGCCATTTTTCACTAGACTCTATCTCAAACAACTGATCATTTAACCAGTAAATGATCCTGCACTTTTTGTTCTGTTAGTTTAAATGTATTAGGCTCAACGCTGATATTAAAACAACAATGTATTTCTTGTATAGCCCAAAATCACAGAAGGAGTGCCGCAAAGGGCTTTAACGGGCGTTTTATTGACAGCCACCACCACCACAATCCTTCATCTTATCATGTTGATTCGTATTAAACCTAGGAAAAAACGATTAGGAAGAAAGAAAGAAAGAAAGAAAGAAAGAAAGAAAGAAAGACAAAGTTTAACATTAACTCGCGCGATTTGTACGTGTAACGCGCTGATCGCAGCCGTGATGTTGCCCGTGCAGAAGGCGAGTGTTCTCCGCCTGTTGACTTGCAGCTGCTGAGCACCTCTTTTATGGCGTCCTTTCCCCACTTATTGACTACTATCAATGAATGCTTTCTGTTTATGTTCAATAGAGAGCAATCTTCATTTCATTTTGCGGAAAAGGCAAGTATTACACATAAATAATCAAAATAAGGTAATCTCAACTGCGATTTATAAATAAATTGTGTGGGGTCAGAGGCTATCCCAGTATTAGACACAAGGCAGGAAACAGCTCCATCAAAGTTTATAGCTGGTGTTATGCTGTCCAAAAAGTACTGTGCTCCTGAAATCCGTCAAACCCAGATTTATTTATTTTATTTATCAGACTTCCAGCTAGTGAGGAATGATTCATTACTCCAGAGAAAACGTTTCCATTGCTCCAGAGTTCAATGCCAAAGTCAATGCTTGGCACTGTGTACAGTAAACTTAGGTCAGTACACCTTCTTAGTCATGGAAACCTATTTCATGAAGCTCCAAACATACAGTTCTTGTGCTAGTTTTGCAGTCTGGAACTTTGTTGTGAGTGATGTAACAGAGGATTGGCTATTTTTATGCACTATGATCTTCATCACTCTGAGTTTATGTGGTCTACCCCTTTATGGCTAAGCTGTTACTGCTTTTAGACACTTCCACTTCATAGTGATAGCACTTAACAGTTAACTGGAGCAGATCTAGCACGGCAGACACTTCATTGAGGCAAAGGTGGCATCCTATGGCAGTGCCATGCTTAAAGTCACTGAGCTTTTCAGTACCACTCATTCTACTGTTGATGTTTGTCATTAGCGATTGTGTGGGTTTGTGCTCGATTTTATGCACCTTTTAACTGTGGATGCCGCTGAAACACTTGAACTCAGTAATTTGGAGGGGTGTGCAAATATGCAAATACTTTGGACATAAAGTGTATTTTCTGGCTTCCTGCAATACTGTACTGGATTCAGTGACATGAAGAAATAAATGGGTGGATAGAGGAAAGTTAATATCTAATTCTGGGGTACTTTTAAGGTACTGACAAAAATAAACAGAGAGAAATTTTAATTGAACATTGGTTTGCTTGAAATGATCTACAGGTAGATTTGATTTTGTAAATTAGCTGACTGTACAGTACATAATGTATTGATTGTAAAGAGCTCTTTCTTAAATAAGATGGCTCTTATTTCTAAAAGATTCAACATTTCATATTCTTTTTTTTTGGGTGATGAGGTCAAGTCTAGTCAAGTGGTTTTATTGTCATACCATTCAAACACTGTATCGCAGTTGTCACAGGTGGCTGGGGGTAGTGCCCGGCTGGGATGTCCAGGAGGACCAGAGGAGGGCTTACGCCTCCCCAGACCACGTGGCGACAACCACTCTGGTGGCTATGGGGACCACGGGTACAGAGCTTTGAAGCCCCCTGTAGGGGCCCGTGGTCACCGCCAGGGGGGGCCCCAATACCTTTGGAGCCCTGGACCTCAGCACTTCCGCCACACCTGGAAGTGCTGGAGGGAAGAGGATTGGGGACGATGTACGGCAGGACTGCTTCCGGGTGCACAGCTGGCACTTCCATCACACTGGGGAGTGCCGGCGGAAGATTGTTGGGAGGCACCTGGAGCATATCCGGGTGATTATAAAAGGGGCCGCCTCCCTCCATTCGATGGCTGGAGTCGGGTGGAAGGGGACGGAGCTTAGAGGAGAGGAGTGGAGGCGGTCAGAGACAAAGAGAAAAGGCATTGTGAAAGGGCCTGGACTTTGGGGTGAGTGGTGCTGCGGCACTCGGTTGTGTGTTCCATACTTGCATATATTCTTGTAAATAAACGTGTGTTGGGTAACAAACGATGTCTGCCTGTCTGTGTCCAGGCTGCATACAGTATACAGTGGGATGAAATAATGCTCCCCCAGGACCACAGTGCAACATATACATAAACAGAGGACAAGTGCAAGACAGGTTAAGAAAAACACAATTAATAAATAGTAATTTGAAACAGCCATCCATCCATTATCCAACCCACTATATCCTAACTACAGGGTCACAGGGGTCTGCTGGAGCCAATCCCAGCCAACACAGGGTGCAAGGCAGGAAACAAACCCCGGGTAGGGCGCCAGCCCACCGGAGGGCGTGCACACACACACACCCACACACCAAGCACACACCAGGGACAATTTAGAATCGCCAATGCACCAAACCTGCATGTCTTTGGACTGTGGGAAGAAACCAGAGTACCCGGAAGAAACCCACGCAGACACGGAGAGAACATGCAAACTCCACGCATGGAGGACCCGGGAAGCGAACCCAGGTCTCCTAACTGCGATAGTAGTAAATAAATAAATAATAACAGCTAATAATGAAGGTCTACAGGACGGTAGTGAGAACAGCTATGTTAAATGGTTTGGAGACGATGGAACTCACCAGAACGCAGGAGACAGAGCTGGAGGTAGCAGAGTTAAAGATGCTAAGATTTGCATTGGGTGTGACGAGGATGGATAGGATTAGAAATGAGTACATTAGAGGGTCAGCTCAGGTTGGACGGTTGGGAGACAAAGTCAGAGTGGCGAGATTGCGTTGGTTTGGACATGTGCAGAGGAGAGATGCTGAGTATATTGGGAGAAGGATGCTAAGGATAGAGCTGCCAGGGAAGAGGAACAGAGGAAGGCCTAAGAGAAGGTTTATGGATGTGGTGAGAGAGGACATGCATGTGGTGGGTGTAACAGAGGAAAATGCAGAGGACAAGAAGATACGGAAAAAGATGGCCACTTTGGTGACCCCTAATGGATGCAGCCAAAAGAAGAAGAAGAAGAAGAATGAACAACAGCAGTGACAAAGGTAACAAATGTACTGCATATACATTCTGCACTAAGGGGCAGATCTGAGGGCAGGGGGGCAGCACAAAGTTGAAGCTGTTACAGAACCTGGCTGAACTGGTTTGAATGCTACAGTACCTTTTTCCAGATGAAAGTTTGACAAAGAGACCATGTGGATGCATTACTTTATAAGGATATCTTTAATGGAGGGCAGAGAGGTCCCAATGGTCCTTTGTGCTCTGTTCACTATCTGTTGAAGGATCTTACAGTCAGAGACACTGCAGTTCCTAAACTAGGCAGTGATGTAGCTTGTCAGAATGATCTTGATGTTGCCCCTGTAGAATGTGGTGAGAATGAAGGGAGGTAGGAGTGACTTCTTCATTCGCCAAAGGAAGTGGAGATGCTGCTGTATCTTCTTGGCAATGGAGGTGATGTTAATTGACCAAGTAAGGTCAGCTGTTCAGTGCAGACCAAGGAATTTGATGCTCTTGACCAGTTCCACTGCAGAGCTCTCGATGTGCAATGGGGTGTGGACAACGTGGGCCTTCCTGAAGACAACAATCACTTTTTTCATCTTATCCACATTAAGAGACAGATTGTTCCACTTGCTAGTAGCTGTTTAGTTTATACCTCAGTGTTTTGGCCACTAGACTCCACATCCTGTCCTAATTATATGTTTTATAACTGAAAGAAAAACAACAACTCTTACCAGTCAAATTCATGGCAGAAATGAGAAGAAACTGAATAATAACTGGAGGTATGGTGGTAGCGTTGCTGTCTCACAGTTAGGAGACCCGGGTTCGCTTTGCACGTCCTCCCTGCGTGGAGTTTGTATGTTCTCCCCGTGTTTGCGTGGGTTTCCTCCGGGTGCTCCGTTTTCCTCCCACAGTCCAAAAACATGCAGGTTAGGTGGATTGGCGATCCTAAATTGTCCCTAGTGTGTGTGTGTGTGTATGTATTTGCCCTGCAGTGAGCTGGCACCCTGCCCGGGGTTTGTTTTCTGCCTTGCGGCCTGGGTTGGCTGGGATTGGCTCCAACAGACCCCCGTGTCCCTGTAATTAGGATATAGCGGGTTGGATGATGGATGGATGGATGAATACTAACCAAACAATGGACTGGTTCTAGTAGCTAGAAACTGGGGAGGAAGAAAACAATTGGGAAATTTGCACATACATAGGTGAGTTCTTACATAAAATAACATTTCAGCCTCATCCTTCACACAGTTGTTCTTCGTTCTTTGGCATCAGTAAGAAGCCATTTCTGTTGCCTGAATGGGGAGGTTGTTTAATTTGAAGAAAATAATGTATCTGAGTTTTATTTACTGATTTTATTTTCTACTCTATAAAGTTATCTGCCACTGAGTAAAATTATGATGTAGGAAGTCAAGAATTCCTTTGTATAAAATTGCTTTTGGAGGAACAGTGCCACTGGCTGGAAGGTGTAGAGCATCCATTTGTGATCTTCACAGATCATCTGAACTTGATCAATCTGACATCTACCATAAGGATGAATTTGAGAAAAGCTAGATGTTTGCTCTTCTTTAGCTGTTTTCATTTTTCTATTTCTTATAGAGCGGGAAATAATACCTTAAAAGTGGTTGTTCTTTCATGACGATTTGTGAGTGCAGAATCCCATATTGAATCTGAGAATATTCTCCCTGCAGGTACACTTTGGGGGCTTCAGTTTTAGATTCCTCTGAAAACTTTACTGATATTGTTAGATCAGTCTTATAAACTTTTCCATCTCCTGCTAATGTACTTTACAATACCCTTATGTGTCTTCCTCTGTTAGCAGATGAAGGTTTAACATGGGGACATAGCCTAATTATGATGTGTCACCCTGTTATTAGTCAGACGTAAGACCTAATTATGTTTTATTTCTGATGGGAGAATTTGTTTCAGGGTGTAAAAGAAATTGTACAGACGTGTAAGTTTAGCAATAGGGCTAATTTTCCACAAGGTTCACTTGTGGGACTTTAAGAACTCATCGTACCTCAGGTTAAACCATGGAAAGGAATTACACTGATTTTACTACAATTCTTTCTTTGCCACAGGGATACACCACTGTTTTGGTAGTGCTGGGCAGATTCTCCAAGAGTTCATACTTCAAACCTCTTAAAAACAATCTTTCCTCAAAAGAGCTTGCTGACAATTTCACTTGCAAAATTTCAGAGTATATTGTTTTGTGAAGACTATTATTCTGGACTGTGGTCCACAATCTATCTCCCATTTTTCGAGGTATATTTGTGAAAAATAGGCATTCGACTTAATCTTGTGTCTAGCACCCTGAGTGTAATGCCAGACAAAGCAAACAGAGACTTGGAGAAATTTTAAAGGTGTACCACTGATTCATATCAACTCAAGTAGAGGTCATTAACATTATTCTGGACAAAAATTTTTACTTACCTTTCAGATAGCCTTGGACTCACAATCCCTCCTAACCCATTAACAGCTGTGTTTGGGGTTTTTCCAAAGAGGCTTAAAGTGGAGAAAGACAAACAAATTGTGATTGCATTCACTACACTTTTGGCATGCAGACTTATTCTGCTAAACTGGAAGAACCCAAACTCTCCTCTTTTAAGTCAGTGGGAAACCGATGTGTTATATTATTTGAAATTGGAAAAAATCAAATACTCAGTTAGAGGATCTGTACAGACTTTTTTCAAAACATGGCAGGATCTAATCAGTAATATTTTAAAATAAGCTCATAAAGCACAGAGAATTTATAAATTTAGGTATGTTTACAAGCCTTAAAATTTAACGCGGCTTGGCTTGCTCTCTCTTTCAGGGGTGGGGATCGATCTGTTCTTAACTCAATTTTTCTTTTTGTAAAAACTTGATTGCTTTGTATGGATTGTAATAAAATTAATAAAAAAAAAAAAAAAAAAACTCAATTCTGGCAGAATTTTTGAGAAATGTTTTTTCAATTCTGCTAGCAAAGTGTCTTGTTTTGAATGTTGGTATGGATTTAAACCCCATTTGCTGAATATTCAATCAGTCAGCTCCACAGTTTCTGGTCTGTCAGATAACTTATCTAAGTTACAGGAAAATTAGAGTACCATCAGGGACAGCTGGATGATGGAAGAAGCCTCTGCTAAACAGGTTGTGGACTGTAACAGATGTATTACAACAAGAATGTGGTTTGCTACATGAGATGTCTATGTAAAGGATGAACCTGGAATCTTGCACCAAGGAAAATACTGTAGGTCGCTACACTAACCTTAAACACATGGGCACAATAATAGCTAATAAGCTAGCTTTAACACTGCATTTCAAAAACCCACCATATGTTTCATGTTTCTCACTTAAAACCTGGACGTTCTTGCCCATATACAGCTAAATCTCTATGTCCCTTCCTTTTGTACAGTATGTAGTACCGTGATAACTGTGTTCTCTGTTCCATGAGAAAAACAAAATCTCTTGCACAATGCAACCCATAATTGATTGTAATATTTATAGTTTATATATATATATATATATATACTGCTTTAAAAATTAAAGGAACACTTTAATCAGAGTATAGCATCAAGTCAATGAAACCTCTGGGCTATTGATCTGGTCAGTTAAGTAGCCAAGGGGGATGTTAATCAGATTCAGCTGCTTTGGTGTTAATGAAATTAACAACAGGTGCACTAGAGGGGCAACAATGAGATGACCCCCAAAACAGGAATGGCTTAACAGGTGGAAGCCATTGATATTTTTCCCTCCTCATCTTATCTGACTGTTTTTTCACTAGTTTTGCATTATGCTACGGTAGGTGTCACTACTGGTAGCCTGAGGCGATACCTGGACCCTACAGAGGTGGCACAGGTAGTCTAACCTCTCCAGGACGTTACATCAATACGTGCCATTGCCAGAAAGTTTGCTGCGTCTCCCAGCACAGTCTCAAGGGCATGGAAGAGATTCCAGGAAACAGGCAGTTACTCTAGGAGAGCTGGACAGGGCCGCAGAAGGTCCTTAACTCATCAGCAGGACCAGTATCTGCTCCTTTGGGCAAGGAGGAACAGGATGAGCATTGCCAGAGACCTACAAAATGACCTCCAGCCGGCCACTGGTGTGAATCAATCAGAAAGAAACTTCATGAGTGTGGCCTGAGGGCCTGATGTCCTCTAGTGGGCCCTGTGCTCACTGCCTGGCACCGTGGAGCTCGATTGGCATTTGCCATAGAATATCAGAATTGGCAGGTCCACCACTGGTGCCCTGTGCTTTTCACAGATGAGAGCAGGTTCACCCTGAGCACATGTGACAGACGTGAAAGGGTCTGGAGAATCTGTGGAGAATGTTATGCATGATCGGTTTGGTGGGGGGTCAGTGATGGTCTGGGAAGGCATATCCATGGAGGGACACACAGACCTCTACAGGCTAGACAACGGCACTTTGACTGCCATTAGGAATCGGGATGAAATCCTTGGATCCATTGTCAGACCCAATGCTGGTGCAGTGGGTCCTGGGTTCCTCCTGGTGCATGACAATGCCCAGCCTCATGTGGCAAGAGTATGCAGGCAGTTCCCTAAGGATGAAGGAATTGATACCATTGACTGGCCCCCACACTCGCCTGACCTAAATCTAATAGAACACCTCTGGGACATTGTTTCGGTCCATCCAACGCCGCCAGGTTGCACCTCAGACTGTCCAGGAGCTCAGTGATGCCCTGGTCTAGATTTGGGAGGAGATCCCCCAGAACACCATCCATCATCTCATCAGGAGCATGCCCCGACGTTGTCAGGCATTCATACAAGCACGTGGTGGCCATACAAACTACTGAGTACGATTTGGAGCTGCTGCAATGAAATTTCGGCAAAATGCACTAGCCTGCCGCATCATTTTTTCACTTTGATTTTCAAGGTGTCTTTGAATTCGGTCCTCTGTAGGTTGATACTTTTCATTTCCATCAAACAATGTGGCATCCTTTTGTTCCTAACACATCACCAGTCCATATTAGTATAGATATCCAGCATGATTTTTTTTTCATTGAGATATGATGTGTTTTCAAAGTGTTCCTTTAATTTTTTGAGCAGTTTCTATATATAAATGCCCAGCGGCATATGTCAAAAACACTTGCAACTCGTATACAGGAACGTCACAATGCAGTCAGAAGAAAGGACCCACGGTCTCTGAATTACACACATACAAGTTTAACTGAAAACACATTTAAATGGGACTTGGTGCAAGTAGAATTCAAGGCTAATACTAAAAGTGACACAGAACTGGCTGAAATGTGACTATCCAATAAAAAGGCCATTTACAGACATTTGGACATTAACCCAGCATATACAAGCTTGAAAAGAAGAACATGCAAATAATACATAAGACTTTATAACCAGCACCCTCTGAACCCTACCTCATCAATCCTCCCCGCCTTATTTGCTAAATATTGCCTTGAGTTCCTGTAAGTCTAATGAATATCCTCTGATGATGATTCCTGGTAGAAATCGAAGGCTTAGGAATTAAAAAAAAATTATTTTATTTGCTCCCTTTGTGGATTTCCAGGTACAAATTATATATATAAATATAATATATGTATATAAAGTAGCAGGGTGAATGATGTAGCAGTGCAAAATCCAACTGCTTGGGCTGCCAACCAAGCAAAACCCAGTTTAATTCCAACAAAAGGAAAAACATTTAAATAAAACACGTGCTTGATGGCACTCTCTTGCTAGGACACTTCCTTTGGGATACTGCTCTTTTATTTAGAACACACTCTTCTATACTCTTTTTTGTACTGAATGGACCGGAAGAGGCAGGGCTTCATTGCCCTCATGAGGTGAATTAGATAGATAGATAGATCTCGAGGCTGTGAGGAAAGAGAAGACCATCCTGTCCTGGGATGGCACTATATACCTTAAATATATATATATATATATATATATATATATATATATATATATATGATACAATACTTGCCAAATAATACAAAGAGTACATGACACGTGTTTCACCCTAATTACAACTCATCAGGTGTACGCACCTTTGCTTGCCCTTACAGGGATCAAACCTCGGACTTAGCCTCTGACGTTGCACCACGGCGGCTAGTTTGCTTACTTGACAGGATGAAAATCAGAGTATTACATTCATAGGTCTGAATCACAGTCTGATTATTTGGATGGTTACCTATTAGGTAACGCTTGTGGCTGGTCGGCCTGTTGGCAGTCTAGCGTTGCCTTGGTAGCATGCTTCAGGTCATTGTCATGCTGAAAGATGAACACATGCGACCCCCAGTATGAGGTCGCATTGCACTCTAGAGCAGGTTTTCTTTAGGATCTCCAACTTCCAGGGAGAACTTGGAGGTTGATAGCAGGATTGCCACTCCAGCCAGGGTCTTTGAATGCTATCATATATTTTTTATTCAAGAGTGGCTTCTATTTAGCCACCTTACCATTAATTCCTGTTTGATCAAGTGCTGTTGAGGTGTTTTCCTTCTACCAGGTAGTCCCATCTCAACAAAAACTTCTGAAACTCGGTTAGAGAGACCAGTTCTTGGTCACTACTCTGACAAAGGCCCTCTTCGCCCAGTTACTCTGTTTGGCTGGATGTCCAACTCTGAGGAGAATACTGGTGGTTCCAAATTTCTTCAATTTCACAGTTACTGTGAACATTCAAAGGTTTAGGAATGGTTTTAGACACTTGCCTTAATATATGCCTCACCACAATCTGATTGTGGTTGTCTACAGAGAATTCCTTGGCCTTCATGGCTAGGTTTTTGTCCCAACATACAGTGTGAATTACGGGACATTATATGCACAGGTGTGTGCTTTTCTAAATTGTGTCCAATCAATTCAATTTTCCACAGCTGGCTCCACTTAAGTTCAAGGCACTGCTGCCTCACTTGAAATCCTGGCCTGTGCTCGTATTTATCATCAAAGTGAAGAATCGGGGTCACATGATCTGTAGATCATGGTACATAAACAAAATGAAACAAAATACCATAAACAATGGGAAGGGGATTCTTCTGAAAGCACTGCTATGGCTCATTCATTGTTAGATAAACATGCCCGTAATTGCCTTAACTCTCATTTGCTGTGTGTGTCTTGGAATTTTCATCTCAGTGTTTGATATAGTATTATTCTTGATATTATTGCAATGTGGCAACAAATTAAGTGCTCCTTAGAGAAACATTTAACCTTATTATTTTTTCCTTCTTCTGCTTCTTTGATTATTATTATTATAAGGATAGAGCTGCCAGGTAAGAGGAAAAAAGGAAGGCCTAAGAGGAGGTTTATGGATGTGGTGGGAGAGGACATCCAGGTGATGAGTGTAACAGAGCAAGATGCAGAAGACAGGAAGATATGGAAGAAGATGATCCGCTGTGGCAACCCTAATGGGAGCAGCCAAAATAAAAAGAAGATTATTATTATTATTTTTGTGAAGCCTTACTGTAAGTATCAGAAAACTACAAAACATCATCATGATTACAAATTTGCATCTTGAGGTGCCATAAAAATGTGACATCATTCATTCTCAATCGTGGCCTACTACTCCTTGCTCAAAGTGGGAATAGGACACTTCATAACTACTGTTCATCTTCTACTCTGGGGTAGGACAAATTGTAATCCTAGTCAGAATTTTAGTGCAATTCCTAATAGTAGTTCACTAATTATTCTCCAATGTCCCAAATATTTGCAGGGTATAATGGATCAGCAACTCCAAACTGGATGAATACAGTTGTGTGTTTTGTTGATTTTTGCTCTGCAATGGACTGCCATCTTGTCCTGGGTTGGTTCCTTGGCCCTGTATATTGGTACAGCACGCTCAGGAAATTGATGTATAAATATAACTGACTATGTAACATATACTTTACACTTAAAGTGTAAACAAAACAATACTCTTCTTCTTGTTTTTGAATGCAAGTTTTTAAACTACCTTTTTGGTCAAAAAGTACAAGAACATTTTCTATATTATAGGAATAGGGAAAAGAAATGCAAAGTAATCACAGCCATTAAACATTACATGTCAAAAAAGACATAGATATTTTTGTATTTTTTTTGCATAAATTTCACATTCTGTTCATGATTGCATTTAGTGCTCATTAGATATAATAAAAATGGACGTACATGACACATAAGTCGAAATTGCATTGTATTTATCTGTAAATGAAAATTAACAATATACTTCCCAGGTAGCTTTGTGATAGCACTGCCAGCTGTACTTTGAACCTGTAATACAATAAGCAGTTGTAATAAGAGTGTAAACTGAGCATACAAAGGTACTTGTCCACATTAAATAAACAAATAAAGTATTGTACTTTCCCGTATTCATTATTGTGTGGTTCATCACAAAAGCTAAGTACAGTTGTTAAGTACAGGATTCAAGCTATTCACACCTTCCCATGAGTGACTGTTTGCCTATGAGTATGATGTTTGTAATGAGGTGGAAATTAAATATAAGAGAGAAGCAAGATCAGAATTATATTTACATACAGCTCAACAGTGGCTTGCCAATGTGCACGTGCTTTTCCAAATATGCACAAGGTGTTCTAAATGTATAACCAACACATATTCAGCAAACAGCATGCAAATAAGAAACTCTTGCATATGCACACTTTTTATAAACACACAGAAAAATAAATACATCGCAAAATGGTAAGCAGAGATAATGTAATAATACACACACACAATTATTTTTAGATCACAGCACACATCTGAAAACCTGTACAACTTTTCTTTTAAATTGAACTGCACATTTGCATAACACAAAAACAACTGTGTGTTTGCACCAGGACTATTGTGAGTTTTCTCCAGTATTCTTGTTTTCTCTTCTATATCACAAAGTCATATACAGTATGTATTTAGTTAATTGGTGACCCTAAAATGGCCTGGTATGAATGAGTGTGCATATATGCATAAGTCTATCCAAGTTCCTTCTTTGCGCATAACATTACTTGGGTAATCGCCAAATTACTGTGAATATAAAGTGAATATATGGGTTAAAAAAATTAAATGGATTGGTTGTGTGGATCTATAGTAAAGCATTTCCTTGGAGTCTAACATTGACACAATAATTTGTTAACAAACCAGTATGTTTGTAATTACAAGGTCCTCACTCAGTGCGCCATCCATGTTAAACAGACAGAGTTGAAGAGTGTGCATTACTACTATATAAGAAAAGGCTAAGGTCTGTGTGTGTGTCCAATTCCTCAGAGTAAGCTGACTGGTCAGTTTGGCTTGGTGTGATTGGTCACTTTGACTGTGGTGATGTGACCAAAGAAGAAAGTGCAAATGTGAGACACAAGAGGAGGAGTAAAGGTGTAGAAGGTATGCTGAGAATCGCCTACAAAGATGGGAAGTAGAAGAACAGACAGGAGGAAAGTAAGGAGTGTCAAAATGGTGGCGTCTGATAAACACGCTTTAATGGGATGCATTTGAGAAAGACAGCGCTGGGCAAGACAGGTTCAGATACAGAAGGACGCAGAAGAAAGGCGCTTAAGTTACACATAGGGCAAGAAATATTGAATATTTTTAAATGTATTCCACTACCTGTATTCGACAGGTAACATGTACTGTATAAAATGTGCAAATTCAAAAATACCAAACTTTCAGAACATTTGTTTGAATTTAACATTCATGGTTGATTAGATAAGCTGGATATGAGTGGATAAAATGTGCATGCATATGGCCCTGTACATGGATTTTCCTGCTGCATTGCCAAGATATGTGCATTAGATTAATTTTTCTAGCATGAGCGAATGTGGAAGTGCATGTCAGTCAGCCCTGCAATATATCATCAGTGTATCATCTACTGTGCCCAATCCTGCTTGGGTGAGTCAGCTGACTGTTACCATATTGAAAAAAACATGTTCTAGCTCACGTTCTCATAAGTAGGAGGAGCACACCCCAGCAGCATCATTCGCAAGGCAGGAACACACCCACAGTCATTCATACTAGTTGCTAATTAAACTAACATGAATGCTTTTGGCATGAAGGAGGAAAACCCCCAACAGACATGGAAAGAACCTAAAAACTCAATAATGCCATCCATCCATCCATTATCCAACCACCTATATCCTAATTACAGGGTCACAGGAGTCTGCTGGAGCCAATCCCAGCCAACACAGGGTGCAAGGCAGGAAACAAACTCTGGGCAGGGCGCCAGCCCACCGCAGTGCACACACACACACACACCAAGCACACACTAGGGACAATTTAGAATCGCCAATGCACCTAACCCACATGTCTTTGGACTGTGGGAGGAAACCCACGCAGACACGGGGAGAATGCCATACACATTACATAAACAATCACTCTTCAGGCAACACGTAAAGCACATAACAACACTGTTAGGCTATGCAAGATAGGAAGGCAGAACACATACAAAATGAACACAAAATATTGAGACACCTATCACTATAGCCCTCACAGTAACACTAATCCCTCAGACAAATTGTCAGCTTCATGCTGCTACACCAAATTCAACCAATGACAGAGGCAATCATGAAATATAATTTCGCATTACTGTCATACAAAGTCTAGCAAAGACGCTATAAACCACTCATCACTGCGGTAAGGAGTCCTCCCATCTCTAGTACATCCTTATATACATCTGAGAGCGAATGGAGAGGGGAGTGGAACTGGAGAGAGAGCGAGTGAGAGAGCGAGTGAGAGAGAGCGAGCGAGCGAGCGAGAGCGTGTGAGCGAGGGAGCGAGGTGGCTGCGAGTATGTGTGAGCGACAAAACGAGACAGCACAACCCGTCTGACAGGTTGTAGGGTTTTAATTGATGGCATGCTTGCTAAAAATTGCAATATATGCGGCATTAACCTATATTCAACAAAAGAATACATAACGTTATGGTTATTGTATCCTTTCTTTCCACTTAAACATGTATAAATAGAGATGCAAATTTAGACCTTATTTAGAGCGAGAGAAGGTAAAAGACGGGGAGGTGGACAGATTAAAGCGAAGTATGTGCATAAGATGATTTCTGCTAGAAAAACTCCGGAAAAAAGTAAATACCCGCTGCATTTCCTGGTGTGGTACAACCGGCACCGTCAGCTGCAGAAGGAGCTGTCCTCGGCGAAGCAGGTGAGTACGACTCAACCGAGCTCGGATTGGATCGGCACGGCTCGACTCGACTCAGCGGGCGGTGTTGTGTTGCGCTAAAATCGCGGGTCTCGGGCGCGGTATAGATGGGCAAAATTCAAAGGAACGACCGAACAGTCCCACGCTTCCGCCCAGACCTACAGGCGGTACCCCAGTGCGGTCAAGCGCAAGGGGCGGTGGAAACCCGAGCATTTTCTGGACCATAATGAATATATGAATGTGTGATGGGAGATACTAATCTGTGCATTTCAATGTATTGAATCTCCTGAATTTGAACCATTTAGCCGTTATTAACATTGATGGTTCCTGTTGCTACTTTGGGTGGGGGAGTTGGTTAGTTAAGAGCTTTGACTGTGGGCGAAAGGCTAGACGCAGAAATGGTTAACAGAAATCTTTATTCCTTCTGCCTTACCCATCAGTAAAAGCCAGCTAGGTCTTGTTATTTATCATTCCTAAACTGGGGGAGCATAAGCGTGTGTTAAAGAAGAAAATGCCATCAGAACGATGAACTAAAAGGCACACAGCATGTATTTGCCTCCTTATGAAATCTCATTGTGGTGGGGGAAGGGAAATGGAAGAATATAAAGTCAAATACAGAATATTGTGGAAACATAGTTGCTTGCCTCTCTATCTATCTATCTATCTATCTATCTATCTATCTATCTATCTATCTATCTATCTATCTATCTATCT
>JANRMT010062814.1:66195997-66212270 GCA_026402145.1 Polypterus bichir lapradei
TCTATCTATCTATCTATCTATCTATCTATCTATCTATCTATCTATCTGTCTGTCTATCTAAGCATTTTAATTCAATTGCACTACACAGAAATACACTGTATGCACATGTAATATTGGAGAATATCTGTTAATTTGCAAGCAGAATAATAAACTAAACTTTCTCATCAAAATGATGACCTGCTAGCAGTGGAGCAATGCAGATACTGTATGCCTACCTTCTTCCGGTTAGCAATCTTTGATAGTAAAACTAAGCATGCAGAAAATTTAGCTTCAGCTTGCAGTCAGAATCCATCAGTCGCATTGTTGGGTATCATCCCTGTACAGTGAATGTCTGTTATCCTCCTCAGGGTGGGGTTGGGGGGGAATTTGGGGGGGGGAGTGAAGGTAAGAGGAAACAATCCTGTCAGTTTTCTCTAAGAGTACTTGCTTGAATCCACTGACAACAGATAAGGTCCGGGAAATCAAGATCAAGATTCATTATAATTACATGTTTTACCAGGGTTATCCTAAGTGGCTTTGTCCCTGCTGACTGTCAGCTCTGTGTTGTTAATAAAGGCATTGATGTTTTGTGAATTATAGTACAGAGTCATGTCAATTCTACATTTTTATATATTTGTGAATATGGGATACAGCTGATAGCTCTGCCGACTCACAGAAGATAAGGAAAAGAGTAATATCAATTATGTTATTTTAATGTTTAAGTACATTTAAAATCTTTGCATCGGTTAGTGAAAGTTTTCCTGTGAAAGTAGGCAACTTATCTTATATAGAATTATATTTTTTGGATGAAAAGAAGCCTTTCAGTTCATGGGGGGTTCTTTTTTATCACTCAGCCATGCATTTGTAGATGCTTATCCTAGAGTAAAATCACACCTTAAGTGATGATACTGTCACAGATGAGGCTTTTCTTATTCCTTGTATCCATGACACCTCATGACGTAATCAATTTCAATATTCATGATTTTAGTGTAACAAGTAAAATAGTCTTTACACAGTTCCAGCCACTTCATTTTGTTTACCCAGCATATTAAGATATTCAGTGAGACACGGTCACCTCCCTCATCCCACCACAGAGGAGCATGTTTAGTGAGTTACTGACCTGATATGAATGAGTGTGGATGGCTTTCTGCTGTAAGGAGTTGCTGTCACCTCCACTGTCTTTTTATGCTTTGCACCCAGTCCTGTTGAAATGTTATATTTAAATTGATGATTTATCAGTATGAGAACTTCTACATAATGTTCATTCCCTCTTTATACAAGCTGAATGTGTTATCTAGCATAGCTGTTAGTAATGAGCATGTTCTGCTTCATATGTACTAATATTAATATAAATATTTTATGTGCAAAACTAGGACAAGTGGGAAGTGTCACAGCTATGATCGTATGTGGTTCCAAATTATAAAAATGTTACTGATACTAATACAATTTGTTCACTGAACTCATTTGTTGGTGATGTAACATGGCATCACTTTGAGCAGCAACTGTGGCAGTGTGTTCGGATCATGAAGCTTGCATACTTGGCACAGAAATTGTAGCTCTATACAGAACTGTCCATGGCAAAACAAAGGTATCTAATTTCTGGAAAAGGGTTTGAACTTTGGAAAATATCAAGGAAATTTCGCCTTAGTTCTTCCTTTGGAAATGATAAACACCATGATAGTGCTTATACATTCCAGAAAGTCTTCCACAGAAAATAATGCAAGGTTGTGCTTTCTAAATCTGTTTGTGCACTAGAATGTTTGATTCATTTTTGGAAAGGTTTTGACGTACTGTTGATTTGCATTCTGTCTTTACCATTTGCTCATGCTGATGATTTTGTTGAATATTATACATTGTATTCTGAACTATTTAATAAACATCATAATTTTTTAATTTTTGTGTTTGTGTAATTGCACTGATGATTTTGTTGCATGCAATATTATAGAATATGTAATGTTTTAAACTAATTATTAAGCAAAACTCACTCTCAGCTTTTTAACATTTATTTACATCAGTGCTTCCCAAACTCGGTCCTGGGGACCCACTCTGGCTGCAGGTTTTTGTTCCAACCAACTTCCGTTTTTCATTGGACTCTTAGCCTAATTAAGTGAGTCATTATTTCCCAGTTTCTGCGTTTTGGAGTCAATGTAGAAATTACAAACTAAGTTTGGTAGATTTTTATTAAAATGTAATAAGCAGTTATATGGAGAATATGTAGTTTTTTAAGTCATTAACAATATTTTCAACCTTTTCCAGTTGTTCTGGTTATTTAATTGATTATTTACTAATTAGCAAGTCTGACACTGAAGTCGTTGCTGCTTTCATCATCCCGGATGTCTGCTGTGCTGGTTGTTAATGGTCGCTATTAGGGGTAAATGAAGTGAGCAAACTGCACAGGAAAAGGGGAAATAATAGGAAAACAACAAAAGAGAGTTAATTAAGTATTTATAGCTTTAGAAAAAAATAGAAATATTTCTAAATGTCTTATAAATGTAGAAACGATACTGTTGTGTGTTTCTGAATGCAGAATAAGAGAAGCATAAAAAAGACCAGCTAATTAAATGAGATCAGTTATCGATTGTTATCACTGACTGTGAATCTGGTTGGAATAAAAACCTGCAGCCACAGTGGGTCCCCATGATCGAGTTTGGGAAGCACTGTTTTACATGGTTATGTAGTTGCGTTCAGGGAGCCATCAGGTCTTCTTATGTATAATACCTTTACATTCTCACTATCCTACAAGAAAAACAACTCAAAAAGCATTTAGGATATTTGTTGTAGGTCACCCATAAACAACATAATCCTGGCGATATGAGCGGTCTGGCCTGCTGTTTCCTGTTTATAAATATTTTTGAATTTCGTGGTGTCTTTGCTCGTGTTTGCAGACGCATACTGATCTGGCTAGTCTGATCACAGTTTTGCAGGTGTACGTTTCCAGACTTGGTGAATCTGTAGATCACATTTATAATTCCCTGGTCTTTTATCATCTTTATAATTTTTAGAATAATTGTGAAGTTTTTTTGGGATATGGTTAATTGGCGATCCTGAATTGATGAGGTGTGTCTTTCAGTGTGGGTGTTTGGAAGACTGGATCATGGGTAGAACTGGCATCCTGTAGAGGGCTGGTTCCCTCCATGCATTGGATTCTGTTGGGATAGTCTCCAGCCCCCTGAAACCCTGAATTGGATTAAATGGGTTTGGGAATTTAAAGGACAAGTGTGGTGATTTTTAAGTCAAAGCTATTTAGTTACAAACATGGTAAATGTGCATTTGCCATGCCAAATTGGGTTTTTAGGTTAAACGTTATTCAGTCATGGCATTTTACAACAAACCCTATGGGGCACAAGGCTCCAGTTGAAAATAAAAGCATAAAAACTTAGTGAATATGTCCTCTTTGAGTTTTGATAAAAAAAGAATCCTTATATGTTTCTGATGCATGTTTGTGACAACAAAAGGAACCTAGAAGTAATTGTTTTATCACATACTCCTGGTATTATTTTTCTCAATGTAAGGATATGTTTTCTATTCACTTGTATGAGTTCTCATCTAAATACCCAAGTAGTGCAAAACAAAACCAACAAAGTGACATTAACAGTTAACTGTGATTTGGCCTCTCAACCCAGGAGGTGAAAGCCATTGCGGAAGAAGACGAGTATTGAGGTAGTGTGCACACCTGGTTTTCTTTAAAAAGTCTGAATCTCATAATATTGGCGTTTTTTATTCAAAAATTGCATGTATAAATCTGTTTTTCAATTGTGTGTAATCGTAAGACATGAATGAATATTCGACAACTGTCTTGGCTTGAAAAATTGATGTATTCAGTAAGTTTTTATACTTTAGGCCCTGTGCCTCATAAGCTTCAATGTAAAAATCCAACCCTTTTTTTAATTTATATAATACATTTAACCTTAGAACACAATTTCAAGTGGCAAATGTATATATACCACATTTGTGAAGAAATAACTTTGACTTGAAAAACACCAAACTTATATTTTAATGTTATGCCTAATAAGTGTGAAATTTATTGTAATGAATGGCAGATTAATTTGCTTACACTTTTATGTGCAACATTTATCTTTTTCTTTCTCCTGCAGGCTGTATGTTGTTTAACTGAGGGAAGGATGCAGCTGTATGTTGATAGATGGTGCAATATAAATTTCCGCATTTCTGAATCTATACTAGTGTCTGTTATGATGGTGGAGTGGAAGGCAGGCTAACACAGTGAAGAGGTTCATAACATAACATAAAATTTCAGAAATCTGCTCAATCCATTTCAGGATTGCAGGGGACCCCAATCTGTCAAGGGATGATCAGGTGCCAGGCAGGAACCAACAAATGCCATTGCAAGGGCCTTTCATACACATCCACACTCACATGGGGCAGGTTTAGCAGTCACCCTAATGCATGTCTTTGGGATGGAGGAAGAAAACCTACACAGACACTTGGACAACATGCAAACTCCACCTAGACAAACACCCTCATAGGAATTAAATAACAGAACTGTGTTGGAAGCAAAAATATTGTCTATATAGGTTGGATCAATGGGGCATGTACAGCCGTCGTAACCTGATACAGACAGGCAGGACACCTTTATTTACAGACGGGGAAACGCTTTCTTCGCTCCCCACATGAGTACAATGTCCACAATATCAAAGCACAATCTTTTTCCTTACTTCTCTTTCTCTCTTTTCTCCACTTCCACCCCCAATCTGGCAAGCTTTACCCAACTCCTCTCGACTCTGGCTCCCCAGATGGAGTGAGGCGTCTCTTTTTTTTCAGCTCCTGGGAGTGCTCCAAGTGGCTCATCAGCGTTACCTGGAATCACTCCCAGGTGTGGTGGAAGTGTACTGTAGGACTCTGCAGCTTCCCCTGGCATTCCCCAGGATGCAGAGGCACTGCACCAATGCCCTCTTCAGGTGTCTATTGGGACCCTATTAGGACAGCGCCTCCACCCATGGCTGACTCAATAGCACTTGTAACATCTCCATTCCCCACCTCACGTCCATGCCCTCTGGACCTGGAAACATTCCAGGAACGCCCGCTCTATGTTACGCCCAGCTGAGGTTGGGCCATCCCTCCGTCCCTACAGAGAGTGGTCCTCCATCCCATGTGAGTACATGGGCTCATGTGATGCATTGTTTGGAGACCTGATCTTTCCCTTCTGGGTCCTCCTTATACTCTGGGGTACAGCAACAGTCTGAGTCTCTCTATGGCATACAGAGAGACCACGTGCTGTCTGCCACCCTTTCGACTTGGATGTGGCGACTGGGGCTGGGCACTGTGGGCAGGGGCACAAACAAGCCGGTCCTTTACGTGTGCCTCAGCTACTTCTGCTGCTACTGCGCGATTGGCTATTATGCCTACATCTACTGCAGGAGTCGTGGCTACTTGGCACCCGGTACTGGTTACTTTCAGGGCCCCTTCGCTCTGCACCCTTCTTTCCTGTACGGTATGGGTGTCACTCACCTGTATGTATTTTTAATTTTGAGGAATTCTTGTGTCAATGCTTTAAAAAAATAACAGTAGCCCAGTTTACAGTAAGGCCATTTTTGAGTTATTTTTGAAAGCTCATTTCAGTGTCTCATTTTAAGTAAAAGGTTTAGCTTAATCTGAAATGCTTAACATATTCTGAAAACAGAGACCAGTTAAATTAACTAATGCATGCCAAACAGTTATTAAAACAATTTGGAAGTCTGCTTCTTGCTAGTGTTTAAGAGCAAATGCACTAAACTTGTAAATGCATTATTCTTAGTTGCCATGATCACTCATCTTAAATTACAGAGATATCAAAGATGTCATATGTCTAAGTGTATTGTTTAAAAGCTTATATTTCCTTAACTGTGCACTTATTTAATGCAGATGTCTCACAAATGGAGCATTTTATATCCATTTATAACATAATATTCTCAAATCATTTAATCTTTACCCTTTTATTCATCCAGCATGTTTGTGAACCCACTTATTCTAATGCAGGGTTATGGCATGGGAGTCATTCTATAATGCCTCCATAACGGAATATGGAAATACAGTATGCATGGAACATTTCATTTATTATTTTCTTCATGGCATTGGTAATCTTGTTAGCTGTATTTTAATATTAAGAATTATTCAATTTGTTTCAAGTTGAATGGCATGTGATCACTTTTGCCTCGCAATGGCTCTCTTTGGAAGATTTTTTCCCTTTATTTTCTTGTCCATTACTTATTATATCTTTTAATGGTATGATTTTTGTTGCAATGCAGGTCTGCCTCACAAGCCCAGCCTACTTTAAAAAAAAAAAGAATCCACTTCCCAGAAACCCTTGCAAATGCAAATTATATTATCAGGTATTATTATTATTATTATGAACAATAGGTGCTGTTCTTTCCACATGAAACAATGACATTTATACAAACACAAGTTGCAAGTGTGAAGCAGGTTAGTGTGTTTGGTTAGCTAGTCATTAAATGATACACATCTACCCTTGAGTTAGGGTGAAAAGTTGAAAAAGACTGAGTTATTGTTCTTAAACACCCTAACCTGTATAAAAAGGAAATGAAAAAAAGTAAAAAATATTAGCTCCTTTTAATTGTAAATAAAATTTCTCTTTTTATTCCACTACACTTCCAGGATGGAGCCACAATGAAGTCTCTTCATTTTTGTTAGCATTTCAGCACTGGACTTTATTGGTTTCCCTTTTCTAACAAGATTCTAGTGTTTTATTTGTCTATTAACATTTTTATTTTGGATTAAACATTCACACTCCAGGCAAGAAAATATATGTGAACTGTTAGTAACTGATGGAATTCTCCTTAGCGTCAATACCCTCCAACTAAACATATCTCATAACTGCTGATTAGAAGTACAATTAATTTTAGACAAAACTGCTTCAGTTCATTTATATTTCTGAGATTCCTTAGGTGAATGGCTCATGCCACAGCATCTCTGTTGGGTTCAGGTCTGAACTCTGACTTGGTCACTCCAGAGTTCCAACGTTCTTCTTTTTAAGCTGTTGTGGTATTCGTTTACTTTTTTGTTTAGTCTCATTGTCTTGTTGCATCACCCAACTTCTATTAAACTTCAAGTGGTGGGTTGTCCCCTTGACATTCTCATGTAAAATTTCTTGATATAATTTTGAACTCATTTTTCAAAACAGGCTGTCCAGGCCTTAAGGCAGAAAAGCAGTCCCATACTGTGATGCTCCCTCCACCACACTTCATAGTTTTGGGTGGTGTTTGGTGTTTGTATACAGTGATTTTTTGCCTTCTAAAATACTGTTTCATGTTCTTACCAAAGAGTTCAACTTTGTCTCATCCAACTATAGCACATTGTCCTGGAAATGTTGCAGGACACCATAGTTGTCTTATGCAAACCTTGGGACTTGTACTGATGTTTCTTTTGGAGAGCAGTGGTTTCCTCTGTAGTGTCATTTCAAGAATGTTTTTCCTGTTCAATGTTTTTCTTATAATGGACACATAAAAAGAGACTATGGCAAATGTGGGTCCTTTGCAATTTCCCTAATTCTCTTTTTCATCTCTGTTAGCAATGTATACTGTGCTCTTGCATGGCATTCAGTTATAGGGTGGATAGCAGCAGCAGTGAATATCCTCCATCTGTAGACAATTTGTTACACTGTGGATTGTTAATTATCCAACCATTTAGAAATTCTTTTGTAGCCTCTTCCAGCTTTATTGATCTCTAAAATTCTTTCTTAAGTTCTGCAGATGTAGTGTGTCTTTTTATTGGGCAGGACACTTCAAGCCCACACCACCAGTCTCATCTCATGGTCTGGAACACCTTAGTCATCTGAATCTTAACATCAAGAAAACTGAGGAACTGGTTATTGACTTTCACCGCACCAAAGAGTCCTTATGTCCAGTCACTTTTCAGGGAGTAAATTTTAAGGTGGTACGCTCCTATAAGTACTTGGGGTCCACATCAGTGACAGGTCAAACACAGAGGATCTCTATAAGGAAGGGCAGAGCAGGCTGTTTTGTCTTAGGGAGCTGCGTTCCTTTAATGTGAGAAGTGACATCCTTCACACCTTCTACAACTCTGTGATGGCCACTACAATTTTCTTTGTGGTGGTGTGCTGGGCTGGTAACATCACTTCAAGAGAATCAAAAAGCTTATTAAAATGGCAGGTTTAGTTATAGGATGCCATAACTAGACTTCCTGGAAGTAGTAGCGAAAGAGAGAATTAAAACAAAACAGTGCCATTATAAAAAATGCTGCACATCATCTCTCTCTCTGACACAATAACACTGAGGACTTCCAGCCAACAAATTATACTGCAGTAGCCCCTTTATACAAAGAGCAAGATGTCTGCATAATGCCTCACTGGGACTGTGTCAAGCCAGTTATTTTCTTCCTTTTTAGTAATTCTAGTGTGTGTGTGTGAGTGTGTGTGTATTTATTTATTTAACTAGCTTCTAAAAAAGCCACATTTTCCCCTGAAGACAAATAAAGTTCTGTCTACTCTGATTAGCTTTTGTAGAAGTCGTTAACAGAGAGGGTCTTACAACCTAGACTTCGAACCTTTAACCAATATATTTAGTATTGACAATGAGAAATACAACTGTTTGCGTGGTATTAGTTTAAGCAGATCATGTTTGACTATTATTTGAAGATCAGATCACATTTTTATGAATAATTCTTGCAGAAGTTCAGGTATTTCCAAAGGGTCCACATACTGTTTCCAGTATCTATTCCTGTGCATTAAAGCTCCTGACCTCAGTTGTAGTATGTTGCCTTATTTTTAACTGTAATTTAAATTGTTAGAAAATGACCATTCATTTCTAACGTCTTTTTAGAACAATAATACAATTGTCAGCCTATCTGTTGTGTTAGCAACTTTTTCATATCTTACATTGTTAAATTTCCTCCTTGTAACTCTAATGCATTTCCTTTTCTTATCAGTACATGATGAATTTATATTAAAGGCTATAATGAATAAGTGATGTGTTTATTTGAGTGTTAAGCTGATGAAAGGTGGTGTTAGTCAATGCTGCACATAAGTAAACACTTTATTGCCAAAATAATGCCAGCTGCCTGGAATTTGCTTCCCAAACAGCCCGATAAACACACATTTAACACATTCAGACATATTTATTATACTGTATTATTGTGGAAAATTCTTAAGCTGAAAGTTTTAGGTTCATGCATTTCACAGATTGGAGATAAATACTTATATGAAATTTGGAGGTCCTAGTCTCGATTGACCTGAGCCATTTGTTGTGCTGGTATTTTAGGAGATATTTCTAGTATCCATCAGTCAGCTCAGAAGTACGTGAGGTGTATTCCCTGCTCAAATTTATATATTTTGCACTCTTAGCTCAGTGGTTAGTATTTGTTTCCAGTCCTTTTCTATGTTATTTTGCAGAGAGCTATGAGTACACGATACGTGAGAGCTGAAACCCGTTACTTCCTGCCAGCATGATCAGGCGATGAAAAGCAGAGCACGGTTTCATTGGCAGTTTTAATTAAAATATTATCTTTTACATTATTTACACACAAACATTTATGTGGTTGGCTTGCCTTTATGTGTCAGCTGCATTTTAATTGCAAAAATACACACACTCATACCTCAATAGAATGTCTTTCATTTTATGAACATACTGAGTTAAAATATTATATTTTAATCCAGATATAAATATTTATATGTCACATGGGTTAAAAGATCACAAGCCTTGCAGGCGAAGGTAGTCAGATCACTTCTTGATGCCGTTACACTGGAAAACGGGGATCTTTGTTTTTGCACTTGAAATGGTGTGAATGAGGATATTGCTTCTTCACTTTAGCTAGCACATTGTCTTTTTTAGCACATACATCACTGACAAGAAGTTTCAGGAATATTTGGTTAATAATTGAAATTTATTCTTACATATATATTTAAATTCTTTATAAAATGTTTTTGTTCAGTGTATATAGTGGGTATATTTGATCAAATAGTTTTATTTTATTAAAGCAGGATATTCAAATGCTAGGACCAGACTGTACTCACCATGCCTTTGTGGACATTTCACCACTTATTTTTTTCTAATCCAGAGTGTGTAGATTAGGTTAACAAGCGTCTATAAAATAGTCTGGCAAGACTAAATGTACCCTGCATTTGAGTGGAGTCACATCCAGAGTTGTTTCCTGTTGTTCGCTCCCTGGTTGTGTATTTTGAGACAGTGTCAATGGTTTCCCTGTCTCTGTGTTGGTTTTTTCTCTTGCTCTTCTCTCTGATATCCCAAAAATGTTGAGTGTTAAGTTAATTGGTAACTCTGATTTGTGTCAATGTGTGTGATTGTACACTGAAATGGGCTAGCACCTAATCTAGGGTTGGCTCCTGCCATGCACCCCGAAATATGTCCCCCTTCTCAGTGCCCTAATTTGGGTTAAGATCAAAAGTCGGACGTTACATTGATTTGTTTTGTTTCTTATGTTGCTGTGGAAAAAAGTCTAATTTTTGGTCAGTATTCAAATAATTCTCTTTTACATTCCATAGTGCCACCTACTCATAAATCATTACATTTATTTCTGAGCAGAACACATCTTAATTCTGCCTACCTAATTACTTTATTGATCATTAATAATTATTTATATATATATATTTTTAATTATAGAAATTGCTATAATGAAATGATTCAATTCCATAGAAGTATATATGGGCAATGGTCTAATACTATTGTGTGTATGTTATATGTGGTCTTAAACTGAAAGTATCATGAATTCTGGGTCTGCAATATATTTTGTATTTATATTGTTAAATACTCTTGTTGCTTTTATATTTTATTTACTTCTTTTCTAGTATAATAAGCTTGACTGGTATAACGCTTTACAGGTAGTAAACATCTAGTCAGACAGTTGAAATGGTATTGTACAATAAAATTTGAAATTGCATTTGTAAAATTTGTACAAAAAAAAAGTTTAGAAAAGAAAGAGGCTTATTTTACGGTGCCATTGACCCATATCATGACCTATTGGATAGATCCATAAATAGTTCAATCATACAGAGATGGAATGAAGATTTATAATTGAGTGGCAGAACCTGAACTTCACAGCTTGCAGTCACATATCTAAAGAGGGAAACTTGTTTTCAAAGTGAAAGCATCAAAACTAAAGTTCCACTAAGCCTTCCTCTGTCTGAGTAGGAAGCGAACTTAATTAGTTTTTACATTTTCTCACAAAGATTTTGCACGGTGGGTAGCTTAAGAGTATTTTGGGCAATGAATTTCTATAAAAGACCAGCATATATATGAAATGGCTGCTGTTATGTTGTTCACTTACGATTATAACTTCTTAGTGCGCAGTCCGTACAATGTCATTGACACAAGATGTTTAATGGCAAAACCTAAAGAAAATGATAAAATAATCTACATGATAAAATATCTACATGATATATTACATAAAACATACAAATTTAAGAAAATGCTTAGACACCAGTACATCCTGATAATCCCAGCCTACTTACAGAAGTCTTTAGATGTCCCTCTCTCATAGTTTAATGAGGGGTTGTTGATGTGTCAGTGGGACATCAATTGTCTACCTGTTATGTTACTAACATTTTGTCAACTAGTAATCCTGTCACAAATCTGTAGTATTCTGTTGTTGGCCATGGTCTGGGACTCTCCTTTGGCTTAATGTTCATCTCACTGGTCTCCTTTATCCAGGTAATCTTGGTGCATGTATTCTAAGGTAAAGCTTTTCTGTGGATCCTCATCCCTAAACAAGCCTGTTTGATTGTGTCAAAGATCTCCTATAGACTAATAGTCCAGTAATGTATTTGGCGTGGTATAGTGTTCCTCAGGTGTATCTTTTACAGTATTCTGCTCTAGTCTTCTCACTGTTTTTTTTGTTTGGTAGTAATCCTTACATGTCTACTATGGTGTACATAGTAGTGATGGTACTCAACTTGTATGGTCTAGAAAGCATGACATATCTCTACTTGATTCTGTCAAAGTTCTGCTATGGCTTAGTAGTCCTGCAAATCCTTGTGCATGTCAAAACCTTGGGTGTGTTCTTTTTCTACTAAGTTTTAGGCTTTGTAATCCTGACATATTTCTGTAATTGAAGTACTCTACTTATTCTTATCTTATGGTCTAGTACTCTGTGCAAATCTCAATTTTGCTATGGATCTAGGAATCTAGCAAATAGTATTTTTTGTCACAGTTGTGTTGTTATGTAGTGCTCCTTTCACAGTTTTAACATGGCCTAATAATGTTGATAATTAGGTATACTGATCTACTTGATTTTGTCAAACACATGTTATGGCCATGCAGTCATGTAGTGTATTGGCCTTTGTCTAGTAATCTGACACGTCTGCTATTGTGCATATCTGATCTCATTAGTTTGCAGTAGTCTAGTAATCCAGATTCAAGTCAGGTTGATTCTGTAATTATCTAGTCCTGCAAAACAATGGCCATGGTTTAATAATCCTGTCACAATGTTTGCTGTTACGCATTTTTCCTATAATGAGTTTTCTATGACCTAGTAATCCTGGCACATTTCTTCTACCATGTAGTATTCCTGTTATGAGGCTTCTGTAGCCTAGTACTTCTGATATATGCCTGTTTGAGTCTGGAAAAAGATTTGCAGTGGTCTAGTCAGTCCCGTAACACATTGACAATGGTCCAGTAATCTGACACTTGACTGCTATTGTTCATTTTTCCTTTCATGGGTCTTCTATTACTTAGTAATCATCACGAGGGCTATTGTGAACTATTCTGCTTACAGGTCTTTTTTGAGTAAGTATTTAATGTCTGTCTGATTTTATTAAAGATAGCCTGTGGTGTAGTAGTCCTGTAACACAAGGACATGGTCTAGTAATTCTGAGATATTTGTGGTAAGGTGTAGTTCTCCCATCATGTTTGTCCTGCAGCCTAGTCTTAGTGTCAAATGATGCGTAGCACTCTTGACTCTTCTATATTCTGGATATCCATTTTTCTGATTGTGTCAAATGGTTCTATAGGCCTGTAATACATGTGCCAGTGTCTAGTAATTTTGAAAATGTCTGATACTGTCTATTGCTCATCTAATGGGTTTTATGTGACCTACCTGCATGTAGACATGCCTGCTTGAGTCTATCACACATCTTCTTGGTTATCCTGTCGGCACCTAGCATAATGTGTTAAGAATTTCACACATCATCTGCTGTCGTGTATCCCATTTACAAGTTTTCTCTGATTGTGGTTTGCTATCCCTTCCACAGGTCTACTGACAACTAGGGCTAAAGCAGAGTAGTGCTGCTGTCACAGAACTACCATACCTGTCCTGTCAATGGCTTACTGTAGATTTATTACATTTATTATCTATTTTCTGCTATAACCTAGTATTCTAGTCATTGGCCTTCTGTAATTGTGTAGTGATGTCTACTGTCAGCTGTGGTCTGATAATTATATCATGTCTAGTACTTTATTTGCACATCTTCTGTGGTTTTAGTAGTCCTGATGACTGCCTGCTGTGGTGTGTTAGTCATTTCACTAGTCTACTGTGATTTGTTAATCCTGTCTCATGCAGGGCTAGAGTCATCTTTTGGAGCCTAACCGGTCTAGTAGTCTCTCTATAACCATACTCTGATCTATTAGCATGGCTGATGCTCAAAATTTGTAACCTTTATGTTTGTGTGAACTGGGGCCTCACTTGAACTTTCAGTTGTATGAGAACCTGTGTTTCCCATGAGAGTGTAACACTTGATACTTTTGTACTATCTACTGGTTTGCTGTCATTTATGAACCTCTGTTTCAGACTCTTTTGGGGTTTAACCTAGTCTAAACTGGGACTGAGTTTGCTCCTGCTTTGTAAGGAGAGGGTTTTTCTAGATACATACAAGATCGGTTCAGTTACTATGGGGAGAGAGTTCCCTTTGTATGTATTTTATTTCCATCTGTTGTCTTTGATTGAAAAAAGAAATTATAAAGCCATCCGATATCATTGTACCTTCACGTTTTTAATGGTAAAGATTAAGAGCATCATCGAATAAAACCATCATCATATAGCAGAGTGTGGGGAAAAAAGCATAACTCACATAAAGTGGTATGATAAAAGAAACAAAGGTCACTCAAAGTGCTACAATGAAGAAAACACAACCAATTTTAAGGACCATAAAGAGGAAAATCAAATCTAAGTTCAAACCGAAATTCTCAATGAAATCCAACTCATAAAAATTCGGACATGAGCGTCAGCTTTGCACCCTAGGAACCAAGTTACCCAAACTATTCCATAGCATTTCAGTGATTATTTACCAGTCTGATGCTGATCTTTCTGATCATAAAAAAGGTCATTATGATAGCAATTAATGAGAAGAATTCATAATTAATTGCAGAAGTATAGTTTTTGAGGGTTCTTGTAGAGTGCCTCTTTCTTTTTCATGATTTGACTCAAAAACTAATCAGCACATTGTTATCTCAAAACAGGCTTAAGTGTTGAGTTTGGTATTTTTCTAACCAGCTGTTTTAGCTTTAGACCGTCCTCAGGAAACTGTGACACACAAACAGACACAAGCCCATAATTGACATATCAATGTTTTCGGCATCAGGGGACCCAAAAACATCAATATCCGTCGAAAACCAGATATCAAAACTTTTTTTTTTTTCATTCCCTATAGATGATCGGTTATGGTGGGGGAGGGTGCAAAGCAAAAATTAGTATTATATTAAACAAGAGTGAAAATAAATCACTCTGCACTTTGAAGATAGTTCACAGAATGTAAAGCCTTACAACAAGAGATGACTATGACCTTTAGTGGCTACATACCAGTGGTGTAGCTAGAGTTTTTGTCACCTGGGTTGGTCTTTGAGATTGCTAACTCCCCCCCCGTCTTACAAAATAAAACATAATACATATTAAACAAAAAATGAAAACAATTAAAATTTTAACTACATTTTTAATTATTGATTACAATTGAGGTATGTACACAATGCCCCTATCATTCTGTTTTAATACTTCTTCCCTCATCTTTTTCTTTTTTCTAAAAGCAGCACCGCTCTCTTTGTTCACTTTATTTTGAGATTAAGTGAATAATAAAATATAAATAACGAGATTGAAGGGTTCATGCCTTTTGGACGGAACAAGTAGACAGAGAGAGTCTTTGGTCAGAGTTAGTTGGTAAAGTGGTCAAGATTGGCATTTGTAAAATATAACTTTCAACATATGTATTTGTAATGGTTTTTAAACAATAAAAATTGTGTCATTTTGACATAGATAACACACATTAGCTTGCCAAAACCCTATCAAACAAAATTGTCAAAAAAGTGTAAAAGGTCTAATACTAAAGTTTATTAAAAAATTATTGACTAGGGTGGACCCACCCCCACTAGTTATGCCAGTGCTACGTGCACAACAAGGGCAGAGTCTTTTTACACACACGCACACACACACATTAGTGTGTTAACCACATTTGATGTGCAAAGCAAAAGGTAACAAGACTGCTTCCATTCTAATTATTTACTGTGCAGAGGTTCAGATTCAAAGTCAAATAAACCAAAGTAATTTAATAAACAATTAAATGCTAGAAACAACAATGAAGTCCACAGATAACATAAAAAAATGGAAATTGTATTATTATACAGTGATTTTTCTAAAACAGAATCTAGTGAGGCAAAGATTAGCACAGGAAGAGCTTCATGGTGTATATTTTAGTAATCAAGTGTGTATCATCATGCCCAAGTCATAATTTCTCATGCAGGCACCTTGATGCCTGTTATAATGGTCTATAATTACCAACAAGTGCCAAATGAAGCACACCAGTGGGAATGAAAGGCATCTGCAAAGATTACATACAGATTCAACCTACAGTAAGTACAAATGAATACAAAGAACATTGAACAATAAGAGATTAAAATAACAATTGTAAGAATGCTTTCTTTGCATTTTAATTAACTAAACCTGTACATTTATTCTTGAATTTGACTCTTTTGTGCCAAGTTCTGCAGATTCTGGTTCTGCTTTTCTACCATCTCACACTGTCAATCTCCTCTCACGCACTGTCAGTTTATTGTTATATATGAAGACTCTTCTAAATGGGTCTCCTTGTAACTTATGTATTGAATGATCTTAATGGCTTTTCTGTAACTGTATTCTCTGAATTGAATTGTACCAAATGAACTGATCCTGATTCTACTTCATTGCTATCTCACACTAAAAATCTACTTCCATGTTTGTGTTTCCTTAAGTAGTCTCCTTGTAATCTGTCACTCAATGAATGATCTTGCTTTTTAACCTGTTACTCTGAATTGTAATCCCGTTTGCCAGGTAAAGCACCCTATGTTGGTTTGTGTTATGAGTGGTATCATTCCACAATTATGTCCTTGTCAAAATCAAATCATATATA
>JANRMT010062814.1:66215073-66288942 GCA_026402145.1 Polypterus bichir lapradei
TATATATATATATATATATATATATATATATATTTATATATAAGCGAGAATACCCGCGCTTCGCAGCGGAGAAGTAGTGTATAAAAGAAGTTATGAAAAAGAAAAGGAAAAATTTTAAAAATAACGTAACATGATTGTTAATGTAATTGTTTTGTCATTGACATGAGTGTTGTTGTCATATTTATATATATCTATATAGCAAAATACCCACGCTTGGCTGCGGAGAAGTAAAAAGAAAAGGAAACATATTAATAATAACGTAACATGATTGACAACGTAATTGTTTTGTCATTGTCATGAGTGCTGCTGGCATATATATATATATATATATATATATATATATACATACATGTGTACATATATACACACACACATATACTATGGGGTGCGAAACAGGCAAATACATTGATTTTCTGAATATATAAAGTCGGCGTCAGAATATATAAAGTCAAAACTTGAATATACAAAGTCATTCCCGAATATATAAAGTCACTGTCGGAATATATAAAGTCAAAACTTGAATACATAAAGTCAGCGTCGGTATATATAAAGTCAAAACTTTTTTCTAAATATATAAAGTCAAAACTTGAATAAATAAAGTCACCGCTGGAATATATAAAGTCAAAACTTGAATATATAAAGTCATCGCTGGAATATATAAATTCAAAACTTGAATATATAAAGTCAGCGTCAGAATATATAAAGTCAGCGCTGGAATATATAAAGTGAAAACCTGAATATATAAAGTCAGCGTCGGAATTTATAAAGTCATTCCTGATTATATATAGTCAACATCGGAGTATATAAACTCATTCCTGAATATATAAACTCAAAGTCAAAATATATTGATTGAAACGACTCTGAACTGAAGTAAGTTAACAAAAACGTATTCAGAAAAATAAATTAAAAAAACACTGTTCGGTTAATGTTTTGAAAATGATGCATTTGCCCTGCCCAGGATTGGTTCCTGCCTTGCACCCAGTGTTGGCTGGGATTGGCTCCAACAGACCCCCGCGACCCTGTGGTCGGATTCAACGGGTTGGGAAATGGATGGATATTGCAGCACTGACTTTGTATATTCCGACGATGACTTTATATATTGAAGTTTTGACTTTATATATTCCAGCGCTTACTTTATATTGTGAGCTGGAGGGCTTCGCTATTACGTGTGGGGACGAAACTTCACTTTGGTAACTGATCATGCTCCACTTCAATGGTCATACCAACAGAAAGATACAAGCTCTCGCCTCATGAGATGGTTTCTGGGCTTACAACTTTTACCGTTTCACAGTAAAACATCGACCAGGTTCTGAACACGTCAACGCAGACGTATTATCAAGACTAAATGAACCTGGTACAGAGAGTCGCTTGATTCATGGAAATGTGAATAAAGCTGAGGGGGAGGGTGTGAGCTGGAGGGCTGATCGCACCCCAAGAAGATACAGACGCCTCTGGGAAAACCACAACCCCTGAAACACAGACTACCCTCACATTGCTCCTTACTTTCTCACTTGCGCTATAACGCATAATGCAAACCTCGCGCGATACTCCGCTAACTTAAAAGCCTTGTGCAGCGCCTGTCAGTTGAAAATTGATTGTTTGCTTGCTTTTATCGCTCTCTCTCTCTGCTCCTAGCGGAACTGTCATCTCTGACTTGTCATGGAGCATGTTTAAGCTCATGTGTTTGCAGTGTTTGAATAAAAATCCTTCTTGTTTCTACGACCTCCTGTGTCTCTGTGCAAATCTGTGACCCAAGCATGACAATATATTCCGACGCTGACTTTATATATTCAAGATTTGACTTTATATATTCCAGCGCTGAGTTTATATATTCTGACGCTGACTTTATATATTTAAGTTTTGACTTTAGGTGGCAGTGTGACGAAGTTGCTTCGGAAGATGGCGTTAGCCACGGAGCTCAGCTCAGAGCGAAATGAGGTAAATGGGAGGGGATATGATGACATGACTCCTCCACCCGCCTTAACTGTCAATCCCCCACAAACACAGTCTCTCGGAATTTGCATAAGCACACCCCTTCACCTGCAATTTTAACTTAGTTACAAAGTGATCAAAACTCTCGTTTATATCCTGCGTCCTCTCATTAAACTTGTATCCCGCATTACCCGTGGGCATGAAAAATGCCAGCGGCAGCCTGTCTATTAACTTAATTTAAAGTTTAGGTTTATACCTTGCTTTGTTTCTGAAGTAGCTGCAGTGATGAATATGGTAGTATATGTCACTCGCTCGCTTCTTGTTTCGCTGCCTTCTCAATTATATAATGCATGTTTTCTTCAGCGCATTTTGGAGCTCTTCCTAGTTTTCTACATAGTGCGTTGACAGTCAGTTCACGTGATTACGTGGGCGGCGTGATGATGTCACATGAAACTCCGCCCCCACGGCTTTCAAGCTCAACTCCATTACAGTAAATGGAGAAAAATACCTTCCAGTTATGACCATTACGCGTAGAATTTCGAAATGAAACCTGCCCAACTTTTGTAAGGAAGCTGTAAGGAATGAGCCTGCCAAATTTCAGCCTTCTACCTACACGGGAAGTTGGAGAATTAGTGATGAGTCAGTGAGTGAGTGAGTCAGTGAGTGAGTGAGTCAGTCAGTGAGGGCTTTGCCTTTTATTAGTATATATATATACTAATGTATATATAATACAGTGTAATTATTTGACTGTATTTCTCTATTGACGATTCTTGCAGGAGAAACACCACCACACCAAACATCTTGTCTCATCTTAATAAGGCTGAACTAGAGACTGATTTGGTATCACAATCTACAAAAGTAAAAACGAGTTTTGGAGACAGATTTATTTTTTCTAAGATGTATTGTGCAACCAACTACCACTTTTCTAGTGTATAATTATGTAGGTCTTTAGCCTTTATGAGCCTAAAAATTAGAAATAACTGGGATACAAATCAGATAAAATGGCAGTTTTAAAACAATATTTGTGATATAAAGTAGATCTATAATGAAACCGTGGGTGGAAAAATGTTTGAGAATAGTATGACAAAAAATTGAGTCGGTTATAGAATTGCAGAATTCCTGTAATGTTACAGAATGCAAAATTGGAGCACCATAAAATGCATATATTATTAAAATGAATGACCACAGTCAACTTCATTACAACAGCAACCCTTCAGTTTGCTAGACTTTTTGGATGAGCCTATTAATATAATAAAAATGTAAAATTATATTCCTTCATTGCAGCAAAAATAAAAAGTCCAATCACTTCATTTTAAAATAATCCACGTGCAAATTGCCAAAATGTACTTTCATATCAATGTGGAATTTAAAGAGCCTCATGAGTCAGTAAAGAATACAAGTAGAGTAGATAACACAAACTACACAAATTAGTGCAGTGGAAACAACTAGTTTTAAAGCTACTAAATAAAAATATCTATAGTTTCGGAGTAGTGGGAATGCAAAACACATAGTTTACTAGAATTAAGTGATGAAATAAAACAATTAAAAAGAGACATAAAGCTATATAAGGAAGATAGCAAGTTCCATTATATGCAACAATGCAAAAAAGCTTTTCAAATAAATGAATGAATTAAATGCATAAACAGATACATTAGGGAAACAAAGTAAAAATATGCCATTCAAAATAGCACAACAGAAGCAAAACAATAAAAAGAACTTTACAGTGTATAGATGAGTTTTATCAAGTAGAACAACAAAGAAAACTTTGTCTCCCAACCGTCCAACTTGAGCTGACCCTCTAATGTACTCATTTCTAATCCTATCCATCCTCGTCACACCCAATGCAAATCTTAGCTTCTTTAACTCTGCCACCTCCAACCCTGTCTCCTGCTTTCTGGTCAGTGCCACCGTCTCCAACCCATATAACATAGCTAGTCTCACTACCATACTGTAGACCTTCCCTTTCACTTTTGCTGCTACCTGTCTGTCACAAATTACTCCTGACACTCTTCTCCACCAATTCCACCCTGCCTGCACTCTTTTCTTCACCTCTCTTCCACAATCCTCATTACTCTGTACTGTTGATCTCAAGTATTTCAACTCGTCCATCTTCGCCAACTCTACTCCCTGCATCATCACCATTCCACTGACCTCCCTGTCATTTACACACATGTATTGTCTTGTTCCTACTGATCTTCATTCCTCTCCTGTCTAGAGCATATCTCCACCTCTCCAGGGTCTCCTCAACCTGCTCCCTACTATCGCTACAGATCACAATGTCATCAGCAAACATCATAGTCCACAGGGACTCCTGTCTAATCTCAACTGTCCATCACCATTGCAAATAAGAAAGGGCTCAGAGCCGATCCCTGATGTAATCCCACGTCCAACTTGAATGCATCTGTCACTTCTACCGCAGACCTCACCACTGTCACACTTCCCTCGTAAAAATCCTGCACAACTCTTACGTACTTCTCTGCCACTCCCGACTTCCTCATACAATACCACAGCTCATCTTGAGGCACCCTGTCATATGCTTTCTCCAGGTCCACAAAGACACAATGCAACTCCTTCTGGCCTTCTCTAAACTTCTCCATCAACATCCTCAGAGCAAATATTGCATCTGTGGTGCTTTTTCTTGGCACGAAACCATACTGCTGCTCAATAATCATGGCTTCCCTTCTTAATCTAGCTTCCACTACTCTTTCCAATAATTTCATGCTGTGGTTCATCAATTTTATCCCCCTGTAGTTACTACAGTCCTGCACATACCCCTTATTCTTAAATATCAGCACCAGTACACTTCTTCTCTACTCCTCAGGCATCCTCTCACTTTCCAAGATTCCATTAAACAATCTGGTTGAAAACTCCACTGCCATCTCTCCTAAACACCTCCATGCTTCCACAGGTATGTCATCTGGACCAACGGCCTTTCCATTTTGCATCCTCTTCAAAGCTGTCCTTACTTCCTCCTTGCTAATCCGTTGCACTTCCTGATTCACTATCTCCACATCATCCAACCTCTTCTTTCTCTAGTTCTCTTCATTCATCAGGCTCTCAAAGTACTCTTTCCATCTGCTCAACAAACCCTCCTCGCTTGTGAGTATGTTTCCATCTTTATCCTTTATCACCCTAATCTGCTGCACATCTTTCCCAGCTCGGTCCCTCTGTCTAACCAATCGGTACAGGTCCTTTTCTCCCTCCTTAGTGCCCAACCTCTCATACAACTCATCATATGCCTTTTCTTTAGCCTTCGCCACCGCTCTCTTCACCTTGCGCCTTATCTCCTTGTACTCTTGTCTACTTTCTGCATCTCTCTGACTATCTTTGCCATCCTCTTCCTCTGTATACTCTCCTGTATTTCCTCCACTATCCTCTGACCTTCTTCATTCCTCTCCTTGACACCATGCCTACCCTTCGTCTCCACTGTTCCCTTCACCAACATGCCCACTGAAATCCAGCAGACCCCTGTGACCCTGTGTTAGGATATAGCATGTTGGAAAATGACTGACTGACTAATTAACATAGAATAAAAGTAAGGTCTGATGGCCAGGGAGGACAGAAAAAAACAAACAAAAAAAAAAAACTCCAGATGGCTGGAGAAAAAAAAAATTAAATCTGCAGGGGTTCCAGGCCACGAGACCACCCAGCCCCCTCTAGGCATTCTACCTAACATAAATGATCTCAATCAGTAAATAATAAAGCAATAATAAAGCAAGTATAGTACATGTAAAAAGCAGATGTAATATTAATCATACAATATAAAACACATAAATGGCACAAAACAGCACAATAAGGAGATTACAGGAGACATAACTTATTGCAGTACAAGCAGCTTGAGTGACATCAAGTAGAGAAACAGGCTAAATAACGCAGTTCAGTTTACAGACAAACAGCAAAGTTGTGCACAGCGCAAAATGACCAGTGTCAGACATATTCTAACAAGTGGTTATATAAATAGTGCATCTATATATACACTTAAAGTGTTAATTTAATGCTAGCAATTTTGTGGTGAAAGCTGACAAATTGTTGGAATTCGAGTCATACGATGTGACACAAAAAGAACACATAACATATAAAAGTCCAGTTCATTACCCATTTGGGGATAATACAGTTCACCATGACCTTGATCCTGGAAGGAACACAAGTTACATAAAATAAAGGTTTAGTGACAAATAAATTCATTTATTGTATGTGACCTGTCCAATGTTCCTTCCTGCTTTGCAACAAATGCTGCTTCTGGATGACAAATACAGCAAATATTCATACAGTATACTGTACTACCATTCGATAATAGTGGGGATTATGAGTCACCAAGTGTGACAATAAAAGAACATTAATTACGTAAAATATCACAATAACGAGATAATAAAACACTGATTATCTAAAAAAATCAGAAATGATAGGCAGAACACAAGGCATATATAGAGTAGTGACATGATTTAGAAACAAATAAAGAGAGTATACACTAAAACTTAAAAAAGGACACATTTTCCAGTTACGGCAAAGACACATCTAAGGACAGTATTTACAGCTATATAAAGTCATGTAAAACAGCACAATTTGCAGACAGATATAACAGATGTATACTGTGTTCACAACAGCTGAATATGACTCATACAGTGTAAAACAAAAAATAACACTGATTACATATATTAGACAACAAATTATCAAAATAAAAGAGTTGAGGTCAAATTAAGAAGAATGACAAAGACAAGTTTCATAAATTTGCACAATTAATAAATATAGTACAAGTCAATTGACAGCCCATAGTAACAGAATGAATTCAACATGATTCACATAAAGTAGAGCTCTATAGTCAAATGCAAATGGGGGCAGCATGATTGTACTGGAATGGTAAAGACAACTCAGTTCATATATAATGAGACATCAAAATAAAGGCACATGTAACCAGGTAAAGTAGGATGGGGCAGACAGCATGATTCACCTAATAATGCCTGACAAAAATATCAATAAGGACACAATAGTTCAATGGAGACAGCATGATTCCTGTAGCAAGGACTACTAGGCCTGATTTAACTTGTGGAAACATGAATCACATAAATAGCTCAATGTAGATTGTGTATATTAATGTACAAAGACAGATGAGCTTGATGACAAGGCAGTATGCAAAAATGCAGGAACTTGCACAGTGCTATTCAAGAGAGTTAGGGGGAATGGCATAGCTTCACATTCTGGCCTACTGCCTTATGTTTTAGAGACTGGTGCACATCTGAACTTTACATCTGGGTAAGCAAAAAGTAGACGCCAAAGAGGTGATGGATGGATCCCCCTGGCTTTAAAAGCTTTACAGATCAGCAGGGGTCACATATATATATTACAACAAACGTGCCCAGTACAGGAAAAGAAGGCATTTGTGTAGCTGCTTCTATAGTTTCTTGTAAATTAATGCTTTGTGGTCAAGCCCTACAGCAAAGATACAGTTGCCAGCCTGCATCGGAATACACACAACTCTTAGAAGATTGACTACTACTAGAGTTCCTGACTTAACACATGCCCCTCAGATCAGCAGTGGTGTGTGCCAAGAGAAAAACTGAGTGTAACATTTTGCCCTTTGGCGTCTAGTGGTGTCCTGATGGGAAAGGAATGGAAAGAAACTGGATAGTTATCCTGTTTAGTAGCAAAACAACAGCTTTTATATAAGTTCCATCTAACATTCATCAAGGTTATCACATTGGGATGACATCATTTTACCCAAGCAGCATTTACCAATTTTTAACTTTTATTTACGACTGGCATACAGAAGAACTGCTAAAGATTTGGATAATTAGGTGTAAAAGGCCCTGCCCAACCACTTCAATAAATTGTAATAGACAGTTAGAACTTTATTGTACACAGGGGGAAATCTGGCTTTTTACAGAAGCTCTTAAAAATAAATAAATAAATAAACACATAAATAGAAGGAGAAATAAATATACATACTGTACATTCACACTATGGTTTGAACACAATCCAGAGGGTAAGAAAAGGCAAGAAAATTTAAACAAGAAAGATAACTTCTGATTTGGCAGTCCCAGTCACAGTGAGGCATTATGCAGACTTATTAAAGGAGCCCCAGTCTCGTTTCTTGACACACTTCTGCTGAATAAAACATTTGCTTAAAGTACTCAGTGTTAGTGTGTCAGAGAAAGGATGTGCAGCATTGCTAACACTCAGTTTTGTTTTGTTTGTTTGTTCAGTATGAAAGCATAAATGTGGAGTATTTGTGGAATTGCAAGAGTGACCCAGAAGACAGCGTAATATTGTAATATACTGTAACTGGTTTAAGACTGAAAATGGGAAGCCCAAATTTGAGTTAAGAGCTGTGTGACATATGTAGCAAAATGATTTTAGGTGTGTGGATACCTGCAGAGATGTTCAGTGTGGCAGGGCTTGAAGGTCCAAAGTACACTCTCTAAACAGGTTAGAATATCAACTTCTGCTTCTAAACAGATGTCATTAAACATGACAAACAGTGCTGTAAAAATGTACGTACACCCAAGATTTGTTTTAACTTATGTGATGGTATGGACATTTTGTCTTCTGCATAGCACCCTGGTCAACCTGCTTAGCACCTTTAATGCAAGTCCAGTTTCCCACATTGCTCCAGAAGTTGTTTTACAAGCTGCCATCAGACCTCACAACATATCCATCCATCCATTATCCAACCTGCTATATCCTAACTACAGGGTCACGGGGGTCTGCTGGAGCCAATCCCAGCCAACACAGGGTGCAAGGCAGCAAACAAACCCCGGGCAGGGCGCCAGCCCACCGCAGCACAACATATCCTCCAGTTTAAATTAAAATATACTGCTACATGCATAGAGTACAGTAAATGTCTTACTTGCATCTCTGACCAACATGCAACATGTCATCACTCTCCATTGCCATGACCGGCAAATATTAATAGTCGAAAGTTAAACATTACCTTGGATTCATGAGTTCTAAAATGCCACTTATACTGCATACATGACCTAGATTTGACTAAAATAACTGCATAACAAATTTGTTTATATTTTATGAAAACAGAAATGCTACCTAATATTTTTCTTCCTCTTTTTCAAGTTATCTGCACTTTGGCACAGTGGTTAGCTCTGCTGCCTTACAGCTCTGGGCAACTCCAGGTGTCACTGTGGGTTTTGTTCCAGGTTTCTTAGTTTTGTACAGGCCAAGTTCATTAGTAACCATAAATTGGCCCTGTGTGAAACATTGTGCCCTGTGATGGATTGGCACCCCAACTAGGACGCCAGCAATATATAAGTGGGTTAGAAAATGGATGGATGGCTGGGTTAATATCTAAAATATAACATTTTGCATTAAACATCATATCTAGCAGTTTCCTGGCTTTAGTAGAAGACTGACTGATTTCCATTTTACTTAAGTGAGCCGAGCCTTGTTATTTAGCAATAATGAGAGTGAAATGTCATTGAATCACTTTCTCCTTCATTATACTTCGTTTTTGTCTTTTCTTGTATACAATTTTCATGGTCATAGTTTCCAAAATGGATATCTTTAAAATATCTGAGTTATAAAGACAACACAACATCCTCCTTCTCATATCGGACTTTCCCCTTTGTGCAGAACTAAAGGAATGCAATTCCCTTTGACACAGAAAGGCCTCAGACATACTGAATTACATATAAAATTAACCTATTTGAACCAAGTGTTGCAGCAGCATTTTCAATAAACTTTTCTGTTTTAGTCTGTGACCAACTGCTTCATTTAAGCCATGTTCACTCCTTTCGATATGCCTTTCATACCCAATATCCAGTTCACAAGTGGCTTTCAGAACAGGGCAGCATCTTATTCTTCAGGGTGGTGTATCAGACACATGCTTCATGCCTCAAAGGGGTACAGTGGTTAGTGGTGCTGCCTCACACATCCAGCATCCTATGTTTGAAATCCTGCGCTTAGTCATTGCCTATGTAGGGTTTCCATACAGTCCCCTTGTTTGCAATGGTGTGCAGGTTAGATTAAAATTGTAATACATCTTTGGCTTCTTGATAGTTCACAGCAACCGTGAATATCAAATTCATTTTTTACCTGAAAACTGAAAGCCAATGAGCAGGTGAGTGTTTAGAAGTTTTTTTTTTTTGTTTTTTTTTATTAATTGTATTACAATCCATACAAAGCAATCAAGTTTTTACAAAGAGAAAAAAATAAGAACAAATCGATCCCCACCCCTGAGAGAGAGAGCAAGCCAAACGGCGTTAAATTTAAGGCTTGTAAACATACCTAAATTAATAAATTCTCTGTGCCTTATGAACTTATTTTAAAATATTACTGATTAGATCCTGCCATGTTTTGAAAAAAGTCTGTACGGATCCTCTAACTGAGTATTTGATTTTTTCCAACTTCAAATAATATAACACATCGGTTTCCCACTGACTTAAAAGAGGAGAGTTTGGGTTTTTCCAGTTTATGAGAATAAGTCTACGTGCCAAAAGTGTAGTGAATGCAATCACAATTTGTTTGTCTTTCTCTGCTTTAAACCCATCTGGAAGAACACCAAACACAGCTGTTAATGGGTTTGGAGGGATTGTGAGTCCAAGGCTATCTGAAAGGTAATTAAAAATGTTTGTCCAGAATAATGTTAATTTGGTGCAGGACCAGAACATGTGACCTAGTGAGGCTGGGACTTGGTTGCAACGTTCGCAGGTTAGATCATGCCCTGTGAACATTTTGGAAAGTTTTAGTCGAGACAGATGTGCTCGATATATAATTTTGAGTTGTATGATTGTATGCTTTGCGCATATGGAGCTCGAGTGAATTCTCTGCATTGCTACTTTCCATTCCTTTTCTGATATATTAATTGAAAGATCTTTTTCCCAGTGTCTTCTTGGATCTTTGAAAGGGAGGGATTGTAAAATGATTTTATATATTGTAGAGATGGAGTCTAAGTCCTTGAGATTGAGCAATATTTTTTCCAGCATGGTTGAGGGTGCAAGATGAGGAAAATCTGTAAGGTTTTGTTTAACAAAGTTTCTGACTTGAAGATAGTGAAAGAAATGTGTAGCTGGAATGTTAAATTTGGAATGTAATTGTTCATAGGATGCAAAGACGTTGTCTATATAAAGATCTCTAAGCGAGTTAATTCCAAATTTTTTCCAAATATTAAAAACTGCATATGTTTGGAGTGTTTAGAAGTTGAAAGGAAACTTTTTCATGTTAGGTTTCTCTGGTAAATGATTCAGAAATAGAACCGTGGGCAGCAACAAAGTGAAGCGAGGGGACATACGTCTGTGAAATGGCAACCCATCAAGTATGTTCTTGATCATTCAATGATCCACATGCGTGCAAGCATCTCTTTCCCTTCTAACTGAATGCTTTCTTTCAGGATGTGTAATATCCAGTTAGAGAGAGAGGAATATAGCTGATAAGGTGAAAGAAGAACCAAAGAGATTCTTTCAAAATTTTAGAAGTAAAAGAACAGTCAAGGAGGAGGTGAAGTTCATCAGGAATTGTAAAAGGGAATTAAAAAATACAGACAGTGAAATAGCACATGCTCTAAACTTGTATTTTTCTGAGGTCTTCACAAGTGGCTGATTAAATTTAATGTAAGTAAATGTAAATGTAATGGGCTAGAATTCAGTATTCTAAAGAAAATGACATTTCTGTGTGTTCCTTAGTGTAATGAGAGTTTTAAAGAAAAGGCAGAAAATTCTGCTACAGGTTATTGTTGATGGTTATCTATCACCTGCTTTGATTAAGTATCTCATCCCCACACAATGTGGTGATAACAGAACTGTCTGCTTCCTTTGAAAATGAACGAGTACTGGGGACATTGGTTTCTAATCAAGTACTTTTTGATAGCTGGCCACAATACTATTGTTGAACCAAAGTAAATGTGTTTACACTATTTGTTCTAGAGGAGGAAATTGGCTTGCACCATTGTTTCACTGATTGTCATGTTGATCTATGCAGAAACTGAAGCATATGTATATTTCTGGTAAAAGGAGAATAAAGCAGAACAGAGAAGTATGGTCTGAGACTCGGGACTGCTGACTGTTTCTTTTATGCTTTTCACCATATCACTGTGGCTACACTCTGTAGCAACAGTGGCTTGTACCTGGCCCAGGTTCCCCTAGGCCTGAGGTCGGTAATAAAGTAGTAAGAAGTAAAAATGTTAAGTTTGAATACACAATGAACGATGTTCAGAAGCCATTAAGAAGGCAAACAGAATTTTAGGTTTTATAGCAAGATGTGAGGAGTACAAGTCCAAGGAGGTTCTGCTCAAGCTTTATAACACACTGGTAAGGCCTCATCTTGAGTACTGTGTGCAGTTTTGGTCTCCAGGCTACAAAAAGGACATAGCAGTGCTAGAAAAGGTCCAGAGAAGAGTGACTAGGATCATTCCAGGGATACAGGGGATAAATTATGAGGAAAGATTAAAAAAGCTGAGCCTTTACAGTTGAAGAAAAAAGAGATTAAGTGGTGACATAATTGTAGTGTTTAAAATTATGAAGGGAATTAGTACAAAAGATCAAGATTGTTATTTAAAATGATTTCCTTAAAAACACAGGGACACAGTGGGAAACTTGTTAAGTGTAAACATTAGGAAGTTTATCTTCACACAGACAACCATAGACACTTTATGGACCTTCAGTATTCAACATAATGTTATTTTGGAAGAATTTAGTGAATAGGACTGGCACGCTTTGTTGGGCTGAATGGCCTGTTTTCATCTAGATTGTTCTATTGGTCTTATGTAGATGGAGCAGTATCAAAAGGCACTCCTTTCTATAGTGTTACATGTTGTTTTCCTTTTGGGAAGCTCTGGTTTGTTTTGTCAGTCCAGCTAAATGCACTCTCACCTTATTCCTCACAGGTTAATTGTATCATAATAAGTTTACACTGTATTTGCCATACCACACTGTCAGGTCTTTGAATGATTAGAGGCCTGGACCATAACTCATAACTTTGATACAAGTATAGTTTGGTGTCAGGGTATTTATGAGCTTATAAATTTTGTTTTAATGATCACACTAGCTTCTCTGTTCTCTCTTGTTATCCCTGTGAATCTGAATTGTTGCTAAGGACTGTGTTCCAAGTGTTGTGTTACATCAAGCCATGCATAGTAAGATCATCTGAATGTTGTTATAAATAAAGGAAAGACTTGTTAATGTGAGAGGAATAGCCTCTTCATCAATTTAATGAAGTTAAACAATAGTTTAGATTCTCAAATTCAACCTATTTTTAGTAACTTAGAGATGACTGCCCTGTAACAAAGATTCTTTTTTTTTCTCCTTGTTTACCAAACTGCACCCAAGTGAGCACTCTACTACTTTTTCCACTTAAGAAAATACATCTTTGCCACTCACAACTTACTCAAAATATTTCGTAAGTCATTTGGAATGATATTAACTGTTTTAGTAGCAGGCAATCTTTGCAGATGATGTGACCCAGAAATGTGACTTTCTTCTAGTGAAGTAAGTTTATTCAAATTCAGATCTGCCACCTGAGATTTATGAAGGATTCACTTTCGACACATATTGTGTACCGCAGCAGAGTGTCCATTCCATTAACCAATAACCTGGAAGAGCTGCAGCTGCTGTAACTTCAGTAAGTCAAGAGCATGCTAAGTGTTTATGAGTTATAAAGGCAGTCAAGACTACTGCCCTCATGCAATGGGGCCATGATGATAACTTTACAATATCAGTGGCAGAAAACTCTATCATACCTCTCTGCTGCAAAAACACCTTAACTGTGTGCCATTGTGTTATTATCATAAGCAATTGCTTTTCCTGGATTCCTAAAATTTGCATGCCTGCTGATTCACCCAAATTTTCTGATGATACCCAGAGTAATGAAATTCCATATTCACCCATTTTAGACATTGAGACTTCTATTGAATTAGTGAAGCATTACAATTTATGTGCAAAATTGTTTGTATGGCAGATGAGGTGCACGCTTCCAGCATAGACTGCTTGCAGGTAATATATTCATCCTGTTCTGGGTCTCTATCAAGTCACTCCCTCTTTCTACAATGTAAAATCTGTCTATCATATGATTTATATATTTCTGTGCTCCCTCCACAACAAGTTGGCTACTTTTAGAATAACTATGAAGGAGTACATAAAATCGTGTGTAAATGATATATCATAAATACTCAAATCTTCAGGCAACAGTTAAGTAGAAGAGTCTGTGTGTGCTGTCAATTCAAATGGCTGAATATTTCCAAATTTTGTTTGGGACAAAAACAGTATTTGTTGTAAATGCAGGCACTTCAGTTGCTGTAATCTTTTATTTCCAAGCAAAATGAGAAATTTTGACTCTGTGATGTAGATGCTAAGTGATAATTTCAATCAGTGGTGGTTACAACGATGCAAGCATACACTGAAGGGACTGTGAAATCTCCCCAGAACTAGCAATTATACCTTAGTACAAGATTGCAATTTTTACTTTTCACTTTCTTTTTTACATATTTTGCTTGTACTGGAAGATCTGCTGGCTAAAATAGTGTGTTTATATTTAACAAGCATTGATGGCTTGACTGGTAATTGGTGCCACTCTCTGTAAAGTTAAATTGGCCTCAGACAGGAAGCATTCACAATTCTGGCTAATGAACTATTTTTCAACTGTTTGGCCTCCTAACCATTGTGGGAACCAGCCTCGACACGGACAGACACCACGACAGCCTATGTCCAAAACACATACATGTTTATTTAATTTATCCAGTTCAGTGTACCAAACTCACAGTCCTTGTTCTCCTTGTTTCTTTTCTTGCCACCTCCACTCCTCTCTTGTCAGCTCCGTCACACTCCCTCCCAACTCTGGCTCCTCGACTGGAGTGAGGAGACCCTTTTATACAGCACCCGGATGTGCTCCAGGTGCTTCTTGACGATCTTCCTGCAGCACTTCTGGGTGTAGTGGAAGTGCTGCCTGAGCACCCGGAAGCACACCCGGTGTATTTGCCTCCTGGCCTAGCAGCACTCCCTGTTGTGGAAGAAGTGCTGCAGTCCACGTCTCCTGTAACGTCTGGGCAGACCCTGGTGGTGGCCATGTGCCCCAATCAGGTGGAGCTTCCCAGCTCCGAACGTGTGGCCCTCATGTGAACCAGGGCGGCTGCCCTCTCGTGTCCCGGGGGAGTCATAGGTCCTCACCCAGTCCTTCCACCTTCCAGGCATCCCGGTGGCGCAGACACCTTAGCCGTCTGTCAAACCATTTTATGTCTGAAAGTACATAACACATGAATTAAGCCATGTACAGTGGAACCTTGGGTCACGAACGTATTGGACCACGTACAAATTGGGTTACAACCAATGTTCCTCAAACTTTTGCATCTGTTCACGACCACACACTTGGGTGATGAACAAGCCAATTTCCCTTCCGGTTCGTACGTGCCGATGATTTCTGCACGTATTCAGTCTCTCCCTGTGCATTCGCTGTGAACTCTTTGTGCTCTATTTCATTTCCCTTCTGGTTCTTACGCGCCGATGATTTCCGCATGTGTTCAGTCTCTCCCTGTACTGTACATTGTTCTCGGTGCATCACGCAGAGGGACTCTCCCTTAAAACTGTAACCTCCTCTCAACCCAGCTTCCTCCTGTGGTATAGCGGGTCCACAGCTCATGTCAAAAAGGCCAGTTTTAATAAATAATCACCGCACTCACAGCTTAGCGAAGGGGCGTGGTGGTGTGTGGCTGAAGCGGTTCCTGAGGAGTTTGTGATGTGGGCGTTTCTCACTTAAGTACACAGGTGAGAAGCGGTCCGCATCCGTAATTGTTCCCAGGAGCTGCTGATTGCCACGACTACCACGTCCTCTTCATAAATAGAAGCGCAACTTGGCTAAAGGGAAAAAGAAGAGAACAGGAAAGAACGGGAGGTTGCAGGAGAAGGCAGGAAGCAGGAGGAGAAACCCGGTGCAGGAGAGAGAGCGAGAAAGAGAGAGAGAGCGCGAGCAAGCGAGACAGAGAGAGAGAGAGAGAGAGTGAGCAAGCGCAGGCTCGCGTGCAGCTGAGCAGGGAGCCTGGGTGTTTGTCTTTGTGTTATTCAATGTTTTTACATTTAATTTACTATTACACTGTGCATTCTATGGTATAATTAATTATTTTTGTGCTTAAAAATTTTTAAAGAAAATATATTTACATACAGTTCGTACGGTCTGGAACGGATTAATTGTATTTACATACAGGCCTATGGGGGAAATTATTTTGGGTCATAACCAAATCGGGTTACGACCAGAGTTTTGGAACGAATTACAGTTGTGACCTGAGGTTTCACCGTATAAGTCTTTGTTCCCACTGCAGAATTCATATATATGGCTTTTAATGTTAATATTTGCGAAAACACATGTTCTCTACCAGTATATATGTTTTACCAGAATTGGAAATAGGGAAAAATTCTTAATGTTTCAGTTATAAAGCAATGAGGAAGTTTGCACCAGGGCTGGATTAAGACCTTTAGAGGCTGAAAAAATGGCAGGACCTCCATATGTCATGCAAAATAAAAAAAAAATAGCACTGCTTATAAGAAGAGATTGACATCAAAATAAAGTAGGCAAAATATAGTGATCTAGAAATCATTTAAATATAGAAATGGAAAATCCAAAACGCAAGACAGGAAGAACTTTAATCAATGAATTGAATAAGCTATATCAATAAATGAAGGTAATTACAGGAGGTATCATATAGCTATACATAACAAAAACTCAAAAAACAAAAAGAAAACTATTAAATTTGGCCAAACAGAAGTGAGAAGGAAAATATGTTTTGGACTGACATAAAAATTTTTAAAAATAAGAATGGTGATTTTCACTACAATACAAATGAAGTTCACATCTTGCCAACAACTGATTCTGTAAAAGTGTTTAATGTTGTGATCTGGAGAATAAGTACTGTAACAGAGTTTTTAAGATTGGCATCAAATCAAAGAAGTAAATTACAACAGGTTGTTATAAGGGTGCTGCATGTAGAGGTTATCATGAGTCTCCTGCTCAGACTGCGCAATATCATTTTTTCCTGGTATCTCCCGTTCTCCTGTTGTTGAATCAGGCAGTAAGAGTTTCCATAACTCAGCTACATTCATGTAGAGTTGAATATCATCAATATGACCTCAGAACATATGTATATGAAGGTGAATGAGGCTGATGTTAAATGGACACACACAGTTTTTCATACACAAATTACACAGCACAAAATGGACCCAGGTGAGCTCAGTCAGTTTTGTGACAATTCTCACAGTCATCAAGGAAAGCAGGAAGAGAACCAGTGTGAACAGGCAGAGTGAGGACTTTTAACAAAAAGGGTGGGAGAGTCCATTATGCAGTTAAGTGTAAAGGATAAGCCTGAGGCCATTGGTCATTACTAAACAGGACAATGCAGCAAATGTGGAATAAAGGTTATGTTACGATATTCAGTAAAGGTAAGGGGGAGTGACATGGCAGACAGAGAGAGACTGAGAGACCATTGACTCTTTCATGGGTCTTATGAAAGACATTTGAGATTTCCTGCTCATAATGAGCTACCTCACAAGGAGTGTAGAAGTATGGATCCAACTATCCTGCTCTTAAATGAAGCAAAGAAAAGTGACAACAAAGCCATTACTGCGAGAAGAGTTTTTAATCCACACATTAATACCTGAATCAGGAACTGACTGTTTTATTATTTAAAAATTATATTAACAACGGTAATGGTTGCTTCCTGGAAGAAATTCTTGTACCATAGAGGCAAAACTAGAGTTAGATTATGCCCAAGAGAGACAATACATTCTGCTGTTATTTGCATTGCTGTGTAAATTAAAATGGTGTTGATATTCCATGTCTGCGTGGTTATCTGTAGTATTTCCATATAACTGGAATACACCCACGCTAGAGGAGGAAGTTGTGGGCTCGTTTCATCAGTGGAAAAGTGATGTTAGTGGCCTATGTAAGCAAAATAATCATAACATGTGGAGTGTTAAAGATCAAAAATATAGAGAGTACCTTTAAACAAGAGAATATAATTTAATAGGAGGGTTCTGTAAATAGTATGACATACTGACACAGTTTTTATTACTGCTGCATTACAACTTCAAGAAGGCCTAGCCTGAATAATTTCTGTGTACTCCGAATTGGCCTGCAGTTAGAGTGAAAATGTGTTGTGCACTGCAGTAGTGCAAAGCTGGTTTCTACCTTATGTTTAGTCTTGCTGGGTTAGGCTCTGAAACAGCACAAATCTACATTTGAAAAAAATGGGCTTGAAAATAATTGCATGAATTGATATATTGTGTTACAGACCTGTAATAGCCCACAATAAAATGCCCCATCTCTCACCTCTGTTTGATTTGTGCCTGCTGCCAGGATAACTACTGGCTACCAGCAGCCATGTAATGGATTAAGCTAGTTCTGATAATGTCATGGCAGAGTAACATAATATGAATAAATAGACGGGGTATACAAAATCAGACCGAGTGATCAGAATACAATTGTTTGGAACAATGTCTGAAGTAATGAAACAATGTTCTGAATATAAAGTAATAGTGTCTGACATTAAAGAAGAGACAGGGTGGATGGTGAGACTTCTGATAGGAATAGAAAACACAAGGCAGGAACTGAGTTGAAGGGTAAACTGAGACTCAGCATTTACACTTTTTAGTTACCCAGAGAGGGTTAAGAGGATATGCTCTGCCTTGTCCAGGTGGCAGCTGCATTGTTTTTTCCCATGCTCTGTGAACGTAGTCTCACTAGAAACAAACAGACCTGTTTGATTTTGGGCGTTGCAAGTACGGGGATTTTCAGTATCAAGAATTACGTCATGACAGGGTGGCGCATGAACCCAGGGTGACACCAAATCTAAACTGTGGATGGCACTTCAGCTAATCTTCAGACTAATGTGACAAAAGGGCTGACTATATAGTGTGTCCTAGATAACAGTTCTGTGTACGCTGTTGTACACAGCTATAGCAGTAATGAAAAATCATGTAATCTACTTTCTTATTATGCTACTTAGTAAAATATCCAGGGAAATGGGAGTTGATATTATTGATACTCTCTATGTTAATGTACCTATCCATAAATACATTTCAGCTAGAGAAATTAATTTATGCATTTCCACTTTGAGTGCTCCTTTTAGTGTATCATGTAAGAGACTGTCACCTCATCCAGGGCATTGTTCAGTCCTACAGAGCTGTGTGCTACAAGTTTTTGTTCTGGCCAGTCTGATGATGAATTAAATTACACTTCAAAACAAACTCCTTGCTTAATAAAAATGCTTATTTAGAGTGACTTAGTTTTGGTTTTCTAGCATTATCCATAAAAATGTTTTTCTTTTCAGTGTCTTCAGTTTTGAGTAAGAACATACTGTATATATGTAAAAAAAAGTTCCTTTATAGCCATGAATTTCTGATGAGAAGTCTGTTTGAGTTATTAATTATTTTTCAGATCAGGTAGTTCACTCTGATTTCTCCTCTTGACTGGTGACCTTTTATCTGTAAGTACCGGATTGGATGGACTGGCATCCTTACTGGACTTGGCAATGTTTACCTACCCGGCTGGGAGGCCAAAATAGATGGAGCCCAAGATTAGACATACAACTTGGCCGGTATGGTTGTCAGGTACTGACCCAGTTGGAATTACCAAATAATGGCTGGACAAGCGACGAGTGGACAGTCTGTCCATCAGCACGAAAGATAGAAGTGCTTCCCTGGCTAAAGTATAGTATGGACACCCTCAGGGAGCCTGGGTATTGTAGACCAGAAAGGAGATCCTGAAGGGTGCCTTCAGCACCACAGTGGGGTGCTGTGAAGATTGAACCTTACTATTTTGGAGAACATCTGTATGAACTAGAAGTGGTTCCGGCATGCAATGTCATGACAATGGAAGTTCTCGCAAGGTCCGGCATTAAAGGAGCCTCTCTGCCTCATCTAGGAGAATGAGAGTCAGAAAGCTGAGGTCAAAAACTCATGTGGAGGAGGAGAAAGGGGTTTATTAACAATGAATACTTTGTTCGATTATTTAAAAAAAAAGCCTGTGAATGTTTCTCTGGGTAATAAAACAAAAAAATTTATTTTATCCCTAAGCTGCGTTTGGTGGAGTTGTGTAAACCTGGCAGAGTAAACAGTAATTTACTCAAAATTTACGGCTTTTTATTTTTGGAGTTGTAACCACATTTGGTTTATTAAACCTTGTGGTTGTGATTTGCTCCCCATTGGCCCTTTATCATTTTTTGTCAATTGGACAGAAATAGTTTATATAGTGATCTAGAAATAAATATATTTATATTTCCATTATTATTGTACATTTGGCTGATGCCTTTATTCATATATGTAATATATGCCATATATCCATATATATATATATACCACGAGGGGACTGGCATCCCAGCCGGAGCTGTTCTAGTGAGCCCTCTTTGTCAGGTTCAAGCCTCACCCGGAAGTACTCCCGAGCCACAGTTTTGGGACACTGGAAGTGCTCCCTGGTTTTACATAAAAAGAGCCACCTGCCTCAACACAGAAGGCCAGAATCGGGAGGAGGAAGACAAAGCTTGCTGGATGAGTGATGACAGAATTACTGATTGTGAGGGAGTTACGGAGAGAGGAAGAAATAGAGTGGTGGCTGTGGTGTGTGAAACGCTTCTGTAAGACTATCCTACAATAAAATCTTTTTTGTTCATAGCGAATTTGTGTCTGACCTTTTGTGTCGTGAGTTTGGGGAGCTGCGGCGTCCTCTGGTGACCGCAATATATGTGTATATTGTAAGAGCTAGCCTGGCCACAGACAGACACGACACCGGAATGTCCAAACACACACACGTTTATTACACTATATACACAACTATTTACAATTTTGCGCTCAGTACTTGGTCCTTCGGGCAGCCTCCACTCCCACCCGATTCTGGCTCTCCAAATGAAGTGAGGCAGCCCATTTTATAATGCCCCGGATGTGCTCCAGGTGCCTGATGATCAACTTCCGGCAGCACTCCCCAGTGTGGCGGAAGTGCTGCCGTTGCACCTGGAAGCACTCTGGGCGTACACCATCCCTGGTCTGTCAGCACTTCCAGGTGTCCCGGAAGCGCTGTCCCCCAGGGATCATGGACCGTCCAGGTGCCCAGGGAAGAGAAGTGCTGCTCTCCTGGTCACTCCTTCCTCCAGGTGTCCCGGCGGGGTAGGGTTCCTGGCCGTCTATCACACTGCCCTACCCCCAGCTGAAGCCCGTCAGGCGAAGTGGCCCATCTTGCGAGGGCTGTCCTTCGACAGGTTGGGGGGCTGGCTTGTCCTGGGTCACAGGTCCGCCCTAGAAAAGGTAAGCAAAACAAGGGTGGGGAGGGGTATCCACGACACCACTCCAAGGCGTCATCCATAAGTGTATACAGACAGCGCCTCCACCTGTGACCAAGGTTACTGCAGTTAAAGCACCAGCACTTCCCTCCATGTCCCCGTGCCCTCCGGACATGGCAAAAGGACGGGTTTCAGTGCTTCGCCTTGTCCCCAGCCAGGCTTGGGGCTTCCCTCTGCACCTGCAGAGGGCGGCTATCGACAGCAGGTGGGCACATGGACCCAGCCTGCCCCTTGTCAGGCGGTCTGGACCTCTGTCTCCGGATCTTCCTCCTTACACTCTGGGACGTAATGACGGTCTGGGTCTCCTTATAGGATAACGAAATACCCCACGGCGTCTGCGTCCCTGTGGACCTCAGCAAGGCTGCCGTCGGCTTTTGGAGCAATTTGCTTCGGCAACTGGTACTCACCAGCCGGCTCCTTGCAGACCCCCGCACCGGACTTGCCCCTACGGCACGATCGGCTTCTCGCCCCGGGTCCACTGTAGGAGGCTTGGCTACTTGGTGACCAGAACGAAACAATACCGGCCCCACTTTGCTCAGCCCTCCTTTTTTATGTACGGTATAGGTAGCACTTACCTGTACTGCTTCGTCTCTCTGGCTGGAGAATTCAGCACCGTGCCGCTCCACCCACTCCTATAGTGTTTTCAGAGGCGCAATCGCCTTCTCCTTCAGCTTCTGGATAGACCACGGATCACCTGCAAAAGCGACCAGATGGGCTGAAGGACTTCCTCCAGCTCTTGTATGGCCGCGAGCACAGAGACTAAATCAGCTGACAAGGGACTTGCATTCCGCTTGCCCCTACCTGCTGGCCGTGAGCCACACAGGCGCTGCACTTCCTGCACAGTCTCAGTCGGGTACTCCAACGAGGGAAAAAGATTCACCACCCCTACTCACATTACGCTACGTGCAGGGGGCCGGCTCACACCCTCCTCCCTCTTACCTGCGTAACGTGGGACCTCCAGGTCCTTCGCCACAGCTTGCTCCCTCAGGCCACTCTCCATGGGCTGGGACTCCAGGCGCTCCTTTAGAATGCGGGATCTTCTCCACGACAGCAGGCTCTCGTCCTCCTCGGACTTCGCCTCGCCATCAGCTCCGGAAGCAACTTCCTCCGGTCAGCAAAATGCCTCCGGATGGTTTCCCCCTACAAGGTAGGCACCCAGAAAAACACGATACACGCCCCAGGACGATCCTCGCCAGTGTCCGGTGTTAGCTTCCATTATCTGACCGGATCTTTAGGCCCGTCGATCCTTTTGTCAGTGATGGGCTTCTCTGGGCCGCCTGCTGTCATCAGGCTGCGCCTGGCCGTCTTCTTGTCCATTGGGAGGTGTGGTGTCCTCAGGGTCCTAGAGCGACTCCACTGAAGGACTGCGCTACTTGCCCAAACATGTGTGTTTCGCGGGAACGCGCATTCCTCATGCCGTGCCGAAAACCGCGTGCGTCTCGCGCTGCTGTGCCAGGCTACTTTACAAATTATTTAGTGACGGGCCCCTGCCATGCACCAGGCAGAGAGTCCCATCTGGGATGCCAATGTAAGAGCTAGCCTGGCCACAGACAGACATGAAACCGCAATGTCCAAACACACACACGTTTATTACACTATATACACAACTATTTACAATTTTGCGCTCAGTCCTTGGTCCTTCGGGCAGCCTCCACTCCTGCCTCGCAAGCTCCGTCCTCTTCCACCCAACTCCAGCTCTCCGAATGGAGTAAGGCGGCCCCTTTTATAATGGCCCGGATGTGCTCCAGGTGCCTGATGATGAACTTCCAGCAGAACTCCCCAGTGTGGCGGAAGTGCTGCCATTGCACCCAGAAACACTCCGGGCGTACACCATCTCTGGTCTGTCAGCACTTCCTGGTGTCCCGGAAGCACTGTCCCTCAGGGATCAAGGACCGTCCAGGTGCCCAGAGAAGAGAAGTGCCGCTCTCCTGGTCCCTCCTTCCTCCCGGCGGGGCAGGGTTCCTGGCCATCTATCACAAAATATATATATATATTTACAGTCATGGCCAAAATTATCGGCACCCCTGGAATTTTCCCAGAAAATGCACCATTTCTCCCAGAAAATTGTTGCAATTACAAATGTTTTGGTATACACGTTTATTTCCTTTATGTGCATTGGAACAACACAAAAAAACAGACAGAAAAAAGCCAAATCTGACATCATGTCACACAGAACTCCACAAATGGGCCGGACAAAATTATCAGCACCTTTTCAAAATTGTGGGTAAATCATTTTATTTCAAGCATATGATGCTCGTTTGAACTCACCTGTGCTGGCAATATAGCAATTACACCTGAAGCCAGTTAAAATGGAGAAAAGTTGACTCAACCTTTCTGTTGTGTGTCTGAGTGTGCCACACTAAGCATGGAGAACAGAAAGAAGAGCAGAGAATTGTCTGAGGACTTGAGAACAAAAATTGGGGAAAAATATCAACAATCTCAAGGCTACAAGTCCATCTCCAGAGATCTTCATGTTCCTTTGTCCACTGTGCGCAACATAATCAAGAAGTTCACAACACATGGCACTGTAGCTAATCTCGCTGAACATGGATGGAAGAGAAAAATTGATAAAAGACTGCAACGAAGGATAGTCCGAATGGTGGATAAACAGCCCCAATCAACTTCAAAACATATTCAAGCTGTTCTGCAGACTCAGGGTGCAACAGTGTCAGCTCGAACTATCTGTCGACGTCTGAACAAAATGAAACGCTATGGCAGGAGAGCCAGGAGGACCCCACTGCTGACACAGAAACGTAAAAAAGCCGGGCTGGAGTTTGCCAAAATGTACTTGAGGAAACCAAAATCCTTCTGGGCAAACATCTTGTGGACAGATGAGACCAAGGTAGAGCTTTTTATTAAAGCTCATCATTCTACTGTTTACAGAAACGGAATGAGGCCTATGAAGAAAAGAACACTGTACCTACAGTCAAACATGGTGGAGGCTCAAAGATGTTTTGGGGATGTTTTACTGTCTCTGGCACTGGATGCCTTAACTGTGTGCAAGGCATCATGAAATCTGAAGACTACCAAAAGATATTGGGGTGCAATGTAGGGCCCAGTGTCAGAAAGCTGGGTCTGCGTCAGAGGTCATGGCTGTTCCAGCAGGATAATGACCCCAAACATACCTCTAAAAGCACCCAGAAATGATTGAAGACAAAACGCTGGAGAGTTCTGACGTGGCCAGCAATGAGTCCGGATCTAAATCCGATTGAACAATTACAGATAGATCTCAAAATTGGGAGAAGGCGCCCTTCAAATCTGAGAGACCTTGAGCAGTTTGCAAAAGAAGAATGGTTGGAAATTCCAGTTGAGAGGTGTAACAAGCTTGTTGATGGTTATAGGAACCGCTTGATTTCAGTTATTTTTCCAAAGGGCGTGCAACCAAATATTAAGTTGAGGGTCCCAATAATTTTATCCAGCCTGGTTTGTGAGTTTTGTGTGAAATGATGTCAGATTTGTTTTTTTCTGTTGTTCCAATGCACATAAAGGAAATAAACACGTGTACACCAAAACATTTGTAATTGCAACAATTTTCTGGGAGAAATGGTGCATTTTCTGGGAAAATTCCAGTGGTGCCGATAATTTCGGCAATGACTGTATACTAGCCATTCCCCGTGGCTCCACCTGCGTAGTAGTGAAACAGGACAGACTTTAAAAGCCAATAAACTAAAATGGTATCGATAGCTAAACAGAGACAAGTTCCGCTCCAAAACACAGAGGTAGACCGACTTCCCCCTTCCCTCGGCCTGCAGCCTCTATCTCGAATTAGCGCAAATATAATTCTCCAGCAAGCAAACTATGATTCTTAGCGTGATGACAGAAGTCGCAAAATCAACCGGAATGTTCAAGCATATTCTATTAAAAAAAAACCGATATAAATCTATTAAGTTGTTCTCTTGTTCACTAGCTAAGTGGATGTAAGATACGCCCCGAGCCTGGCGCGTGAGTGAGGAGGGCGCCACCCCTCTTTCCTCGGCCTGCTGTGTCTCTCTCGGATTTGTGCAAATAAATCGGTACTGCAAGCGAACTACAATACTTAGCGTGATGAGAGAGGTCACAAAATCAACCGGAATGTTGCAAATTATAGAAAAAATACTTGATCTAAATCCGTTAAGTAGTTCTTTCGTGAAAAGCGGACAGACATACAGACTTTGGAATTTATATATATATATATATATATATACGTAAATCTATGAAGGGAAAAAATGGATCACATATCTTAAAACAGTCTTTAATTCCTGAGCTTTTGACACCTATCAGGCATCATCATCAAAGGAAAATGATTAGACATATAGGAATCAAAGACAATATACAGCAAATCCCCGTTGTGTAAGAGGAGTGGATTAGTAAAGTGGTGTTCAGGGGTGTTAGTCTTGAAGTATTTTTATTATTACATGAAACACAGCATACAGTATACCATGCAGTGCATGCCCAGCTGTGTAAGTGGGATAAACATCTAAAACACTGTCAAGATGGGTATAGGAACATCACAATGCTATCAGAAGGAAGGACCCTGATCTCTGATATATGCATATACCAATTCAACAGGGCACATGTTTAACTGGGAGATGTTGAAAGTGAGATTCAAGGCAAATTCTAAGAATGCCAGAGAGCTGGCTGAATCATGGCTATCAAATGAAAGTGCCATTAACAGTCATTTGGACATGAACACAGCATTTGCAGGCTTAAAAAGAAGAACATCCAAACAGTAAACAAGAATAGATTTAGATGTTTTAGACATCCTTAAACATGATTTGACAACTTTGGAATTGGTCTCTGTGAGCATCAGGCTATGGGTCTGTGGACACCAAAACAAGTTTACAAATCCAAATGAAACTTGCCACAGTTATTAGCATTATAAAACACTACAAGCTTATTTATTGTGAGCAAAATCATTCCTGCAGATTTTGCTCTACAGAGATAAGTTTGATATTTTGTGCATGTGTGCCCCAATGCAGCATGTCTGTGCAATGAGAAAATATATTTTTTAACAAGATATTATTCTTCCTTTTCATTTCACATAGTAACATATTGGCCCATATTATAATAACCCTTTCAGGGTTAGTTTGTGCCTGGTGTAGCTGAGATATCTGCTGCATTGTGCATGAGTAAACAGATCATTAAATGGCTGTCTGGATGTCTTTTTATGTGTGTGGTCCCCTGCTTGCGTATGTAATGTGAACAGTGACATCATGTTGACTATGTTATTAAAAGACTAGCCATGTGCGCCCAACTACGTTGCGCGTGTTAAAGTTGTCTGTGAAGGGCTCCCTGTTTAAACGTGGCTGCCAGTCATAAAACTGGGCCCTTCGTCGCACAGCATTATGATTTTTTATAAGAGAAACAAAATTACAAAAGAAAACCCTTGGATATTGATTCGATAGGAACGGCCTACTCGGAATCACTGTCCGAATAGTAATTATGTGGTGGTGTAGGAGCATTTCTGCTTCTGTCCGTTCACAGTCCGTCTCGTTTTCAAGACGCTATCGTTTCCTCTCACGATGTTTTCTCAACCTTTCTCCAATCTCACAGGTTGCTTTTTGGCAATCCAAAGAGTGAGGCAATATACACGGAGCAATGGTTATAAAAGGGGGACACATAGGTATCCAGGCTCTTTAAAGCATAAATAGGGAACACTTCACTGACATGTGATCAAGGCATGGTACAACTGTGAGATGCGCAGCACTCGCTGGCTACAACGTACAATAATAATTTCCGGAACGTGCTGTTACATTGTCATTCATTTTACCCACTGTCTTTCTTTCATTCATATGTTACGTAGGCACGTACCTTTTATCTTCGGCAATCTCATTCTCTAACCAGGCCTCAGGAGCTAACCCGGATGGAGGTGGTACCCAGCCGGGACGCCTGAGAAGACAGGAGGAGGGCTTGTGCCTCCTCCAGACCTCGAGGGGGCGACCGCCCTGAATGCCTCAGGTAAATAGCTGGGAAGCTCGACCCTGTAGGGACCCGGGGTTACCACCAGGGGGACCCCAATACCAGGAAGACCCTAGACCTCAGCACTTCCACCACACCAGGAAGTGCTGGGGGGAAGAGAAAACAGGAACACCCGGAGTGCGTCCGGGGAGACAGCCGGCACTTCCGCCACACTGGGGCGTGTCAGTGGGAGATTGCTGGGAACACACCTGGAGCACACCCGGGTGCTTATTTAAAGGGGCCGCCTCCCTGCAGAAGGGACAAGAGTCGGGTGGAAGATAGGACAAGGTCAGGAGAAGGCAGGAGGCGGCCTGAAGAAACAAGAGGAGAGAAGGCACTGTGTTGGCCTGGACTGAGGGGTATTGGGGCTGGTGAGCATGGACTTTTGTAAAATAGAGATGAAAAATAAACGTGTGTTGGGTGACTTGAGTGTGTCAGCCTGTCTGTGTCCGGGGCAGCGTTCACACAGCATAACACATTCCACCACCCCTTTCGTAGTTATTCCAGCACATTGTTGACATCCGTGAGTAACAACAACGTACTAAACTGGAAGGTGGTCTACGCATGCGTGGAATTCGCGGACAAACAAAGATCAAGATCTAAATGAAGATCTCTTTAGTTAATTTAAAGCACAACAATTTGTTTAGTTTGAATGTCTGTGTTTTGAGGTGTGACTGGAGTGCTACAGTCTTCAGTAGTATAAGCCTGGAGGAGATTCTTAATGCAATGCCTATGTTTTAGCTGTCTCTCTACTGCCATCTAGTGCTTCTTCTTCTAATTCATTCGCGGACAAACAAAGATCAAGATGCAAATGAAGATTATATATAGAGATAGCTTCACACCATAAACAGCGTCTGAACTTTGTAGAAATATAAAGGAAAGAATATGTGAAAAAAGATTTCTAAAGGTTATTTCTACAGGAAAATTCTGGTTACAATTCTGATTTTGCTTCTGGCTATGAATTTAGAGGTCCCTCTTTAACATTATGATTGATCTCTTGTATTCCCATGTTTGTCATAAAATAAATATGACTTCTCTTCAGTAATGATCCTAAAAACTTGGTCACTTGATTAAATAAAAATGGTAAGTTGGGACTTGTATGTAAAATCCTGATGGGCACAAGAAAACAGTTTTCACTCCTACATCATATTTAATGGTATGGTCTTACAGATAATTTAAGAACATAATATGTGTATATTGTTCTCCTAGATTATGTGTGGGCTTTTCTCTATCTACGTTTTTGCATCATTGCCCACCACTATAAAACTTGGCGGCATGTTATCTTCCTTGTTCAAGTTTTGGGACTTTTAAACAAATCTCGTCATTCATGCAGTTCAAATCTTCAGTTGGAATTTCTCTGATTAGTATAGGTTTTGACTTCTTGCTTTTTATCCATCATTAACTGAATGTTTCTCTCTCATTTTGATTTTGATACTTCATGTATTGTCCTTTTCAGGTTACCAACTTCACCTGTTTTCTGAACTATTCTTTCATCTAACAACTAAATATACATCTTCTTAGTGTCCAGACTGGCTTCTTATATTCGGATTACATATCTATGCTTGTATCATTGTCCCTTTTTCTACAGTAGTTTGAGTGTCTGGGCAGTAATCATGCTGTAACTGAAAATGTCAGAATTCATGCTATCTTTGTGAAGAAAGTTACCAGTGACCATTGCATCATTCTTCACTTTGCAATATTATTCTATGATTTTTATTATTTATTTTTGCCATGATTGAGATTCCCTTGAGCCCTCTATGAACAAGTTAGCACTGTCTCACCTAGCATACTGTATTATTAGAAAGCTTTCATTCTGGTGGAAGCATGTTGTTCTAATTATTGTGTGTCAGAAAAGTTCCTGAGGAGCCTATAAGAAAAACAATTCTATTTTTAAATCTACCCTAAGGGTTTCACCTTTCATGTCAAGTTCACATGTCTCTGTCTCTCTTTCTCTCTCACACACATACTTTGTCACCATCTGCACTACTGTTAAGGTGAGAAGGAAGCAAGGCAAGGTGAGACACTAGTTTGATGTTTCTTATCGTATACTGTAGTTCTTCAGCTGCCTTTCCACTTTAATTTTCTCCTCAAATATTAAATCCTTGGTTTTCTAGTCTTTACTGTGCTGGCCTTTTATTTGTATGTTTTGTAGCAGAGATTTGTTTCTACATTTCTTGTAAGTGGGGTGCCCCTCAGAGGTACATCTCCACAAAGAGGCTCTGGGATAAGATACAGTGCATCCGGAAAGTATTCACAGTGCATCACTTTTTCCACATTTTGTGATGTTACAGCCTAATTCCAAAATGGATTAAATTCATTTTTTTCCTCAGAATTCTACACACAACACCTCATAAAGTCTCCCAGTTCCTGCCGCTGAAAAACATCCCCAATGCATATTGGCCTGGTGATGAGCGGTGCCTGGTATTCACACCAAAGAGTTCAATCTTTGTCTCATCAGACCAGAGAATTTTGTTTCTCATGGTCTGCGAGTCCTTCATGTGCCTTTTAGCAAACTCCAGGCGGGCTGCCATGTGCCTTTTAACTAAGGAGTGGCTTCTGTCTGGCCACTCTACCATACAGGCCTGATTGGTGGATTGCTGCAGAGATGGTTGTCCTTCTGGAATGTTCTCCTCTCTCCACAGAGGACCACTGGCGCTCTGACGGAGTGACCATCGGGTTCTTGGTCACCTCCCTGACTAAGGCCCTTCTCCCCCGATTGCTCAGTTTAGATGGCCGGCCAGCTCTAGGAAGAGTCCTGGTGGTTTTGAACTTCTTCCTCTTAGGGATGATGGAGGCCACTGTGCTCATTGTGACATTCAAAGCAGCAGAAATTTTTCTGTAACGTTCCCCAGATTTGTGCCTCGAGACAATCCTGTCTCGGAGGTCTACAGACAATTCCTTTGACTTCATGCTTGATTTGTGCTCTGACATGAACTGTCAAGTGTGGGACCTTATATAGACAGGTGTGTGCCTTTCCAAATCACATCCAATCAACTGAATTTACCACAGGTGGACTCCAATTAAGCTGCAGAAACATCTCAAGGATGATCAGGGGAAACAGGATGCACCTGAGCTCAATTTTGAGCTTCATGGCAAAGGCTGTGAATACTTATGTACATGTGCTTTCTCAGTTTTTTTATTTTTAGTAAATTTGCAAAAACCTCAAGTAAACTTTTTTCACGTTGTCATTATGGGGTGTTGTGTGTAGAATTCTGAGGAAAAAAATGAATTTAATCCATTTTGGAATAAGGCTGTAACATAACAAAATGTGGAAAAAGTGATGCGCTGTGAATACTTTCCGGATGCACTGTATAAAGCTCAGATAGTTAACTATAATTGATATAAAACTTTGTGAATTATACATAGTTTGTAGAATCTTGTTTGTATTTTGTATTGCTTTTTATAGGAATTCCAGGTTAGCTTCAACATTTTATGAAAGTTATTTTTTGGAATTCAGTCATATAATAAAATTAAATTAAAACGCACAGCATGCTTCATGGCAAGAGAGGATCATTTAATTCTATTTACTTTACTCATGTGCTACGCATCAATTTTGAGAGAATCTTGAGAATAAAAGGCAGTTTTACAAGTTTAATTGACCACCAGGTTCAGTATTTTATTCTTTTCCTATTCCATAAAAATATCAGTACAACTTGTTTTATAATAAACACTTAAATATATACTTGCACACATCCATAGAAAGTATGGCAAATGTAAATGGCAAATTTTTGGACTATGGGGGCCAAGTTTAAGCAAACATTTGTGTTAACCTGGGTCAGGTGGGAGCTCTGGAAAGTAAGAACTGCTCCTTCCTGCAGCTCCCCCTGGTGGTCCTCATGGGACCCAGCAGGACAGTCTCACTGGACTGCAACTCCCAGCATGCCCCGAGGGGAAGTCTTCCCATGTTTATTCATTATCCCAGCCTCCTGACCAGATAAGGGGAGGCCAAACTGTTCCATTGATTCCTTACATTATATATATTATACACACTTACTATCTTCTTTATTAGATGCACTTATCTAGTACCAGGTAGGGCCCTGTTTTAACTGTAGAACAGTCTTATTTCTTGAAGGCATGGATTCAATAAGACACTCTAAACATTCTGTAGGTATTTTTGTTGTCCATGATGACGTTGAACAGCATGTAGTTTGTCATTCATAAAGTCATGCTGCAAATCTCCAGTTTTACTTCATCCCAAATCTTCTTTGTTGGATTGAGATCTGGGGCTGTACAGGCCCTTGGAGTAATCTGAAGTCACAGCCATGTTTGTGAGATGATGTGTGCTTTGTGATACGATTTACTATCCTGCTAAAAATATATTGTTTTAAAATTGTAGACTGTGTTCATAAAGGCACTAGATGTACATGGTCACAAGCAATGCATTGCTTCACCTCACAATTGCACTATCTCCAGCAGGTTTATAGTTGACATAAGGCAGGATGGATTCATGGTTTCATGCTGTCTATACCAAAATCCTACACTACCATTTGCATGTAGCAGTAGAAGTCAAGATTCATCAGACGAGGCAAAATCATTCCAACCTTTAGTTGTCCAGTGTTGGTGAGCACAAGCCCACTCAAATTTCATATTCCAATCTTGACTGACAGGTGGTGAACCTGGAATGGGATTCAGCTACTGTGTTCCATTCACTTCTAGGTCCAATGTGTTGTGCATTCATAGATGTCTCTCTGCTTCTCACTATTATAAAGAGCTGTTATTTTATTATTTTTGGCCTTTCTATTAGCTTGAACAAGTCATTAAAAAGAACTTCAACTTACTGGATGTGTTTTGTTTATCACATCATTCTCTAGAAACACTATAGACTATAGTGCATAAAAATCCCTGGAGGGGAACTGTTTTTAAGTTATTAGAAATGCCGTGCCTGACACCTACAATCATACTACAGTCAAAAGTCACTTCAGAAGGATTCTGACCCTTTCACTTTTTAAACACTTTATTATGTTGTAGGTTTCATTTTAAATGTGACATTTTTGCCCATCAATCCACACATGTTTTTAGAACGGGTTGCAAATTTATTAAAAATAAAAAAGATCTCATGCCCTGTCCAAGTTAATGTTTGGTCAAACATCTTAATCAAGTATGTATGTTATATACTGTGCACTGAGTTTTAATCACACAATTGGTCATTTGGAGAAGAGAGCTATTGGCATTGAGCAGGTCTACCTAATAAAGAGGCCACTGAATATATTGTATGTATAGAAACACACACATGTACATGCCATATGGCACCTATGGGAGCAGCTGAGAACAATTGTTTCCATATTTTTAAACAAGAGCAAAGGCAGCAGTGGTGACTTTCTCTCAGGACCACACAATAGGTCAGTACTGGAATTGTAGCGACAGTCTTGTGGTTTACAGTCCAGTGCCTTAGTAGGCCATGCTGCTTACAACTTAATTTTGTTCCAGAAAAAACGCTTCAAACAGCCACACTAGCCCTGAACCCTTTAATATTGAACTCTGTACCCATTATTTCTTAGTATTCATCAAGACAATACCAGCACATGTGTCTGACAGTTTATCTCAGGTCATAGTCATACCAGCAAGCTGATAACCTTCTAACTACTTGTCCCACTTGAATTAAATAAAAATGTTTATCACCACAAGAAGAAACAATGCTTTAGTTTATGGTAATTTAAGAACAGCCCACCTATAAAGACATTGAGTTAACATTTATGAAATTCTTTGGGTAGATTTTATTTTCATGTTTGCCTTTAGGATGGTTTCCTAATTTCCTTTATGAGCCAGTGACTACTGAATAAAGTTTATAGAAAACAAATGACATTATTCAAGCTTTGTACAACAATGTAAGGGTACACAGTATGCACCCCACAGTGGTTATGATGATAATTTATATCATCCATCTGTTAATATTTGGAAAATTTATATAGTGAATAAATGAAATAATTTGTATTTACCTCTTTATGATACACACCTGTCCTTTGGAGGCTGCACATTCTCTGAGTTTGCAACCATCTTTATGTATACCCTGAGATATAATAGCAATGTTTCCTGATATAATAATGTTTCCTGTGACACTGGACTGGATGAGGAATTAAACAGGTGTTACAATATGTTAACTTTTCAACATCTTCATACTTGAATACACAGACTGGCTATAGAAATTCAGTTTAATGAAATATCCTTTGGTCATTTTTCAAAGGGGTGCACCCCAGAAGAACGGATGTAGGAAGTGTAGGAAAAGCAAATGCATGTGCAGAAATTTTAAACTGAATGTTTTTATTAACCTTCACTATAAAGAATTCCCACCCTGCGGTGGGCTGGCGCCCTGCCCGGGGTTTGTTTCCTGCCTTGCGCACTGTGTTGGCTGGGATTGGCTCCAACAGACCCCCGTGACCCTGTATTCAGGATATAGCGGGTTGGATAATGGATGGATGGATAAAGAATTCCATAATTAAATATGGAATGTTGCAGGTTCAATGCCAGACTGGGATGTCTTGTTTCTGCTGTCTGAATGTTCTACAAGTCCAAATGGATTTACCCGAACAGGATAGTAAAGTATACCATGTTTTGATCTACAAGAGAACTTAACAAGTGTCTTAATTGTTCATCTTGTTGTAGGATAGTACAAAACTATAGAAAATTTTGAATTTATCAGCTACAAATAAATGATTAATATAAGGTAAAAATGTAAGACTACAGTGACTATACCTTAAATGTAAACATTCTACTAAATTATTCCACAGCACAACAAGAAAACTCACAAAACATAGTCCAAAGAACCCTAGGACTTCATACCTTTCCTGCTGCAGATAGTTTATGTTTATGCATCCACAGAGCAACACAAGCTGAATGCCAATAGCATTCATAGTACGGGAGGCAAAAAATTCTCTCAGAAAAATTACATCACAAATAAACTTTGTAAAAGACCATGGGGATTGTTCTATAGATTTTTATTAGGATGTCCTCTGGTTCTGTTTTATGATCTTGATTCTCTATAGCTCATCATCAAAGGAACAATTAATTCAGAGTCATTGAAGAATATTCTGGATTAAACTTTTAATCTGTCTGTGAGTTGAAGCAGAGCTGAAAATGAGTACAGTATTACAAAATGGCAATGATCCCACATTATCAGGAAAATTATAAAGAAATGAATAAGAGAAAACACTTAAGTTTTAGATGTGGCAGATCAAAGTCCAGATCTTAATGCAACAAAAATATTTTAGCAAGACCTAAAGCCAGGCTTTTATACAATACACCTTAAACATCTGGAGCAGGTAAAGTGATTTTGTGAAGAAATTGCTTAAAGCAGACTACGGAAAACATTTGCTTTCTATCATAGCTGCCAAAGGATGTGCACCTGATTATTGAATTCATAAATGATAAGAATGCGTGATTAAAAAAATAATGAACTAACTTATATTTTCAGTGAGTGTCTATTATTTGGAGCATCTTCATTAAATATTGGAGTTCATACAAAATTTAGAGGTTGTAGTCAGGGATCCAGCTGAAATCAGTATGCTCAAAAATGTGTGTATGTATTCCATTAAATCTTTAGGAAATAAATATCCACAAACTTTCAAACTGCTTGATTTTTAATGAAGCGTATTTGTAACAGAAATTGCCTAATCATGTTTGCAAATATTCTCTGTTCTGTTATTTACAAGTATGCCAAGTTTTCGATACAAACCCCATTTCCAAAAAAGTTGGGACACTTTCTAAAAATGCAAGAAAAACTGAAATCTGTAATTTGGTCATTCACTTGAACTTTTATTTAACAGGACAAAGAAAAGATTATCAGTGTTTTTAATGACAAGCTTAATTCCATTTGTTAAACAGAAACAAATTTGGAAATTGATGCCTGTAACACACTCCAAAAAAGATGACCTTTTTTCTTTTAATTACACTTCTTAATCATTTGGGAACTGAATAAACAGGTCTGACATTGTGGTCAGCAACACAGGAGCGCCGCAGGGGACTGTACTTTCTCCGGTCCTGTTCAGCCTATATACATCGGACTTCCAATACAACTCAGAGTCCTGCCATGTGCAAAAGTTCGCTGAGGACACTGCTATCGTGGGCTGCATCAGGAGTGGGGAGGAGAAGGAGTACAGGAAACTAATCAAGGACTTTGTTAAATGGTGCGACTCAAACCACCTACAATTGAACACCAGCAAAACCAAGGAGCTGGTGATGGATTTTAGGAGGACCACGCCCCCATGGACCCCGTGATCATCAGAGGTGACTGTGTGCAGAGGGTGAGGACCTATAAATACCTGGGAGGGAAGCTGGATGATAAATTGGACTGGACTGCCAATACTGATGCTTTGTGCAAGAGAGGACTGAGCCGACTATATGTGACTCTTCAATTCCACCCTGGGGGGGGGGGAAACGTTATATAACATTATACAAAGTTATTATCTGTTTTACCTGCATTTTTATCACTCTTTAATTTAATATTGTTTTTTTATCAGTATGCTGCTGCTGGAGTATGTGAATTTCCCCTTGGGATTAATAAAGTATCTATCTATCTATCTAAACTAATTGTTACAGTTTTTACAAGTGTAATTTTTGCCTATTCTTTCTGTATACAAGACTTGAGCTGCTCAACAGTCTGTGGTAGCTGTTGTCTGATTCTCCTCTTTATCATGCACCAGACATTTTCAATAGGAGACAGAGCTGGACTGCAGGCAGGCCAGTCAAGCACATGGACTCTCTGTCTGTGAAGCCACACTTTTGTAATTTGTGTAAAATGAGGCCTAGCAATGTCCTGCTAAAATATACACAGAGTTTCTGGGAAAAGGCATCGTCATGACAGGAGCATACATCTCTCTTCAATTCCAATGTAAGCCTCTGTATCAATGGTGCCTTCACATATATACACATCCCCCATGCGATGGGCATTGATGCACCCCCATACCATCACAGATGCTGTTTGCACCTTTTGTTGATAACAGTCTGGATGGACTTTATCATCTTTAGAATATAGAATCCAACATCTGGTTTTCCCAAAAACAAGCTGAAACATGGACTCATCTGACCATAGAACACGTTTCCATTGTCTTTCGGTCCATCTCAGATGAACTTGGGCCCAAAGAGCTCACCAATGCTTCTGCACAAAATTGATGCATGGCTTTCTCTTTGCATAATACAGTTTCAGGGAGCATTTTTTGATGTAGCTGTGGAATGGGTTAAGTGAAAATGATTTCCCAAAGTACTCCCGAGCCCATGTGGCTATGTTCATCACGGTAGTATGATGGTTTCTAAAGCAATACCGCTTAAGGGCTCGAAGGTCACACATATTCAGCAGTGGTTTCTGCCCTTGGCCTTTACACACACAGATTTCTCCTGACACCCTGAATCTTTGTACAGTGTTATTAACTGTAGATGGTGACAGACCTAAATTCTTTGTTTTTAAATTGACAGATAATTCTGTCATAAAGTTCAGCACAAAGTGGTGAGCCACAACCCATCTTTGCTTACAAAGACAAAGCTTTTGCTGGATGCTCCTTTTATACCCAATCTTGATACCCACACCTGTTACCAGTTAATCTGCACATTGAGGAACCTTACAGAACGTTACTTGTACAACCTTTACAATCTTACTTTGCCTCTGTCCCAACTTTTTTGGAGTGTGTTGCAGGCATTCATTTCTAAATTTGTTTATTTTTAACAAATAGAATTACGTTTTCTTTGTCCTTTTTCCTTTTAAATAAAGGTTCAAGTGGATTGCCAAATTACAGATTTTAGTTTTTCCTGCATTTTTAGGAAGTGTCCCAACTTTTTTGGAAATAGGGTTTGTAGTTTTCAGTTGAATATGATGCTTTTCTTCATTTTTTATATGTGTATTGATCACCACTGAACCAACAATGCCCCGTATTGTCAATCCAAAACAGTAGCTAGCCATTACATACCAAACCAGTTACTGTAGATGCAGCCAGAAATTGACACTTACGAAGAGCAGATACATACAAATACTAAATTAATTTATCCTTGATCTGCAATATGCATGTCTATGTGAATGTGTTCACATACAGCACTTTGTAATCACAAGCACCTCCTCTGTGACCCTTCCACTGAGGTGTTGTGTAACAGCTCACATTGTATGAGCTTCATTAAATCAAAATCCATGGAACTAAAGTTGGGACAGTAAAATATAAAGGAGTAAGTAAAAAATTGGGCATGGTTTTATGTGACTATCGCCTCTTACTCTTCATGTATAAGCAATTCCTTACCACTGTATTCCAAGTTGTTAAGGAACTGCCTTTAACATTTCAGTGTCAAAATGGCAATTGTTTTCTGGATCTTTTGCGATTAACCTGCTACTTCAACTCCACCCTCGCACCAAAGAAATACACTGCAGGCAGCTGCACAGACTGTCTATGCTGGAGATCAGTTTGATGTTTTGTGTGTCTCAGTCATACAGGCATACCTAAGGCCGTGGCCTATAACGATTATACCTGAGTCTGCAAGGTCCTATCATGCACTTGTTAATGCTAGAATTAGCTTGAAGTCCCTCAGGTTTTTCTAGATTTGATTAAGTATTTTGAAAGCCTGATGAATTACTGTTATACCAATAAATATATTCTTTCAAGAAACAGAGTAATACATCAATATAAAGATAATGAACACGTCGTGCATGTATGCCAGAGAGTTGCCTTCCTGGTTCAGATAAGGTTTGTGGTACCACCCTGGAACGAGAGGAGGGACTGTCGCTGACAGTCTTGTCTCCTTTTTCCCTCACAACACAGAGAAACCTCCCTTTGAAGGCAATGGAGCTAGAGAACTTCTACCCCTTACAGTCCGGCAAATATAAAAAGGAAACATCCCCGGAAGGTGGCATCTTATTTGAACCTGAGGATGACTTCTGACCTAAAAACAATAGAGAACGTTGCTAGTGGGCATTAAAAGGCCATCACCTGCTTTGTTGTGATAGCGCCATCGTGCACCCGTTAGGTTTGTTTTATTTTTTTTTAATTAAACGGTTTGCCTGGTTGACACCATAACTATTTTGGGATTCTCTCTGCCTCCTCACTCGAACCCATAAAGACAATGTTTATCCAACAGTCCATTTAGTTTCAGACCTGGTTAATCTAATTAAGGGTGTTGAGCAGGCTAGAACCTGCTTGGTAATAGCCAGTGCAATCGTATGATGGGTTTTCATGCAGCACTGTCCTCAAGAGCCATCTTCTTTTTTTAACAAAACTAGAAACACAGGGACTTATGAATACGTATAAGTAAATCTTGGCAGGATCGATACAACAGTACGATGCAATAATATACTGATAGTCTCTTGCAACAGTCCTGCTGGGCTGCAGCTCCACTTCACCAGGGTCTAAAACTTTTTCCAAGATTAATAGGCCCGCATACACAAGCCATTATAATACCTGCTGCCCAGGCTGATGCAGATATCGCTATTCATTGAAACTTAATTATGGATGTTATTTAGATTACTCTGATAGTGAAATGGGATTGCTGTATTGCTAGCATAAGGATGCTCTAAAAGCTTGTTTATACTGGATATTTTGTGCAAGAGCCATTGTGGAGGGCAAAGCAGAGTAGATACAATCTGCTACCCAGGTTTAATTGTGGCTCACTTCACAGATTTACATGGGAAATTGTAATAGCAAGCAATAACTTCATAGAGTAATGTTTATAAGGACATCAAGGACATCAGCTATTCCCATGGAGAGCTGCCATACAGTAACAGAAAAAATAAGGGGATTTAACATGAATACACCCATGGGTTGTGTACTTTAAAGAATTAAACATCATAAATTGGGTGGATATCACAGTCACAGTGCAGCATATGGGTGGATATCAATGAAGCTAGTGCTTACAGGATGGCAAAAAGTGTGGTGTAGTTGTTAAGGCTTTGGATTTCAAACCCCGAGGTTGTGGGTTTACTTCCCACTACTGATACTGTGTGACCATGAGCTATTCACTTGACCTGCCTGTGTTCCAGTTGGAAAACCAAAAGAAATGTAACCAATTGTATCATAAATGTTTTAAGTTGTCTTGGATAAAGGCGTCAGCCGCATAAGTAAATATAAAAACAAATATTACTGGGACTGGGCATCATATAATGTTATAGATTAGAGAAAAAATACAGAAGGACTGCTGGCTTGGACTTTAGAACACCACCTCACAAAACTGTAGTAAAACTGTCCAAAGAGACCCATCCTACTTTGTTCTCAAAAACATGACAAGTGGCACAATTCATCAGGGTTTAAGCAGGAATGGACATGGTCTAAAATTCCAGAGTAGTCAGTGACAAGGACTGCCACTTTGAAAATCTTCTCACTTCTCAATAAGGAGTTTATCTCCAGGAGTACTGAATTTTAAAAGACCCTTACATTTTTCCATCTCAACCTAACAAAACGACAAGATGATGATAGGGATTGTTCTGTTACAGGCAGTTGTACATTTCACTCCGCTGTTGGGCACCCATTGTTAGGAAATGTGATGGTTGCTATGGGCGTGTCCTCTGAGGTTGTAACTGGAGTACTGCAACAGAACGGATATAAAAGGCCTTCTGGGGCAATCTGTCCCTGTCTGAGTTCGGGATAATAAAAAGAAAAAAAGAAAAAAAAAAAAAAGGAAGAAAAAAAGAATTCTTAATCACTTGCTAAAAATCTTTGTGCTTCATTTGTTTGTGTGCTGACATCTTGCTTACATCCTTGACTTTGTTTTCTGTCTGATGTAAGGCCTCTAAAAAGCTCCACATAAGGCAGACCAAGACCTTCACGTGCCAACACAAGAAAAGCTCCTTTCAGACCAGCTTGCCCCAAAACTCTACCTGCAGTCTACAGCCTGAACAGACCCCAAAATAGGCAGCTGGCATTGAAAGTTCAAGTCTACAATATACAAAATCGTTGTACAAGGAAGATACAACTCTGGCTTGTAAAGATAATCCTAAACTATAATCATTATAAGTTGAAGTTTTATTTACAGAAGTAGAAGGAATAATAAAAATTCTCAAAATAGAAAAAAGGATGTACCTAAAAAGGCAAGCTAAGGGACATAAGTCCCAATATGTAATCAGATAGCAAAAAGCCAAAAACAGAGCGGAAATCAGTAAGAAAAGCCAGAAATTCCACACAACAAAACTATATTTATGATAAATTCTGGACTACATATTAAGCCAGATGGAGGCGCCACCAGCAGTGACAACAGGGTGGTCCCACCTCCTGTGGATTCCACCCTCAAGGTACAGAACTGTATTTAAAGGCATGATACATAATTATCAAATCACATATAAAATCTACATAAATAACATAAAACCATGAGAAATTACAACTCCAAATAAGTAAAAACAACAACAAAAAATCTCACAGAATATACAAAGCGTCAACCTGATATATAGCAGTATTATTTCATGGGTGATGGGAGTGCCAGCAACAAATGTAAACCAATAAAATTAATCTGTCATCCACGTAATTAAATTGTTCTCCAGCTGGGTCTATACTCAGTATCAGTATCATTATTGTAAACTGAGATGCATAAAATATCTATATTGGTATTGATTTTAAAAAAATAGTGGTATATCCCATCTCTAGTCTGGGATGAGCTGAGACTAAAAAATTGTGCATGCCTGACGGGAATACATATTTTTGGCATTTCTACAACGATCCAAAAATGCAAGTGTAGACAGACCACATTTGGAATGAAAATGGCGCTTTTAGATTTAGCGTCTTGTTATGGACTAAAACTGACCTGTAATAGAGATATGAAACTTGCCAGTCAGTAAACAGCTAGTATGAATATAAACTACAGGACTTATTCGATTATTATGCAGAGATCTTCTCACCAACATGCTTTTCACATCACCAATGAGCCCCATCATCGCTGAGGCCTTATTTAACACGTCATGTCATGGTAAACCTGAATGCTTTTTTCTTTTTAGCAGCTATCAGAAATGAATTTCAGAATGTCCATGAAACAATTGTAATAATTTGGGTCTTATTACCCTGTTGAGTGATATCTTTTAAACAAGATTGCAGCTACAGTTTACAGTTTATCTCTTTTTCTTTTAGAGATTTACTATATGTGAGATTTGCTTGTCACATATGAAACTATTTGGTGTATTGGTTAAGATGAGATTTACTAATTTTAATTTCTTCCTTGGCTGGTATCAAAAAGTTGCACTCCTATTCGGTTAAGCATACAGTAGAAGAATAAATTATTAAGAGGTAATGGAAAATCAACAGAAAAATAAGAAAGCCACAGTACAACTAATTAAACAAACCAAACAGGTAAATTCCCAAAAGTAAGAAAGAAAAATAAGACATTTTTTTTTAATTTTTAGTTCCACATATGTGTAGCAAATGCTACTTTGACTTATTTTCATTGTATTGTTCTTTTCATTGGACACTGTAAGCTGTGTTATACAAACTATACCTGTCACTGTATCTTTTGCAGCTATGAATTGTTTGCCCTGCTGTAACCTGACAGCTTCCATGTCTATTAGCCATTGTTAGTGTAATTCTAGTGTCCCCGGCATGTGCCTCTCTGGCTGTACATTTTGCTCATAGCAGGCTTTAGTTATTGAGGATGTTTCAAGACGGACACATGCTCCCAGGTTTCTTTACATTTTGCAAGTCTATCACAAATATTAATTGTTTTCATAATAACAGGTAAGGTATGATGTATTTCTTGTATTTTGTGCTGTCAGAGTTCTACATTAATTCATTTTTTTGAATTACCACCTGGCCACATGGCTTGTCACCCAGCTCACCCAATTTGCAGATAATGCACACACAATAGAGTCTAAACCAAAACATACACACACGCACAAAATAACCAAAGCACATGCAGCACCATAAATCACACATAAGAAACCAGTTAATCGGTCATTTTCTAACTTGCTTAGTCCTGAATGGGTTTGTGAGGAGTGCTGGAGCCTATCCCAGCTAGCATAGGGTGCAAGACAGGAACAAACCCTGGACAGGGCGTCAGTCCGCTGTAGACAAATAAGAAATGTGCTTATCAGATCACACATACACAAAACAAATAAAAACATTCACACCACATGTATAAAAAGTCAAAAAACATACATACCATATAGAAGAACAAATCAAACACTGTATACCTAAAATATGTACACACAAGGACAAGTGCTTTAAAAGCAGTGCTTCTCAGGTTCGGTTCTGTGGCCCATTGAGGCCACAGGTTTCATTCCCAACCAGCTTCTGCTTTGAACTGAAATCATTCACAAAGCAAGCTTTAATTTCCCATTTGTTTGTTTGTTTATTTATTTATGGATTTATTCAGGTTATTACTGTGTCTAAGGGTAATCTATTTAGGTTTTGTGCACTAGCTACTACTGTATTCTATTCCTAAAAGGAATAAAAATGTGTTAGTAGACATCAGCTGTCCAATGCAGCTATCTAGCCTGGAACTTTGGATTGGTGAAGCAGTACTAGTCAAGGAGGGGATGCTGCCTGTAGGGTCATATACAACACATACAGTACATTTTATATACAGTACACCCCCAAAATTCGCGGGGGTTACGTTCCTAGAGCACCCGTGAATTGTGAAAAACCACAACTTTTGGATGTGGTTAAAAATGCCTTTTAAATGCCTATTTTGATAGTTTCAACCCTAAATACAGTATGCCCCCAAAGCACTTTAATTTTGTTGCAAACTCAGCTTAATACATTACCTAATAAATTACCTTAATACATTACCTAAAAACAGAATGTAAAGGTAAACCCGTATACTGTACAGTACTGTACTGTTACGTCTCCCGCGGTGCTAGAATGTAAAATACCAATGTTACCAATATACGTACTAATTCATGCAAGCTCGTTTTCTTTGGTATGCACTGTAGTTTTCTTTGTTATAAGCAGAGAAAATACATAATAATTGCATTTAATTAAAATACAGTAAAATGTGCGGGTACTCACCAATGATGATGATGATGATGATGAAGTAGCTGTGCAGTATAATGCAGAGGATTTAAAACTCCTCGGGTGGCACCTCTTCTTCAGGCGCTTCAGGAGGAGTCGTATCTTTGTATGGGTCTTCTTCTGGTGGGATTTCGTGCTGGCTTTTCTTTGTAGGTTTCAGGAACATTATGATAGGAAGTTGCTACATTGTCTCCTGTAACAAACTACTGGTACAATTTCCGTGCTTTCTCACAGGTGATGTAACTGTCCAAGGGGATGTTCTTCCTGCAGTCGGTGATCCACAGTGCCAAGGCAGATTCCATCCTGACGATATTTTTATTCCTTACAGTCATTATCTTTTTAGCATTATCGCAGAAACGTACAGATACGGTACTCCACATCGCTGCTTCGTTCTTCTTTTATGTAGCATACGGTGCTTTCATTAATGCCATAGTGGCGCGCTACTGCAGCATAACTTTTTAGTTCCCAGAGCAAATCCAGTAGTTCAACCTTCTCCTGGAGTGTTTTAAACTTTTTCTGGCGCTTAGGCTCAGTTCCTCAGAACTGAGCTCAGAAGCCTTAGAAGGTGTAGGGCGATTTGAAGACATCGTTTGCGTTTAAGAATAACAAAACAACAAAATGGAAAACACGAGGACACTCAGTTGGAGATGCATCACAAAGCAGCAGTCAATCATCAGCAAGGAGAAATGAATAATGCTCTCGGATTTGCTACTTTCACTATCCCAAACCGTGGTGGTAAACCCACTCACCTGGAGACGCGTCACAGTGCAGCAGTCAATCAGCAGCAAGGAGAAATGAATAACACTCTCAGATTGACTACTTTCACCATCACAAGCTGCCTTTTCCTCTATGGTTGCTTTGTGTTCTCTCTACAGCACAGTATTGCCACAAAAAAAAGCCATAAAAAATTGCGGAGGATATTTGCGCTTTCCGCTAACAATTAATAGTTAGGTTCTAAGAAAAAATCCGCGAATCACTGAGTCCGCAAACCCTGAACCGCGACTTCGCGGGGGTCTACTGTATACTGACTCCTTGTGAGTGGGAGATAGAATTAGAGAAGAAAATCTTTACTAACCAGAACGTTTTCATAATAATGACTGTCAGCAGTGTGCCTGCACAACTAACCAAACATAATACAGTATTGTCACAGGTTCTTAATCCAATGCAGAGTTGCAGGTGGCTGGGGCATATCCTGGAATCACTGGATGTAAGGCAGGAATAACTCTGGTTACTGAGGCATTCATTCACACACCGACACTTATATATGACCAATTAACTTAAACCTTTGAGTGGGAAGGATAACTCATGAAGACACAGAGAGAATATGAAAACTCTATACAAACACCAATATACATATTTAAAATATACTATTGATATTATAACATTGATGACCTTACTACACGTAAGTTCTTCTTGGCTCTTTGTGATGAGAAGCTCAATAGACACTCTGCCAAGTTAAAGGTGCTCTCCATATGTACCTTCTTTCTCTCAGTTACAAGGACTAGGAAAAGGACATTTAGTGTTGTCTGAAAAATAAATATATATATATAAACAGGTAAGTACAACTGAGAACAAAACAAACCCCTGAAGTCACATAAATAAAATTTCCAGCAGTGAGTTAGTGCAGGGTTTTTTATTGTCTTAGTAAACAGTGTCATAAAATTTTTGCATTGTCTAGTTTGCCACATCTGTGCGGTTGTATCAGTTGAGTCTGAACACTGACCTTGGTGAGCACAGAAGTCTAAAACAACTTAATGTTCACATTTGCCCTTCTCAGAATAATGAAAATATTGAGCCCTTCAAATATTTATGTATTGCTAACCTGCTCATTTCCTCTTCCTCTAGTCATGGCAGTGTCCATGTATGTGTTGTTAACTAGTTTGAGCATAACTGTTCGCTGGATTGGTTATGCAAAATTTGTGAGTTGGTGACTGCTGGCTGCAAAATCAATCTGTGGGGTAAGGTATCATGTGCCATTCTCTTCTTGTTGACCTTTCTTACTGTTTCATTGCCTACTTTCCCTAGAGTTAAAATGCCGTTGTGTTATGGTTCATCTGAAATTGGGTGTTTGTCATCTTTAAATTCCTGGAAAAATACGGTGCCAAGGATCCCACTCAGAGAGTGGATGTGTGCATGTGCGTGCATATGTGTGTGTGTGTGTGTGTGTGTGTGTGCGTGCGTGCTAATTGGATGAAGCACTCAGGGATATTCCCTAATTACTTCTAACTGTACACACAGCCAGGCCTTGGAGATTGAAGCTGGCTGGTGACTTTCTGCCCTCTGTGGGGTTTACAGTGCTGGTCTCCTAAGTCTGGTGAGAAACATGTGACTCAAATGGAAGAAAACAGCAGCAGACACTCCCCCTTTAAGCACCAGTTTCTAACATTGCAGGGTGTGTGATGAAAGAGACGGTCTGCTCATTTTTATGCTTCATTATCTCCTCTCAGATTCTACCTCTAAAAATGGAAATTATCTAAGGTCTGTTCTGCACGCACACTTGTGCACAGAAACATACAGACGCATGCATAAACACAAATTGAGGCAGGTGGGTACTCACCAGGAGATTTCCTTGTCAATTATCAAAAAAATCAAAGAATTCATACTTTCCTTCATTGTGAAACATGCTTCATGAAAAAAAATCATTATGACTTACAAACTTCTGAATTTGGTGTTTACTCCTGACTGGTTTTTAACACAGTGCATCAAAGCACCAACGTGGGGTGAAGCCTGTCCAGATTTAGTATTTTGTAATAATTAGGATAGAATTGAGGGTGTATAGGTGATTGAGCCACTAGGGTCAAGTGACCATAATATAATACAATTCTCAGTACTTTGTAAGAGTGCAGATACAAAGACTAAATTATTAAATTTAACTTTGGAAGGGCAAATTTTGAAGAAATGCGGCCAAGTCTAAGGTGGATAGACTGGGATAAGCTTTTATGTATGGAGACAGTCGAGGAACAGTGGAGCTGGTTTAAAAATGTTTTCCATGTAATGCAGAACAGGTTCATATCTACATTTGGAATTAGCAGGAAATTAAAGAAAAAACTTTGCAGTGGGTTAAGAAAGAGTTAAAAAAGAAGCTGCAAAGGAAAAAACAGCTGTATAAGGTGTGTAAAACTAATAAGTCTAAAGTGAACCGTAGGGTGTATGAGAACATGAGGGCAACGATTAAGAAGGGGATTATTACACAGGGAACCATAGACACATGGAATAAGTTACCAAGCAGTGTGGACTTTAGGAACTTTAAAAACTAGACCTGATTTCATTTTAGAAGAATTAACTGATTAGGAACGGCAAGCTTTGTTGGGCTGAATGGCCTGTTCTCCTCTAGATTGTTCTAATGTTCGACTTATGTTTTATTTTGGCTGAAGTTAGGGTTCTGATACTACTTAAACTGGACACAGATTCAGTTAAAACAAATAGGCAAAGGCCCACTCAAATGTTGAACCTCATTCCTTCTTTAATGGCAATAATGCTGCTGTTTTTATTTCTTTTAGATAACTCACATAACACAATCATGCTCTAGGCATTCTTTTTCCAGAACTGGCCTGTATGGTGGAGTAGAGTAAGGCCTCCTTCTGTCATCCAAAGGCTATAAATAAACATAGATAATTAAGGGTTAACAAGGCTGGGGAGGGTAAACAAAGGATGAAGACAAACCTTTACAGAATTTTTTCACAATCTCCAAAGTTACCTACACTTTGAAATTGAAGCCTCTTCAGTATCAGACAATGAAGGAAACATCCTTCACCCCATCTGAAGTTTAAAAAACAGTGTGGAAAAATGAAGAGCTGAGTATGGTTACTAATATGCATATTGTAGGACAGTATCCATCCAATAAAATAATTCAGTAAACAAATATTGAATTTTAATCTACAAGAGCCTGCAGCGAACAATTGCCCAACATAATTAAGGGGCTCATTATTCTAATATTGGACTTTTCCAGGGAAGGGCTTCCTAGTGAAAGTACAATGCAGCTGTGTTATCTGATCTGTGTATGGAAAGGGCCCAAGAGGGAATGTGGTGCCTTACATGGATAACAGCTACAGTGAAGATGTTAGGATACCTTTGATCCAAAATACATAATCCTGGTAATTCAGAGACACACAGTTCAGAGAACACAGTAGGAATGGCTGAGGTAACATTGCCAAATAATGCAAAAAAGCATACAAATGTTTTCTGAGTCAATGGCTTGTTCATTCTGGGGTATTTTGGTGGAGCTGCACAAAGTGCCATAGTCTTACTTATGTATTGTTTTCCTTTTTGCTGCCGACGTACTCTTCTGTCCAGACTAGCCTGACAGCCAGTATATAACATTGCCGTCCTTACTAAAAAATATCCCATCCGTTATTAACCAGTGTCACAAAGGGTCAGATTGCCTTTCAGTTCCATGCATTTTCTGAGCATTCAGGGACACCTGAGCCCTGGCTGCTGTTTCATTAAGCGCCTGCTGTAATGGCTTATCCATGTACTGCCCTGCCACTGTCAATTAAACCCTGCAGGTTAGCCGTCTGTCTTGACTCAAGAGGCTCAAAGGGCTCTTTATTTCACAAATACTTTCCAGTCTGCAGTTAACTTGAAGATTGGTCTTTGGTTCAAGTGACAGAGCCCTTATATCCTCTCTGCCTGTACTCTTTATTTCCTCCTCACTAAATTTCAGGATTATAACCTCACTTGCTTCCTGTAAGTCTCTTAACCCCTCAAGTCTTTGGTGGTCTCTGTATTAAGCTGTTTGGAATTTTCTACCTTCTGCTCTCTGTTTGGTTGTACTCCTCTTTTTAGTGTTCCCAGGATATGTCAGTCAGTCTCTCTTTCATGGTATATATTCTGTTGTTATTAATTTTCTAGTAAGTTCATGTGCATGGCAGTGAATTTTATATATCTTCTTTTTACCTACTTTTTCCTGATCAGTGTTGTTGGGAGCAACATACTGAAATCAAGAAAGAAAGGATAGTGGCCTATCACAAGGTGAAAAAGAACCACGTTCTCTAAAAATCAACAAATAATTATAACCAAAAAATAATACCAAAATGTCATTTCAGCATGAGCAAAACTCCCATTTCTTGCTCTTTGCTGAGTAGTTCCTTTTTCAGATTAAGAAGTGTCTATCTGCTGTCCCACCATTTGTTACACTGGCACACATTGACCACTAATTCAGTAGATTACCTGCTTTTTCCTAGTAGCTTTTATAATATTCTGTCAATCCATTTTCCATTCTTTCTGATTCAGTTCAGGGCTGTGCTATGCTATGTTCTTTTTTTTTTCGTGGTTTGACTGCTGTTGAACAGCCTTCTCAAACCCGGGCTAAATTTTATTATTCCCAGTGTTCAAAAACAATGACTTACTAAGGATGTTGCCCTCACAGGTGGTGCAGTGGTAGTGCTGCTGCTTTGCAGTAAGAAGACTGTGGGTTCGGTTCCTCCCTGTGTGGATAGCGCTTTGAGTACTGAGAAAAGCGCTATATAAATGTAATGAATTATTATTATTATTGCTTAGACTTGAGCTCTTGCGGGCATCTAATCTGTATACTGTATTGGATCATCAGATTTTTTTTTAATTTTCCTCAGTCCAATCCCTAGGAATTGTTGATATGCAAAGATATAGTCTAACTTTGTGAAAAAAAATCTAGAGGACTGTAATATTTGAGTCTCACCCAAACGTAAACTTTGTTGTTATTTCAAGAAATACACATCTAGAAGGTGTTTCAATACTTATAAAAGTCTTTAAACACAGGGAGGCAGCATCTAACACAATAGGGTTAACTTTCCTAGCCTGTGCATGAGGTTTCCTCTGACAACTCCAGTCTGCCATATCCCAAAGATGTGTATCTTAGGTTATTTGTTTTTGTCTAAACTGGCCGTGTGTAAGTTTGAGTAAGGGTGTGTACATAAGTGAACTTTAAGATGGATTAGGACCTTGTCAAGTGCTGGTTCCTGCCATGTACCTATTATTGCTGAAGTAGGTTCTAGCCTCTTTGGTCCTTAGTTAGATTAATTTGAGAATTTTATGTAGGTATAGAAAATGCAAATTAATCTTTTTTTTCCCAAAATATGAAAAAAACCTCATTTTGTAACCTTCACATGTTTACCTTATGAACTTATCAGGCAACACTTTTCAGTATCAGTTAAAGAAAGCTCTTTAACCTTTTTTACACAATTGAGTGGCACAGCAGTTAGCTCCAGAGTTATATGTCCAAATTCTTCCCATGTCAGTGTGGACTGTTCTCTAGATACTCTGTATTTCCTCCCACGTTGAACATGTGTGCCTGTAAAAATGGGTTTGTACCCTGTGATGGACTGGCACCCTATTCATGGTTGATTTCAACCTTGCATCCCACTCTGTCTGGATAGGCTGTGGCCTTGGTGATGCTAAGCTTGATTAAGCAGGCGCACTAATGGATGAACATTCAGATGTTCTCAATGTATGATTTTATTTTTTTTTGTTTCCTCCATTTCCTTTTGGTTTGTTCATTATTATTAACTGAAGTATTCCTTTTCTTTCAATAATAATGTCAACATGTGATGTGCCACTCTAAGCTTGAGTACCTAACACTACTGGATAATTGGGGGGTGTTAGGATGTGATCAGTGCACTGCTTTCTTTTTGGTCAGGTCTCCTCTTCTTCGAGCTCTTGTGATGTCTCATCACCTCATTGTATACCTCCTTTTTGTGTTTCCTTTTTCCTTTTCTCTGTGGACAACTTCCCTGCTTGTGTCCTGGTTATCCCTTCTGCCTACCAGTCTCTATTTTTGCCCTTTGCACATCTCTATCAGTCTCTTGCCGCACAAGGTACTTAATGGTGTTTCTTTCTTTTTTCCCAGTGGTAGCACAGAGAGCTCATTAGTCAGGTCTTGTTAATTAGCACTATGTAATCACTGTGCTCTCACAGTTTCATCTCTCCCTCTCTTTTTCTTTCTCTCAGATTTGATGAGGTGGGCTTGGTGAGGTGTATGGTTTAGGTATTATAAAATAAGGATGGGGAAAATCCTTATATCTGTGGCTCCTAAACATTCTTATATTTCCCAGTTCAATATTTAAAACTGGTCTTTTCTGTAGCCCTGTGTTGAATTGTTTATGTTGGAAAGGCACATTTTTGCTGCCTGCTGTATGGTGCTTACCAGTTCACTTAACAGTTTGAATTCAAGAGATGAGCAAACACTGCCCTCTGCAAGCCTAGTGCAAAGTAGCCAAAGGAGCTGCTTAGAGTATGGTACTTCAAGAAGTGTAAAGTCAATGGTAAAGAAATCAGACGATGACCTGCTGTAGCTCAGTCTCATATTATTTATAGAAAATAAGTTCTGTCCGAGTCAGAACAAAAACCAAGTCAAGAATGACCCCCAATGCACACATACGCAGCTGCTGCAGTGCCCACCATCTGAAGACTACCATATAGAATATGTACTCATGTCTTCACCAGGGGCCTCATGCATAATGGCATAGAATTCACACTAAAACATGGCGTACGGACAAAAGTGGAAATGTGCATTTGCACAAAAAAATTCAGATGCATAAAACCGCGTGTAGTCCAGCTTCCATGCACTTCCGCTACATAAATGCCGGTCAGCTTGAAAAGTAACAGTCGTGCACACGCCTGCCACCCCACCCTGACTCCTCCCAGAATTTTGCGTATTTTAATATACTAATCAATATAAATAGCCCTTTCTATTTAGACATAAATCATTTGCAACGAGTGCAGAATGCAGCTGCTAGAATCCTAACTCGGAAAAGAAAATCTGAACACATCTCTCCAGTTTTAATGTCACTACACTGGTTACCTGTGTCTTTCAGAATTGACTTTAAAATTCTGCTTATAGTTTACAAAGCCTTAAATAATCTCGCTCCATCTTATATATTGGAATGTCTGACACCCTATATTCCAAATCGTAATCTTAGATCATCAAATGAGTGTCTCCTTACAATTCCAAAAGCTAAACTTAAAAGAAGTGGTGAGGCGGCCTTCTGCTGCTATGCACCTAAAATCTGGAATAGCCTGCCGATAGGAATTCGCCAGGCTAATACAGTGGAGCACTTTAAAACACTGCTGAAAACATATTACTTTAACATGGCCTTCTCATAACTTTACTTTATCTTAATCCTGATACTCTGTATGTTCAATTCATCATAATAACTATTCATGGTGGCTCTAAAATCCGTACTGACCCCTACTCTCTCTTCTGTTTCTTTTTCTGGTTTCTCTGTGGTGGCGGCCTGCGCCACCACCAACTTACTCAAAGCACCATGATGCCCCAGCATTGATGGACTAAAAGCCAGAAGTCCACGTGATCATCATCATCATCATCAAGTCCTTCCGTGAAAACCATAAATACAAAGAGGACTGTTTCATTTATGTTAGGTAGATTGCCCAGAGGGGACTGGGCGGTCTCATGGCCTGGAATCCCTGCAGATTTTATTTTTTTTCTCCGGCCGTCTGGAGTTTTTTTTTGTTTTTTCTGTCCCCCCTGGCCATTGGACCTTACACTTATTCTATGTTAATTAATGTTGACTTATTTTATTTTCTTACTGTGTCTCTTATTTTTCTATTCTTCATTATGTAAAGCACTTTGAGCTACATTTTTTTGTAGGAAAATGTGCTATATAAATAAATGTTGTTGTTGTTGTTGTTGTCTTTCTGATCAGGGTTCGGTAAAAATAACAATTTCTGCAAATGCAAAGTGGAAGCAAGGAAAAACACTATTTGCTGGTTTAAGCAGTGGTATAAACAAGAAAAGAAAGTTGATTGAGTGACAGAGTGGCAGAAAAACTCGAAAGTTCAAGTTCAGAAAGTTGCACAGTGCCTGAAATAAAAAAGTGGTCAGTGAAAAGGCGAGTCATAGCCCACCATCTGAGTGTCATATGGAAGAGTATTTGGGTACAGAGAAAAGAAAAAAACAGGGACACAGTGGGAAAAAAAGTCAAAATCTCCACTTTAATTACGTAGTTTATTTTGTGATTAAAGTAGAACGACATAAACTTCATCTTAAAATCATTTGATTTACTAGTTTCTCAAATCCCATCGTAACTAAAGTAGCACGTTAAATGCTTTATATTCTATGTGTTCTTCTATGTACTGTATGTGTGTGAATCACTTCATGCTTCTTAAACAGGCAATCTGTTACGCCGAAAGGACACAGAATATGTTACATTAATGACAATACAGCTCTCTGAACAATTTAAAGATGTATATTTGATATAATTCTCAAGATGATAGAAATTAAACATGTACAAAACATGGGGGCAAGGTGGCACAGTGGTAGCGACGAGCTGGCGCTGTCCAGAGATTGTTCCTGCTTCCTACAAGATACTTGCTGCACTGTACGTGAGCCTTGAGCATCTCTTTCAAACGTACTAACCCCCAATTCCTGTCCTTCCTTTTCTTTCTCCAAGTAACCAATTGCCACACAATCAGCTCTTTAATAAATGTTAAGCCATCTGTAAGCTTAGAACGCCAGTTCTGCAAAACTTTTTAAAACACTGAAATATCTTCGTAGTACATGTTTAATTATTCATCCATCTATCCACCCAGGGTTGCGCCAATCCCAGCAAGCATACAGCGCAAGGCAGGAACAATCCCTGAATGGGGCGCCAGTTCATTGCTACCGCTTCTTAATTATTAATAGTATTCATTATTTAAATGAAGTCAATGTATCTGTATAATATAATATATTTAACTGCATTTCATCTTAAAAATTATATCAAGAGCTCCAAGAAAATAGTGCCTGGAAATCAAAATTGACTTAGAAGCCACTCGCTATCATCTGTAAATACGTGCTCTCTTGTATTGAATTGAATTCCTCCCTTTCCTGGTACAATGAGATTCAAGATGCAAATCCAATCCTTCATCTATCTCCCTCTTACTGTGGAGTTTGCATGTTCTCCATGTGTCTACATGAGGTTTCTGCCAAGTACTCCAGTTTCTTCCAACCACATCCCCCAAGACATACAGGTTAGAATTGTTGATTCCAAAACTAACACTGTGTGAGTGGCCCTACAATGGACTGGTGCCCTGCTTCTAGCCTTACACTTGATGCTGGCCCCCAGATTGAATTTAATCAGTTAGAGAATGTTATGCTATTTCTTTTTGCAGCACAGGAACTACGTAGCACTGCCAGCTTACAATTCTTGGAATTCTATAAAATGCAGGCTCACTGTAGATACTTTACCTGAATGTAGTTTTGTTGTTTTGCAATGTGCCTTCCTCAAACTTAAAACAGGCTTTTTCAATTGACTGCAACTTTAAATGGCTTAAATTAGTTTGTGAGAGTTTGTTTTTGTATGTGCCCAACATGATGCCCCTTCCAGCTCTGATGGCTGACTTGCACCTGATGCTCATGGGATAGGTCTTGGTGTCCTGCAATTGTATACTGGAAAATGCAAGTACAGAAAATCAATTGATATGTGAAGCTATAGATTTGTTCATGGTGGTTACCAAGTATTATAGTTGAATGTGCTTTCATTATTATTATTTACAAAGATTACTGTCTCCCACCTCTCTCAACTTGTAGCGTGGTCACTCTCTGCGCTGGTGGGTTCTTATGTTTCTTACCGTATCTGAAAGACATACCTAAAAGATTATTCAATATCTCTGGATTGGGCATATGCAAGTGAGTTTTGGTGTGTGTGTGAGACCCTTCAGTGGCCTAGTGGATGTCAGGATAGGTGTTAACTCCATGCAGACTTGCAGTTAATAAAATATTTATCAATTTTCAAACATACGTATCAGGTTCAGGGTGGGATAAATCCACCTTAATAAAAAAGTATAAGTGTCTGTGTGCCTGCGTATCTGTGTGTCCATACAGTTACATCTCAAATATTTGTAGTAATAAAATGCATTGCATTTTTTGATCCAATAGATGGATCATCACAAACATTAACACTGCTTTTACAAATCACATACCAAGTAATACACAGCAAAGACATATGCATCGAATTTGTCAGTCCAAGAGATGGTACATCGCAAACATTTGTAGCGATGCATTTACTTACTACATAAGTGTGTGATGTGCCATCTGCTGGAATGACAAACTACTACATGCATTACAAAATACATTTCAATAGACAGTGGGTGCACTGCAAACATTAACACTGAGGTCTACGTTGATTACTTAGATTTCAACTTGTCTTAGTTGGGCAGCAAAGCTACTAAAAAAGAAAACAGATGGTGCAAGTTATCAAATTGAAATGTTTCATTTATTATTTGATTTGCTTTTGTCCAGTTTTTGGCAGTACATCATATTCATGTTAACAATGCTTTTTTTCATTTAAAGTTGAAAGAAAGATTTAGCAAAAGCATAAAATGAAAACTGAACCAAAGAGGAGGAAATGAGACTAAAGCGGAAATTTGTAGAAGAGATAAGAAAAAGAATGGGACAAAGGGAGGATGTGAGAAGGGAAAAAGGAAGACTAACAAGATGAAGAATTGATGGAGGCAGAGTGAGAAAGAAAGGAAAGGAAGACAAAAATGATAGGAGCATTAAGAATTGAAAACAGAAAAGGGCTGTCAGTCATCTAGAAAAAGAAAGGGAAGAGGAGATAAGGAAAGCAAGAACGGATGATAACCAAATAAGAGCGAAGGTCATAAATACAATAGTAAAATGATAGCAAACACAGAAAACAAAATAAACTGAAACTAATTTCTTCCATCCATTGATTTTTTGAAACACATTTTTTTCCTTTTAAGAGTTGAGGTTAGCTAAAGTATATCCTTGAAACATTTGAGCGCAACTTAGAAACCAACCCTTGATGTTTTAACCAAGTGGACAGACTACAAATATCCACATTGGGGCACCAACTGGACAACAGTGTTTAAAAATCAACAAAAAAAAAAAAAAAATGAAAGAGTGTGTGTGGGCAAACATACTGACCATAAATGACTCTCCGTCTGGAGCAAAGGGTCTCCATCATTCTGGAGTTCTGTGCTTCATGAAGTTCAGGTTAGAATGAGACATCACCTTCTGGGGAAAGTCTGCTTTTGTGGTGTCTGACCAGAAGGGGCGGAGCCTGCTCTTGGTGCTGAGGTGGGGTTAGAGTTCTGCCTGGACTCATAACTGTGGATAAACGAGAAGATAACAGTTAGTGACAGTGCCTCCTCTTGTCCTAGAGTGGTATCACTTACCTTAGCAGAGCCAAGCAGATGTTCTCCAGATGTACATGCATGACACGGTACATTCAACTCACTACAGGATACACTCACACTCACACACACACACACACACACACACACGCACGCACACATATCTTTTGGATATAAAAGGAAATCAGGGTATCTGGAGAAATTCCAGAGAGGCAAAGGGAGAACATTTAAACTTCACATAATCTGTGATTGATCCAGTGATCTGACAAAGGTTGCTAATAATTAGATAGCAACTCTAACCAAGCTGCCACTGTGTCAACCCTTAATGTTAATTATTTCAAAATTAAAATTAAAGGTGAAAAAATAACAAAATAAAAGAATATATAATGTTTAGAAGCACATTAAGCAAATAGTGAGCCAGACTGTGTGTAACGTCAATCTGGCTGTGCACTGATTGGATTCTTTCTGTTTATTTACCTAAGCGTACTGCTGTTTCACAATGTTAGGCTGTACGAAGATATTAATAAAGAATATTAAAGGAAACTCTCCATAGCCAGCAGCACTCCCAGCAGGAGCTGAAAGTGTTTTCTGCACTCTGCTTTAATGTCTACACTACAACAAACAGAAGTAAGCATAGAATTTAGATGAAAACAGGCCATTCAACCCACCAAATATCACCAGTCCTATCTTCTTAATTATTCCAAAACAATATCAAGTCTAGTTTTGAAGATTCCTAAAGCACTACTATCCAACACACTACTTGGTAACTTATTCCATGTATCTGTGGTTCTTGTTATGAAGAAAAACCTGCTAATGTTTGTGTGAAATTTACACTTGACAAGTTTCTAACTGTGTTGCAGTGTTGTTGCTGAACTCATTTTAAAGTAACAGTCTCTAAACACTTCAGTCTTGTCTCCTCTTTATCTCTTTTTGTTTAAACCGAACAGGCTCAGCTTTTTTAACCTTTCCTCATGATTCATCCCCTATAGCCCTGGAATCAGCCAAGATGCTTTTCTCTAGACGTTTTCTAGCGCTGCTATGTCCTTTTTGTTGCCTGGAGACAAAAATGTTCCACAGTATTCCAGCTGAGACCTAACCACCTTGGATATAGCTGATGGTGGATTTTGGGTTTAAAAACCCTACAAAGTATATTTTATAACAGTTCACAAACAAAATTATGATTCCTGTATTTTTAATCACCTTCTGAATTACTGGCTACATGCACAAAAGTACTATAAGTGGTAAGCTGACCAGATGCAGTAACCTGTTGGGAGTTCAGGATATCCTGTAGAAAGTGCCACAACAGGTAGTCAACCTTTTGTTCACAGAACATTTATATCACACCTACTAATTTGAGGAAAGGCAAGTCAGGAGAGCTGGCAGAAGTGAATGGATTTTTTTTTTCAATAATACTAGTTTAGTCTTAGTAGTCCAATTTTGTGAATTTTAATCTAATTTAAAAACAGTAACAACAAGCAGTAAGGGGAGGACTATGAAATAAGCTTTTCTAATGCAACAAACATTTAATTAACAGACACATTCTGTAGCAAAACTTAAAAAAAAAACTTAGCAATCAAAATTAAGTTAAAATGAAAGTGAGACAGAAAAATAAAAGTATTAGTTACTGGGGGTTCCATTCTCCATAATACTGCCAACTTAATATGCTGGAGAGATCAGGAATTATCGAGGAGCAGGTAAAGACCCTCTAAAAAAGCTAAAAACTTTTTTTTTCTGAGACTCTTTCAGCACCAGAGAAAATGTTGTACAATCAGAATGCAATATTCCAGGGGTGCCCACACTTTTTCGGCTTCCGAGCTACTTTTAAAATGACCAGGTCGAAATGATCTACCAACATTAAAAATTATATATATATATATATATATTGTGGAGGATGGCCAGCTGTTTATCCCGGCCAATACCCCCAAGCCGCCAGGTGGAGCCCTCCTTGCAGCATTGAGGTCCTCAGAAAACCAGCAGGGCATCATGGACAATGGAGGTTTTACGCACAGCCCTGCTGGATGCCATGGAGGCCACGAGAGGGAGCTGCAGGGAGGACCGAAGAGTTCTTCGTGCCCTATGACCCGGAAGTTCGTCATAGGAAGAGCGACGGGCTTCCGAGTTGAAAAAAAGTACTATTTACCCTGACCCAGAAGGAATAAGGACTTGTGGATTGTTGGCTAGGAACACTTCTGGGTCAGGGAGTATAAAAGGACTGTGGGAGCTCCCAGAGGGCGAGCTGAGCTGGGTGGAAGGGTGGCAACGCGTCTGGGAGCTGGAGGATTGTATTATTGTGATTTATATGAGTATTGTTGAGGAGAGGGTGTTTTGTACACTGCGGCAAGAAAATAAAGTCGATTATTGGACTTTTACCTGGTGTTTGGAGTCGTGGACAGGGGTTCAAGGGAGCGAGAGCGTCCCTATCTGCGACAATATATATATATATATATATATACACACACTGAGTATACTTTATACATAAAATATATGTTGTCGTACCTTGCATAACTGAATAACCTTTATGGCACAATAACAATTCAATGCATTTATGGTTACTACAGTATTTGGATTTAATAATCTTCATGTGGGAAAAGGCCGACTTGCATAAATAAGTAGAGCCGAATAATGCAGTCAAGGAGGTTTTGAATTCAGCCGAGTGAAAAATGACAGCTGTCCGATTAACTGTGATTTTTTTTCCCTCTCCTTTCTCTTTCTCAGATCGCTTTTCGGAAGGACGTCAGTTTCGTAGTTTTTATGAACAGTTTGAAAGTGCCTTTCCACATTTTCCTTCTTTGGAATAGCAATGATAGATTGACAGATCAGACAAACGCACCTCGATTGTGACATTATGAGAGAAAAAAATCCTCTTCCAATTCCACATCCAGCCCATAAACAACAATTTAAAAAAAAAAAAAATCCCTTCTTTAGTCGATATAAATTGGAAGGCTAACTAGATCACTTAGCCAGAGTTTTGCAGTAGCTCGTGCGTTTGATCATGTGGGATGACCAGTGTGTTAGAAGAAAAGAGATCTCAGACTGGCGGCCCTGTATGTGAATCAAGTGGTAAATGCCATAAGAAGGATATATGAGAGACTAACGTTTAAAAAATTTTTTTTTTTTGAATGCAACGCAATCTACCTGCATTACCTTTGTGATCTACCGGACGATCGCGATCGACGCATTGGGCACCCCTGCAATATTCAATCATAATTTATGAAAGCAGTGAAAATGAGAGAATCAGAACCATATAACTTACTGATAAGACTGGCTTTAGACTAATGTTCAAGCATTTAACTAGTGTGTAATTTAGAGAACAAAATCTAATAATAAAACAATCCTTTAAAAAATAGATCATAACAAAATATTTTCTAAAGGCAATCCATGAAACTTGGCACTCAGCGCCATCTCAATTTAGACAGCCACTGTTTATAACAGGAGAACCCCATCTAAAGTGAGTCATCATATAGAATTAAACAGCAAATAAAAAGGTTCAGCACAGGCCCAGCATACATACTTAATGAATTCTTACCAAATTCTGAGAAAATGATGAATAGATCCTGTAAGAAGAATTAGATTTTTTCCAATTTGAGATAATGTAGAACATTGCCTTCAAACTGAATTACAGAAGGTGGATTGGGATTTGTCAAGTTCAGTAAAAGGCCCAAAATAAATATATTCAAAAACAAACAAAAATGAAAATACTAAAGAGTGACCAAAACTTCTGATTAATATATCCATCCATTTTCCAACCTGCTGAATCCGAACATAGGGTCACGGGGGTCTGCTGGAGCCAATCCCAGCCAACACAGTGCAGGAACCAATCCTGGGCAGGGTGCCAACCCACCGCAGGACACACACATACACCAAGCACACACTAGGGACAATTTAGAATCGCCAATCCACCTAACCTGCATGTCTTTGGACTGTGGGAGGAAACCGGAGCGCCCGGAGGAAACCCACGCAGACACGGGGAGAACATGCAAACTCCACGCAGGGAGGACCCAGGAAGCGAACCCAGGCCTCCTAACTGCGAGGCAGCAGCGCTACTACTGCGCCACCGTGCCACCCTCTGATTAATATAGTAGTATTAAAATACTGCCAAACTAGGATAAATTAAAGTATATGTGCCTGGACAATTCTGATATAGTTAGTAAACTGGTTAAGTTGTAGATGACAAAAAAAAATATCCAAAACTTGGCAGACACATTAAAAATGCACTTTAATGCAGAACAATGCTAAGTGTTACAAGCAGGACAAAGGAACATTAATCATAAATACAAGATGGGCAATACTGCTCTATAGGAAATAACCTCTGAAAAGTATTTACAGGTTGCTGTTGATGCAACACTCACCTACTCCAGACAGTGAGCAAAGAAAAAGCAAAATATACCTTAGGTTATATTTAAAAAAAAACTGAAATAAATCAAGGGGTAGTTAGGGCTGTGAGAGGTTTTGGTCACCATGCACTGTAAAGGACATAGCAGACATAGAGTTTGTAAAGAGAAGAGTTGGAAAGTGTATACCAGAGCTAAAGAGCTCATTCTGCAGTGACATGCTGGGAGAATTACACCTCTTTGTCTTTAACAGAGAACAGTGTGTGGAGGCCTAATCTAGATACAGTATTCACATTTTTCAAAGTCATCAATTAAGTTGATCCATTAGACTTCTTTCATAAAAGAATCACAGAGCTAAAGATGGTAGTTAAGGACAACTTAATTTAAGAAAGGGGGCCAGTGCTGTTTTTCACATAAAACATTCTGGAAATCTAGAAAAAAATATAACAAATCACATAGTTGAAGTAGAACATTAACGAGTTTTTGGAAAGTATCTGGAAGAGATACTGCAGAATCATAACTATTAGCTAACCTGGTGAAGCAAGATGGATAGACTCAATAATGGACAGATAGATAGATAGATAGATCAATAGATAGATACTTTATTAATCCCAAGGGGAAATTCACATAATCCAGCAGCAGTATACTGATACAAAAAACAATATTAAATTAAAGAGTAATAAAAATGCATGTAAAAGCAGACAATAACTTTGAATAATGTTAGCATTTACTCTCCCAGGTGGAATTGAAGAGTCGCATAGTGTGGGGGAGGAACGATCTACTCAGTCTGTCAGTGGAGCAGGACAGTGACAGCAGTCTGTCACTGAAGCTACTCCTCTGCCTGGAGATGACACTGTTCAGTGGATGCAGTGAATTCTCCATGATTGACAGGAGTTTGCTTAGCGCCCGTCGCTCTGCCACGGATGTTAAACTGTCCAGCTTCATTCCTACAATAGAGCCTGCCTTCCTAACAAGTTTGTCCAGGTGTGAGATGTCCTTCATCTTTATGCTGCCTCCCCAGCACACCACCACGTAGAAGAGGGCACTCGCCACAACCGTCTCGTAGAACATCTGCAGCATCTTATTGCAGATGTTGAAGGACACCAACCTTCTAATGAAGTATAGTCGGCTCTGACCTTTCTTACACAGAGCATCAGTATTGGCAGTCCAGTCCAATTTGTCATCCAGCTGCACTCCCAGGTATTTATAGGTCTGTACCCTCTGCACACAGTCACCTCTGATGATCACGGGGTCCTTGAAGGGCCTGTGCCTCCTAAATCCACCACCAGTTCCTTGGTCTTGCTGGTGTTCAGGTGTAAGTGGTTTGAGTCGCACCATTTAACAAAGTCTTTGATTAGCTTCCTATACTCCTCCTCCTGCCCACTCCTGATGCAGCCCACAATAGCAGTGCCATCAGCGAACTTTTGCACGTGGCAGGACTCCGAATCGTATTGGAAGTCTGATGTATATAGGCTGAACAGGCCCGGAGAAAGTACAGTCCCCCTGCGGCGCTCCTGTGTTGCTGACCACAATGTCAGACCTGCAGTTCCCGAGACGCACATACTGAGGTCTGTCTGTAAGATAGTCCACGATCCATGCCACCAGGTGTGAATCTACTCCCATCTCTGTCAGCTTGTCTCTAAGGAGCAGAGGCTGGATGGTGTTGAGGTGCTAGAGAAATCCAAAAACGTAATTCTTACAGCACTACTGCCTCTGTCCAAGTGGGAGAGGGATTGGTGTAGCATATAGATGATGGCATCCTCCGCTCCCACCTTCTCCTGGTGTGCGAACTGCAGAGGGTCAAGGGCGTGGCGGACCTATGGCCTCAGGTGGTGAAGCAGCAGCCGCTGCATGGTCTTCATCACATGTTACTTCAGAGCAACAGGCCGGAAGTCATTCAGCTCAATAGAACGTGATACCTTTGGGACTGGGGTGATACAAGATGTTTTCCAAAGCCTCGGGACTCTCCCCTGTTCCAGGCTCAGGTTGAAGATGCGCTGTAGAGGACTCCCCAGTTCCTGCGCACATGCCTTCAGCAGTGACGATACTCCATCTGGACCCGCTGGTTTGCTGGCACGAAGTCTCCTCAGCTCTCTGCTCATCTGCGCCGCTGTAATTGTGGGTGGGTATGTCTCTTCTATGTTGGTATCAGCAGAAGGATGGTTGGAGGTTGCAGGAGTGGGTTAGGGTGGTCAAACCTGTTAATGAAGTTGTTCATGTGGTTTGCTCTCTCCACGTCTCTCTCGATGGTGACACCCCACTTCGAGCTGCAGCCAGCGATGATCTTCATCCCATCCCACACTTCCTTCATGCTGTTATTCTGCAATTTCTGCTCCAGCTTTCTCCTGTACTGCTCCTTCACCGCCCTGAGCTGGACTCGGAGTTCCTTCTGCACACGCTTGAGCTCATGCTGATCACCGCCTTTAAAAGCCCTTTTCTTCTGGTTCAAAAGACCCTTGATGTCACTTGTAATACATGGCTTGTTGTTAGCATAGCAGCGTACTGTTCTTACTGGAACTACAATGTCCATACAGAAGTTGATGTAATCAGTTGTGCAGTCAACAGCCTCTTCACTGTTCTCACTATGTGACCCCTGCAGGATATCCCAGTCTGTAGTTCCCAAGCAGTCTCTCAGAGCCTGCTCTGCCTCAGGGGACCAATTCCTGAATGATCGTGTGGTTGTAGGTAGTGCCCTCACTCTTGGTTTGTAGTGAGGCTGAAGCAAAACCAGGTTATGATCTGCTTTCCCAAGCACAGGCAGCGGGGTGGCACTGTATGCGTCTTTAACGTTTGCATACAGTAGGTCAATAGTCTTATTTCCCCGGGTGTTACAGTCCACATACTGGGAGAAGGCAGGTAATGTTTTATCCAGCATCACATGGTTAAAGTCTAAAGCGATTAGCACAAGCGCCTCAGGGTGCTGCGTTTGTAACTTAGCAACTGCGGAATGGATGATGTCACCCGTTATCTCCGTGTTCGTCTGAGGAGGGATGTAAACAATAACAACAACGACGTGTCCAAACTATCTGGGCAAGTAATAGGGACACAAACTTATGGCCAACAGTTCGATGTCCCTGCAGCAAGTGGAGATTTTAACGTTTACGTGTCCTGAGTTGCAACACTTTGTATTGACATAGAGAGCGACACCCCCTCCTTTCTTCTTACTGCAGGTATTTGCGTCTCTGTCCGCTCCAACTGTGCTAAACCCGGGTAGCTCCTTGTTAGCATCTGGGATGGTAGTTGTTAGCCATGTTTCACTAAAACACAGCAAGCTGCATTCTCTGTAGGTTCTGACATTTTTCACCAGCACAGCCAGTTCGTCGATCTTATTTGGTAGTGAGTTCACATTTCTCAGGATCACAGAAGGCACCAAAGGTTTATAGCGCCACTTTTTCGCAAGCCGATTGGCTTTTATCTTAGCGCCGGCTTGGCTGCCCTGATATTGTTTTTATTTATATCGTTTAATTTTATCTTATTTGTTCAAACTTCTCATACTTTTATGTTGGTGATACAGATGTCCTCCAAGGTGGTCAAATATATCCTGGGACTGACAGCCCTGTGAACATAGACACATAAAACAACACTTTATGTCCCAGTGGCAAATGATAAATTTCCCTTTAAACAGCCTCTCAGTTTTCAGCCGAGAATTCCTCTCTGTCTCAATTCAAAGATGAATCAACAGGTATCAGGTCAGGTTAGGTTAGGGAGCATACACTGGTAGCATGTTGCCTCACCCACCACATGACGAAACAGCTCAGGATCCTGGTTGGCCACCCCTCAGGCAGACTTACGGTCCTGTCCCACCCTCTGTAAATGACCATCTATCTGAGGCAGCCAGGTGTTACGTGGGAATCCCCTTGGCCTGGTCCAGCCACTCGGGTCCTCAACAATGAGGACCCCACAAGCTGGATCATCCTCTGGTAATTACGGCATAAGGCTGTAGTGCCGTAACTGACATTCCCTCACAATGCAGGTAATGTGCCTCATTTGGGACTCCATGAGCAACCGCAAAGTCAAACCAGCGATACCCAATGATCCTGCAAAGATACATAGTACCAAAGGAGTCCAGTCTTCGTCTCAGGTCACTGGATAGCACCCATGTGTCACCTTTACTGAAAGATGCTGCTCTATCCTTGTACCGCTCATTGGCAAGGAGATGACATTTCTTCTGCACCTCCTCCTGGATAAAAGAAGAGAAGAATACTCATATCAATGGGTATAAAATTGGAATTAGAGAGTGAAAAAACAGGAACTATCTCAAAGCTTACCCTCCTATGCAAGAATGTCTTATTCTCGTTATCATGAGAAGACCTCACCTCCACACCATTGGAAAATGACAGTAAGTTTCCTAAATCCAAATTATTTTAAAATAATTGCCTCCCTATTTTGTCTCCTCCTACTTTTATCAATAAATATGGCACTTCTGCCACTTTGTTGGCACTTCATATTAACTATGTGAAAGACACCGAGTAGCCATACTCAATGTCTTTACTTCTCCAACCAAACTCTCATTTCTTTTTATCATGCAACAGGTCAGATTGAGAGAGCTGAAAACAGACAACATATAAGGTACTAAATACAAAGGTTTCCAGGCTTTTAATAAGAAATCTTTGATTAACTTGGCCTAAAGGCATGGTGCAGGGAGACCATTCCCTGAAAATATGCATTATACTGTATGCCCATCCATCCATTTACTTTCTAAATTACTTATCCAGTTAAGGATTGTGGTGGTGGAAATATGTATTTTAAAGTCAGTAAACAAAAGAAAAAACAGTTTCCATTCCTGTAACATACTAAAGACTTGCTCTCAAATCCCAACAATGAACACAAGTAAAGGCAAAATTGTTCCACCAGTCTAATTAGATCAGGGAGTCCAATAAATGGACCTATTTCTGGGACGGGAGGGAGGAGTACTGATATACAGTGAACGTGTTGCCAAAATTACAACACCCCTTAGTTAACAAATCAGAATAAAAATAAAAACTATATTTTAACAGTTACTGATTGTCCTGTTGTGTGATACCTGGCCATCAGGTAGTTAGACTCAGAGCACAGAGAAATGGATAGAAAGTGATGGAGAGGAGGTGAGAGAAATCATCAGGGAACTCCACTGATGTTAATCACTTTCTGAATCCAGGCAAGTGGAATTGAGGAAGCCTGCAGCAGAGGTGATCTTTATTTAGAAAAAAGCTAATTGATTGGAAATAGTATCACAGTAATGAGAGCCATAAAGCTGATAGATACCATAATTAAAAGTGGAGAGCCATGCCAGGTAGAAGCATTTGAGCTTACAGAGTGACATTGTGCACTGCGTTCATCTCTGTGCTGATGTGAAGTGCAAACCTGCAAGTTTATTTTTGGTGATCTGGCACTGATGAGAAGGAAAAAGTGGCAGAAAGGTAACACTGCAAGCAGAATGCATCTTGATTAGGTTTTTTTCCCCTAAATACTAGGACTGGGGACCATTGGTACAAACTGTAGTCTTAACTGTTGTTTCAAAAATATAATGAGTGCAGAACAGAGCAGATATTTCACTAAAAACTGATTATTTTATTTGCCTGCTGCTTACGTTTGAAAAGGCATTCTTAGAAGTATGATCTTCTGTCTAAAACCACTAGATACCTTTTTCAAATTCCACTGCAGCCTCATGGTGTAACCCTAAACTGATCACTTCATTGGCTTGTTCTCCCATTATAGTCTAAAATGTACAAACTTTATTTATTATAGATACTATTTTGTCTTGGAGCTGTGTAAGTAGTAGACTATTTTATCTCTTTTCCTGTTCCAGCTGGCCTTAACTTAGTACAAGTTTTAGCATTTATTATATTACTAACATTTAGGAATTTCAGAATACCATTTAAATATATATACAACTATATATACAAAATATAATAAAATATTCTCTGTTGGACTGGCACCCTGTCCAGGGATTGTTCCTGCCTTGTGCCCTATGCTTTCTGGTATAGGCTTCAGCCCCCCCTTAACTCTGCTCAGGATTGTGCAGGATTTCAGGCTTAGAAAACTGTATGATGTGGTATGGTAACATAACATTTCCAAACTGTCTTCATCCAGCTCAAGGTCACAGGGATATAAATAAATATATATATATATATATATATATATATATATATATATATATATATACTGTACATAGAGTATATTGCTAAACAGACAAAGAGAGGCTGAAGAAATGTAGAGGACCAAACGGCCTGAAGGCAAGCAAAGGCGTTATCAGAAGCAGAAACAACAGCATAAGGCAAGCAATTGAGCTCTGGTCCATTGTCACAGGAAGATTATCCAGGAAAGCTAAAACTTTTCAGCACCTGTCTCATATTTTTTCTCATATAATGCTGAATACGTGTACATCAGCGCTACTTAGAATGCATGTTAACTATCACCAAAAAATACTGTCAGATCCACCTGGCGGCTCAGTGGTGCCTATACTGTATGTCACACAGTTCCTGTCTCTTTAATCATCAGCAGTACTAATGAAGCTGTAGAAAGAAGAGAAGCCATTTACTTTTTAAGTCAAATCTCTGAACTTTGAATTGTAAATCTTTAAACCAATTTGTCTACAAATTAGTTTTTTCTTAATTATCTAATGAATAAATTCCTAACTGTTAACAATTCCAACATGGACCACATGTAGGCCATCTGAATCACTTGTTCAAACATCCAGGCCAAGAACTTAACATGTATGAACAAAAACAAAGCTGATATCCTGTGAAACGTGAATCATATTCTTGGCCAAGACCAATTCTAGTATGGTTTCCTCATCTACACCTAGAGGTGCATAAAGCTGTAAAATATTTAGGTTAAGTATGCAAAATGTTGTGACAGATTTATATACTGTGTTGCTTAGATGTTAATACAAGTTCAAACATCTTGTAATAGATTTATGTGCTGATGTTAAAAAGTCTGTGGCACAAGTGTAGAAGTGGTTTGCTTGTTTTGTTTTGCAAGGTTATCTGTTTGAAAAAGTTATAGAAATTGAAGGGCGAAATTATTAAAAGTGTGCAGAATCTGCATCACAGTCACTTTCATGCTAATGACTTGAATCCTTTTCCAAAAGTAATTGGAGTGATGTGCTTCGAAACAACAGCAAAACATGACTGACTGCAGGACCAGCTTTCTGCATCTTCAGATGGCAGTTAAGAGATGCAGTAGTAAATCATGCAAAATGTATTTTTAATTGTACTAAGCAACCTCTGAATTCAACCTCTGTGTCACATTGGCTTATTTTATTCTAGACAGAAATGGCTGGGGGTGGACTGGTTAACACTAGATGTGCCAGAGCCTAGCCTTACATCTCAGCCTAGTCACTGTCTTTATAGAGTTCACACATTCTTACTGTGTCTGCATGTTTTTTTAAAGGTTTTCACCAAAATGAACTGCATGTGTTAAATTTATTGGTTACTATGAATGGGCCAAGAGTAAGTGAGTGGGAGTGTTTGAACAAATAGCACCCTGCCAAGGGTTGATTTCCATAGTGGAGGGAAGCCTTATCAAGACTAGGCAATTATGGTTAGCAAAGGACAGCAGTTGCGTCATAGGACACAATGATGAACATTGCTTAGAATGCAGTACTGGGTCATCACCAGTAACCAGTGCTTTGTCTCTTAGGCTGCAATAGATTTTCAAAGTTAGTTATTCCAGAAGCAATTATTTAGTTGAAAGATAGTGAGCGATTGCAAGTGATACAGCAGCAGTTCCATAGACCAATACACTCTTAAAGATAAAGGTGCCAGAGTGGTGTTTCAGAGAGATGCAACTGAGGAACCAGTTTTGGTTTCCAAAAAAAACAACCTACATGAATGCTCTGGAAAGAGTTTTTATTATTCAGATCCATAACCAGTTCCATAAATACCCATGAAGAGATTATAACAGCTTTGTAACAAACCAATGAGTTCCTGATTTTAAAAGGTGTCTTACTACATACAATACATCCAATCAGGCAATCTAAGTTCAGGCCTTCTTGATCTGTTAATAATGTTTATAGACTGTTATACTGTTATGTTAAAGAGCTCTGTTTTGTTGTCATATTGGGAACCTTTCCAAATCCTAAAGAACCAATGTCATATACAAAGAACCCTTCACTGAATGAAATGGTTCTTTGCCAAGCAGTGTGTCTACAAGGAACCACACAACCCAGTGAAGTGCCATTAAGAAACCAGTATTTTTAAGAGTGCTAGGTGGCAGCGGGGATAAATGTTATGCAAAATATGGCTCTCTGCAACCCCTTGACATAGGTAAGTGACCTAGGGTTTGTCTGCTTTTATTTAGGAACTGGGGTTCAGGACTGTAGGCACACCTGGGACCGCTACAGGAAGTTATTTTTCTAGAAAGTAGTTCTTTCCCAAAGCTTAAAAGGACCTTCATATCACTCCATGACTGAGCTTGAATTTAGGAGGATGAGTTACAGCAAAAGCCTGACTCGAAGCAGGAAGAGAGACATGGATTAGTATACAATGGTATGGGAGGCATGGTAAAGAAGAGATCATTATATTTTGAAGGGAAATTCCAGAAGGCAGCTCACCTGTCAATCTGGTGTGCAAGCACTCCATAGTGACAACCAGTGGTGGACAATCCATTATTTAATTTTTGCCTCATTTGTTTGGGGTTTTGCCTTGTTTTATTCCCTAGTCTTACTCTTTTTTGATCTGTTAATTTTGCTGCTTTTTGTGTATTATTTGATATTTATATTAATGAAAGTGGTTTTGTTAATTTCTTTCTGTTTATGTCTAAGTCTTTTTCTGTTTTTAGTCATTTGGTGATTTTCTTTTCATCTTTTAGTAATATCTGTTTAATTGGTTGTTGTCCTGATTGGCCATATGTTGAACCTGCTGCTGCCGTGGGGGCCGCCTCAGCACTTCTTAAGGTGTGAGAGGCTGCAGCTCAGGTCTGATGCTTTAGCTGTTCTGATTTTGTTGTTTAGCTCATTTTTTGATATTTGTACGTTCTCTCTTGGATTCATTTGGGCTTTGGGAAATTTTTGCTCAGTTTTTCATTTAAGGTTTAGTCTTATAATTTTGGAGTTGTTCACTTTTGGCATGTCTCTTATGAAAACTATTGTTAATTATTTGACCATTTTTTGATTTCATTGATTTGCTTTATTTTTTTTAATCTTTTCCATGTATAAATGCTTCAACTATTGAGGAACTTTGCTTTTGTTAATTTGGTCGGGATATTTTATTGTTTTCATCTTCCTTTTATAACTTCTATGTGCGCTTTTCGTCTGTGCAGAACTGCTTTGTGAGTTTTGGGAGCCTTGTACTGATTAAGCTCACTTAGTGTTTCAGACCTGTGTGGGTGCCTTTTAAACTCTACAGTTATTAACAACATTGCTTACTCCTTGTGTTTGACTCCACCTTGTGTAGTTAGTTTTTGTAATAAAGGACACTCTTTTCTGATACTTATTGAATCCCTGGCATTATTTGGGTTTGGGGGCTGCATAAGAAAACCCACTGTTGTTAATGCTATTTTGTGTCACATGCTACCAGGATGGGATCTGGTTCCTCATGACCCTAAATTTGGATGGATGAATGGATGTATGTAGTAAAATAATGAGTTGACAAAAATAGATAATGAGGTAGGGTGTGGGAGTTTTCATGTGAAATGTCCAGGAATTCCTTCCATTCCTGGGACTCCCATGAATGCCATTAACCTGGGAAATTAATGGATAATTCAGTCAAGAGTATCAAATTGAAAATGTAATGCTGCTAAGATTCCTGTGGAAGCTAACCTGGTAATGCCCCAGAATCAGTATGTTAAAGTGACTTTTGAGTTTATCACAGCTACCATCTCAAGCTTTTAAGAGAGGATGTTTGAAGCATCTTTTATTTTTTCTATAGGTAGAAAATCGTTTTTGTAGACAGCACCTGAATTAATCATCTCTCAAGTTGGCGCCTCAAAATGATGTCATCAAGGAGAGAAACTTAAGAGACTGAAAGTTTGGCCATCCACCTTTGACTTTCAAATTTCTTTATTTTTTTCTGTAAATGCTAATTTTAAATGCTGATTTTTCCATTTTTTTAATGCTGATTTTAAATAGTTTCATACAAACTGAGTCAACAGCATGGCTTCAAAGAAGACACCTTCTAGTTTCATCTTCTGTGTTCAGGCAGTCTAAGGGTGCAGGTGTCATAGACAAGTAGCACAGCTCATTTTTAGTATAATTCTACTAGTGTACATAAATTATAAAGGGCACCATAGTTACACAGTGGTTAGTTCTTCTGCCTCACAGATTCCGTGTTCTGGGTTCAAATCCCATGCCTCGTTGTTGACCATGTGAAGTTTGCATGTTCATTATGTGTCTGAATATTATATTACTGTTACACATCATTCTCAAACCTGCTTAAATCATTATAGGATCTGTTTGTATTGTGCCTCTTCCAGCAGAGATGAATCAAAGCCAAAAAACAGGCCATTGCATTGATCACTCATGCAACACACAGACACCGGATCAATCTGGAATCACCAGTCAATCTATGTAGAATATCTTTGAGGACCCACTGCCCAATATTCAAACACTAGAGAAAATTTTCACTTAGTTTAACTTGCAATGCTATATTAACTTCTTAGAACAAACAGCTGTTTTAAGGCTCTGGAATATAGTACTTTGTAACAAGACACTGTGACCCACATTAGTGAAGACACATTTTCTGTTTCCACTTGGCTGCAGCAGTCAGTGTATGGATGGCGCTCAGCACTGAATCAGTGTGTGATGTTTCATGACTTTGTAATTTTGTTTAAAGTAAGTTTTACTAAAAGTATGTTCTACTAAGTACACTCAATTGTTAAAAAATGGTAGATAACAGATCTGTTCATAAGTTTATCTTTTCTTTCCATCATGTTTCTACTTACAACATTCTGTCCAAGTGTGTTAAAGTTTACATGTATTTGTCAGTTGCTTTTTATTCTATCTCTCTTTCATTTTTTCATCCTTATTTTGATGTGTATTTTTGCAATACGTCCATCTATATGTGAAGTCTTGTTTTGGATGATTAAAGAGTGTAAAAGCATTGTCTTAATGTTGTACAGCGTATAACATTAAATAAAAATTCTTATTTGTTTAGTACAAGATAAGTACTTTAATGCAAAGATAACTATATATAGCTATATATATAACTATATACGAGATAATATTCTCAAACCAGCTTAATCAATTTCAGCATCATGGGGAGCCTATCTTGCCAGTACTGCATGTAAGAAAGAAAATAGCCTTGGACGGGGCACTAGTCCGTCATGGGGCTAATTCATGTGCACACACACACAAACACAGAGGATTAGATTGGGATCACCACCAACCTGAACAGCACATTTTTGGAGAAGGAAAACTGGATTACTCAGAAGAAAATCCATATAGACACAGGGAGACTGTAAAACCAACACAAAACAGCTATAGGACATGGAATTTGAAACCAAAAAAGGCATGGATCCATGAGTTAATAGCACTGGCCACTGGACCACTAGTCGCTCCACTTAGTATGTACAGCATTTTTAAAAAATGGTAAACAAAATATAACTCATTCTCTTTCTCACTCCTGAGCACTTTCCAGGTTGGCATTGGCCACCATTTTGAGGCAACTGACAACCACTTTTTGGCTCCTGGTTGCCAGAATGTCAGCCATTTTAGTGATATACCGCTATTTTGGTCCTGGATTGAAAATGGCCAGTTTTTGCTCATTATGCCAAATCGTTAGATCAGCTAATAATTTTCTAATCGCCTGTCGGTTTTATGATTAAAATAAAGGCTGCACTCATTAAGGTTACCATATTTCCCAAACCAATAAAAGGACACAAAAATAAAAAAGACTGCAGATGGAGATGTGTCATTCCCCGTGCAGTTTTACTCTGTATAAGAACAAAGGGTTTTTTGTTGTTACTTCCCATAATGTGCGTCACACACCATTTCAGAACCACTCATCTACCTCATGATGTTATCTGATGTTTGTTAAGAATATTACGGTAGGTAATAATTAAAAAAAAAGCTGAATTGAAAAAAGTAAACATGCTTAGGGACGATGGGCTGCAGTGTGAAACATCCGAAAAAACTGACAGTTTTGCAAAATATGCCTGAACCAACAGATAGACATCATAAAAGAGGACATGTCCAGGGAAACCCTGAGCTTTGATTGACATTTTTGACAGGGGGGAGCAGGGGGAACTGAACTGGATACAAAGTAAAATAAATGGAATTTGGACTTGCAATGATCCTTAGAGAAGGGCGTGGTCTAAATTGATTTTTTTTTGTGCAAGACCTCATCGTGTGATTGAGAAATGTCATACAACACCTGTTGCACTGCACTCCCTGTCTTTCAGTTATGCAGGTAAAAGAAGTTAAAAATTAAGAAATGTGTGCGTGACCCAAGTGTGAATATAACAGGAATGTTATAAGTCTCCTTTAGGTTAGGGAGACGAATGTGAAAAGTTTGAAAAATCCTACAGAACCCGCAGTTACTTATAGTTTGTCTGCTGTGTGTGAGTCCGATCAAGTGTGTGAAGATGAAACATACACTAACTAGAACTTGCATGTGACAGGAAAAAGTCAGATGTGGTGGATTTTTCTGTCATAAAACAGCATTCTTCCAACACCTTTGTTCCCTTCTTTATAATTATTTCTTCAGATTAGTGCAATGCTAATCAAATGAATTAAACAGCAATTCTGGAAACTATCTAATAACCTGAGATGAAGACTGGACTCCTTCCATATTGTGTCTCTTCGGATAATCCTTGGGTATCACTAGTTTGACGTTGTGTCGAATGAGCAGTTGCTCACAGAGTCCCGAATGAGGCACATTACCTGCATTTTGAAGAGTCAGTTATGGCCATGTGGCACGATTCCCTGAGAGTGGTTCTGTGGCAGATTGAGGGTAATTTACGGAGGGTGGGACTGGACTGCGTGAACCAGGGGGTTGCCAACTGGGATCCCCATCTGTTTCGTCATGTGATGGGTACAGTGCAAGATATGAGGATCGATATTTTAGAAAGCCAAAAAGGGAAAAAGTAAGAGAACTGTTTGGACTGTGGGAAGAAACACAGGTGAACATGGTGTAAATATGCAAACTCCATGTAGGGAGCACCTATGAAGCGAACCCCCATCTCCTTATTGCGAGGAAGCAGCGCTACCACTGTGCCACCGTGCTGCGCATACATTGTACTTTATTAAAAACTAGCAAAATACCCGCGCTTCGCAGCGGAGAAGTAGTGTGTTAAAGAAGTAATGAAAAAGAAAAGGAAACATTTTGAAAATAACGTAACATGATTGTCAATGTAATTGTTTTGTCACTGTTATGGGTGTTGCTGTCATATATTATATACTAGCAAAATACCCGCGCTTCGCAGCGGAGAAGTAGTGTGTTAAAGAAGTAATGAAAAAGAAAATGAAACATTTTGAAAATAACGTAACATGATTGTCAATGTAATTGTTTTGTCACTGTTGTGAGTGATAAGTGTTGCTGTCATATATATATATATATATATAATATATATATATACACACACATATAAACATATATATATACATATCTATACATACACACATATACACATATATATATATACACACACACACACATATATACATACATATATATATCTACATATATACACATATATATACATACACACACATATATACACACAAATACATATATATACATACACACACACACACACACACACACACACATATATATATATATATATATCTATACTAATAAAAGGCAAAGCCCTCACTGACTCACTCACTCACTGACTGACTGACTCATCACTAATTCTCCAACTTCCCGTGTAGGTAGAAGGCTGAAATTTGGCAGGCTTATTCCTTACAGCTCACTTACAAAAGTTAAGCAGGTTTCATTTCGAAATTCTACACGTAACGGTCATCACGGTCGATGACGGTCGACAACGTCCGCCATGTTGAACTTTCTTATTTATGGCCCCATCTTCACGAAATTTGGTAGGCGGCTTCCCTGCACCAACCGAAACCGATGTACGTACTTATTTCGATGGTATGACGCCTCTGTCGGCCGCCATATTGAACTTTCCAACGTCTCTAATTTTCCAACTTCCCGTGTAGGTAGAAGGCTAACCCCACCTTCACGTAATTTGGTAGGTGGCTTCCCTGCACTAACCAAAACCGATGTACGTACTTATTTCGGTGGTATGGTGCCACTGTCGGCCGCCATATTGAACTTTCCAACGTCACTAATTCTCCAACTTCCCGTGTGGGTGGAAGGCTGAAATTTGGCAGGCTCATTCCTTACAGCTTACTTACAAAAGTTAAGCAGGTTTCATTTCAAAATTCTACGCGTAACAGTCATAACGGTTGACAACATTCGCCATATTGAACTTTCTTATTTATGGCCCCATCTTCACGAAATTTGGTAGGTGGCTTCCCTGCGCTAACCAAAACCGATGTACGTACTTATTTCGGTGGTATGACGCCACTGTC